>CM053407.1:10429503-10450790 GCA_028644305.1 Xerus rutilus
ATTCTTTTGGATAATGTAATTTTTTCCCACAAATTCACTTACCCTATATCACAGTTTAAAGGCCATAAAAAAGATGTCTTATTTACAAAGTCTGGACAGTGTAGTTTATTTTTACAAATACATTTAGAAATATTGTTATAAAAACAAAGTAAGCATGTCACTTATTTTACACAGTTGATTTATAATTAGTATAGAATTCTCCTCTTTGGCAGGAATGGTCAGACCCCAGAAGATATCTCAAAATGTCCAAATTGATTGCAGCTGTAATTTCTGGAAGTCATTTTAGAAGAGAAGCAAACTTATTTGCTACACATTAGGAAGATTAGTGTGTCTTTCAATTTCTGATAATTCAGAGCCTTTGGGGGAGTGGAAAAGGAAAAGAGCCCTGTGGTTAATAATGGAGGTCAGAGGTTGGTGCAGCTAAAGAGAATGAATGCCTTTTACAGTTTCAACAGCCTCGCAGGCATTTTAGACCAGTTATCTCTAGTATTTGTAACCACTCTGGAAGCAAAACACTGTTTTCTCATTTAAAAAGAAAAAGAAAAAGAAAGAAAGGAAGGAAGGAAGGAAGGAAGGAAGGAAGGAAGGAAGGAAGGAAGGAAGGAAGGAAGGAAGGAAGGAGAAAAAAAGAAAAGAAGGAAAGAAAGGAAGGAAAGGAAAGGAAAGGGATAGGAAAGGGAAAGGAAAGGAAAGGGAAAGGAAAGGAAAGCAAAGGAAAGGAAAGGAAAGGAAAGAAAAGAAAAGGAAAGGAAAGGAAAGGAAAAGAGGAAAGAAAGACTCAGCCATAAAAATGCTCCATAAGGTACCAGATAGCACAGGTAGTGAGAGGCTAAACAAGAGTCAAAACTCAGGTCTGTTGGATACATCTGGGAATCCTTCCTTTAGACTTTGTTTTGAAAAAAACAAAAATAAAAGTAAGCAAAAGAAATCCAAAAATTACTGCATACCCAAGAGAAGACATTCTAAACGGAGGCCACCTCATGGATCACTGGCATGTAAATTATCAGGAATTAGTATATGTGAGGAAGTTCATTAAGCATGTGAACATTTTGACCACAGGGATCTGATCATAATAGGCTTTTTTGGTGCAAGCATGGATGGGCATTCTGTCTATGTTTACTTTATCTCTTGTTTGATTTTGATCACAGGTCTTAACCCTTTATCTGAATTTGTCTAGAAGTTTCCAGAGTGCGGCCATAACTTCCCTATTTCTCAAGCTGTAGATCAAGGGGTTCAACATGGGTGCCACCACAGCATAGAACAGAGCAACCATCTTCTCCTTCTCCGCCGAGGAGGCAGAGCGTGGCCCCAGGTAGGTGAAGATGGTGGCCCCAAAGCCCATGCAAACCACAGCGAGGTGGGAGGCGCAGGTCCCAAAGGCTTTGCGACGTCCCTGGGTAGAACGAATGCGCAGAATGGCTGCCACTATGTGAGCGTAGGAGAAGAGAACCAAGGAGCAGGGAAGCACGATCACCAGGAATCCCGAGAGGGCCACCATGACCTGGTTGAAGGAGGTGTCCACACAGGCTAGCCGAAGCACCGCCAGGGTCTCACAGGCAAAATGGTTAATAACGTTGTGACACAATGGAAGCCGGAAGGTGATGATGGTTTCCATCAGTGAATTTGAGAAACCAGCCACCAAGCAGCCAGCGGCCAGCCCCAGGCACAGCCCTCCACGCATGATGAGCGTGTAGTGCAGCGGGTGGCACACGGCCACATAGCGGTCATAGGCCATGGCTCCCAGCAGGAAGAACTCAGAACCACCCAATGCCAGGCAGATGCAGAGCTGGAGCACACAGCTGTGGAACGGGATGCACTTGTGGGCTGAGAGCAGGTGGGCCAGCATTTGTGGGGCAACACTATTTCCATAACAAAGGTCCAGGAGGGACAGAACACTGAGGAAGAAGTACATGGGAGTCTGAAGCCTGCTGTCCAGTCTGATCAGAAGAATAATGAGGGAATTTCCCATGATGGTCACCAAGTACATGGCCAGGATCAGAACAAAGAGAAAAACTTGGGTGCTCCAGTCACTGGACAGTCCCAGCAGGATGAAATCACTCACCCACGTCTGGTTGTTAAGACCCTGACCCATTAGCTTAGGACTGTAAAGGTGGTTGGCAGACCACACTGAGAGCCTGCCCTCCTAAACTGAGAGCTCATCCAAACTCTGTTTGATCACTTCCATGCTGAGGAGCATGGTAGAACCTGGTTGTGCAGCTAAAAATCAAGGAATAAAAGTCATATTCTCAAAATCAATTTATTGCGGCATAACTTCTCCCAAAAATATGCTCTTCAGTGGGAGAAGAAAATTAATGGGGTATTTTAAACTTAAGACTCTATTCAGTTTAGTAGTTATTATAGAAAATGGTTCCTATCTTTGCAGTGAGAGAGTTATGGGTCCACATGAATATTTTTCTCAGTTCTAAATGAGGTCTAGTACCATTTAACATCTCTTGGTTCACCAGGTTTCCCCTCTAGAGATCACAGACCCAACCCTACTCATCCCTCCATGGTGGAATATATCCATAATACCCTGAATATTTAAATTATTTTGTAAATTCTGCTATTAAGCAAGTTTGAATCTATTTTATGTGACTTTCCCTTTTCCCTTTACTTTCAAGTGAAGAGCTTCCCCCCATCTACCTCACTCCAGTGGCCCAGTTGATCTAATCAACTCAAAATGGCAAACTTCAAGAATCAGGTATTACATGAAGGAAAGTATGCATAATTGTTGAAATGAATCTCAGGTCCCCCAAGGTGACTTTAACGAAGTGTTTCATCATGCCAGGTTTTTACTTAATAATACTTTCTTAAGGAATGTTTTCTAAAATTTGAAAATAGTGAAAAATAGTGAAATCCTTGCTTAAAATAGTTAGCAGAGAGACAAAGGGTTTTCAGAGTTCTCAGAAGCTTGAACAGTGAGAATTTCAGAAAATTCATATGCGCAAAATTGTTTTCTTCACTTATATTCCTGAAAACCCCAAATTCTCAACCAAAAGAAGAAAGTCCCAAAAATACTTAGCTAAGGTACATCCATGGAATTATTAAATTATTAAATAATTTAATTACTAATAATGTTAATTAATAATAATTATTGAATTATTAAATTAGTTCAACACAAGCTCCTTTTCATTGGGTTGATGATGTATGCAGAAACAGGTATTCCTCTAAAACTGTAGTGTATCAACTTTCACATGTATTAAATCAGGATAGTGGCCTAATAGATCTCTTTCCCAGAGGGTTAAGAACATAATGATTTAGTAATAATAAAAACAAAAAATAGTACATGAGTACACAAGTGGAAATAACCTAGAAAGGTAAGGACATTTTTTTCAAAAAAACATGCACCAACTAAGCAACCTATCCAGTATATAAATGTAGACCCTGGAACCTAGAGAAATACCTTATATTCTAACAAGCTCCAGATAGGCAGTTGTGGGAAGCATGTTAGACAGAGATGCTACTTCAAAGAATTGTTTCCCAAACAGAAATTTCAGGGTGGACGTAGGATAGTTGGTCGCTGAGAGAGTCTTTTCTTCCACTGGTTTCACCAAAGCAAAGGCCTGCAGGCCAGGCTGGCAGAGACCAAGTCTGCGAATCTGGAGCTGATTCCTTAGAAGATTCAAGTTCATCACAGGTTGGGAACCCTTAAGTTGCTTAGAGGGCTCTGGCTCCCTAATTAAAATATCTAGATCATAGTTTCTTTGGACATATTTCCACTAGAGAACAATTACATCAAACCATCAAACCCATAGGCTTAAAGAATACAGGACAGTGAGGGATTTCAGGAAACTGGTTTCAGGACTCATGTTTTTGAATAAGTGTCAAAGAAACAAAAACAATTCTCAACTCACCTTTGGAAAGTGGAGAAGGCCATCTGGGCCTTCTAAGGGTGGCAAGGCTGGGGACATTTAGAATTTGAAGACAGTGCTGTTGGAACAGGTAACTTTCTCAAATTTTAGGAAGGGGATCTCCAGGGGCCAATTACTGTTGTTTATCAGATTCCTCTTTTTTTCCCTCTCCCTCTGTGTGGTCACTTCTCCTCCTAACATTCTAACCTATATTTCAACTCTGCAAGTAGAAGTTTGGCTTCCTTGTCCCTGGGGCACAGAAGGGAGTGCACCAAACTTTAATTTCTCCAGGGAAAGCATCTGTTTTCAGTTGTTTCGCTTTGCAGGGTGAACGCTGTCTTCCACTTGGTGAACACGCTACTTCTCCATTCCAATTCACACACGTCCACATTCCTTCCAGCATATCTCCTGGTGCAGGCAACTGGAAGACCACTGAGATGCTCTGTGTGTATACTTTGATGTGAGCATGGGCAGGGGCTGTTCTTCCTCCAGTTCCTAGTGAGATGATGCTTATTCCTGGGCTGCTTTTTGTTTGGAATTCTACTACCATCTCCTACAAACTTCTCGGGACATTCACCTTTCCCTTCCCCTCAAGAAAGACACACCTTGTCCTGGTTCATATCTTAGAAATTTTAGTTCTCAGAATTTTTCATAAAAGTACGATCATCTCGTATGGAAAAAAAAAAAAAAACACAGAGTGAGGATGGTAAAGCTTAAGGAGTGAAATCTGCAGAAATACAATGCACCTCTCTCTCCTCTTCCCCAAGAACGAGAGTAGAGATTTCCATGGGTGTATTCTGCTTGTGTGACAGCAGAAGTCTGCTCTCATTCTCTGCTCAGCTGGCTGGCAGTGCGCTAGGACTCATGACTCTTTGTGCCTTCTGCCTGGCTTGTGCTAAGCCTTATGGCAACGGCATCCTCTCCTCACTAGGGATCTAGAATCACTTTCAAAGAACAATTCGCCTGTGTAGAAAAGGATGCCTGCGTGAGCGCTGGGACTGCCCTGAGAGAAGTGCAAAGGAGCCGCATCAATCCTGGACTTAAAAAGAAAAGGAAGAAGAGATAAGATGAATGGGGAGAGGTGGGGGGAAGAAAAAAACAAGAAAAACTTGCTTTCAAGCTTTCAAAATGTTGCTGAAGTCTCATAAAACGTTTTTTTCTTTATTTTCTCTTCTCTTTGTGGATTTATTATCTCATTTCTTATTCTTTTATTGTTATTTATGCGGATGTAGGAGGGAACCCATGAAAACTTATTTGCAGTATTAAAAGAGAATAAAATTATGGCATTTGCAGGTAAATGAATGGAGTTGGAGAATATCATGCTAAGCGAAATAAGCCAATCCCAAGAAAACCAAAGGCCAAATGTTTTCTCTGATATGTGGATGTTGATTCATAATGGGAAAGGAAAGAAAGAATGGAGGAACTTTGGATTGGGTGGAGGGGAGTGAGGGGAAGGGAGGGAGCATGGCAGGGGAGGTGGTGGAATGAGACAGACATCATTACCCTAGGTACATATATGATTGCACAAACGGTGTGACTCTACATCGTGCAGAACCAGAGAAATGAAAAGTTGTGCTCCATTTGTGTACAATAAATTGAAATGCATTCTGCTGTCATGTATAACTAATTAGAACAAATAAAAAAAAAGAAAATACTGAAAGCTATGAACAAGACTGAGACTGGCTGAAATGCCTTAGAAATTTTGAATGCAGTAGAGTGGTGTTTGGTGTTCTTTCTTGTACCTTGGTGCAGGTAGAATCTGACACTTGTCCATCATGCTGGAGTCTACAGATGATGTGCCCACCCCTGAAGGCTACAGCCAAGTGGCCCCTGTTTGCCCAGATTCCACCCAGCCAATCCCAGACCTGTAGCACCTCTGAGATCTGGTTTAAAAGGCCTAGATATAGAGTATTCAGACTGATAGGATGTCTGTCTGGTCTCGGCTTCAGGAAAATGCCAGGATAGAGGATCAATGAAAGAATAAGCCACACAATAATGGGTGAACAGTGATGGAAATGGAGGGCTCATTTGTTTTTTCTTTCTACTATTGCATATGTTTCAAAAATTCTGTAATAAAAAGTAAAATAGAAAACCAAAAAAAAAAAACTTATTTGTAAAATGTACTTTCTCACCTTTAGATTTTAGGAGTTATATTTCCTTTATTGTGTATAACAGAAAAAAAAATGGATTCCTTTTTCCTATTAGTGTAGACATTTATCCCAAGCTCATTTATTTTGTATTACTCATTTTCCTAAATTGATTTGAAATTGAAATTTTTGCCATACCAGATTCTCATATAGAGGAGTTTTCATTTATGGATTTATTTTGATTCATTGGTACATTTGTCTTTGTCAATACCAATATCAATGTTTTAACTGTAATTACTTTGCAATATGCTCTGATAAGTTAGGACAGCAATCCTCTCATTTTATTTCACTTCTTTCTAAAAAAAAAGCAAAAACTTTTTGAGTATTCTTGTTTCATATTGTTTTCTTTCACACAAAGTTTCAAATCAACATAATTATATAACATTAAAAATGTGTGATAGATATGGATCATTATTGCCTTGAATTCAACTATTCATTTGAGCAAATCTGATTTTTCAAATATTAATTATTCTTCATCCAGAAGCAGATATCATTCCTCTTACATTAGGTCTTCTTTTGTGTCTTTCTTTAACTAGAGTTTCTCATTAAAGTCTTTCATATGTATTGTTATATTTACTTATTTTTTATATAGTTCATGCTGCTATTGTAAGTGGAATTTTTCTATTACTTTTTTTTTTTGATACCAAGGATTGAACTCAGGGGCCCTCAACCACTGAGCCACATCCCCAGGTTTATTTTGTGTTTTATTTAGAGACAAGGTCTCACTGAGTTGCTTAGTGCCTCACCTTTGCTGAGGCTGGATTAACTCCCGATCCTCCTGTCTCAGCCTCCCAGAGTGCTGGGATTACAGGCATGCACCACCAAACCTATATAATATACGTGCCAGCAAAAAAAAAAAAAAAAAAAAAAAGGCATCTATTAGTTTTTATAGTCTATTATTGCTACAGTATAAAAATAACTACTGATTTAGTTGCACCCAGTCACCTTGATAATTTCTCATTATTACCAACAATTTGTTTATAGTCTTGAGTATTTTCAAATATATGATAATAAGAATAATTCTCTATGGTAGAGACTATTCACTGTCCAACAATATCCAATGTCCTTATCTTTGTTCCAAGTTTTAATACAGTATATAACATTTCACAGCCTTCTTCCAGCCCAGGTTAAAGTATTGGACTGTTCAGACAGTTGACATGCAGAAGATTCTTGAGAAGAAAAACATTTATTTTTCCAAGTGCTGTGCTTTAGTGGTTGATTAGAACTATGCCTACACTACTTGACTCATTGGCTAATCTCATTCTATGAGCAGGTAGGTGGGTATTCCACAAAGCGATAAGAATGTGGATCACAACATCTTACTTAATGAAGAGTCTATAGATGCATTCTTTAGAATCAGGAAAAAGAAAAGACCCACTCTCACAGCTACAGTTTGACCAGACATTGGCCTGTGCAATAATATAAGAAAATAATATGTACAAAAATTGTAATAAAAACTATCACTATTTATAGATAGTACAATTATTTATCTCAGAAAAATTGTTCAACAATATATTAGCTTTAATGAGAGAACTAGATATAAGGCCACCTTACAGAAATCAGTAGCATTTCTGTACACTGGCAATAACCAACTAGAAAAATAAAATTAAGTGACATAACAATACAAATTACAAAGTATTTTGGAACTGCTTCACAGAAAATATACATGACTTGTATGAAGCATTTTGATAAAACTTTCATTCTTCTTAATAATCTTCATTTGTCTTTATCTATTTTATTTTCTTCATAGCAATCAACACCATCTAAGCACACCTTACTGATATTTATTGTATGCTTCTCTTAAGCAACAAGCAAGCTCCCTGAAGGAGCTTTTCACAATTTTTACCCTTCACTATTGTATCCCCAACACTTAAAAGAGCGCCTGACTTGTAATAAGCATTTCACAAATATTTGTGAATGAATATGAAGGAAATGTTAATGTTCTAAATAAAACATTAAACACTTTTAATGACTATAAAGACATTGTATGCTTTAGATTTGATAATGTACTTCTATAAAGATGTCACTTCAAAAGTAATACTCAAACTCCGAACCCAATCAAAACCTCAAGTGGACTTTTAGGGAAACTAACAAAATTACACAAAAATGTGTATGGCATAAATCACTCTGCTAATAGCTAAATTAACTTTGAAAAATATTAATTCCCCAATCTTATTTGATATATTGCATACTATGTGTGAAGACTTAGCACAAAACCAAAGTATTTTTACTAACCACACAAAAAAATATTTTTAAAAATGAACAAAATATTGCATTGTGCAAGAGTGGACAAAATAACAAACAGAAAAGAATAAAGATCTCAAGACAGATTCTTCAGTAGGTAAACTTAATGATATATATTCACAATACTACAAATGAATGAGTAAAGAATTGACTAATCAAAGAACAACTGCATGGAAAAAAATGTCACTGGATCTGTATTTAACAACATATGCATAATGCAGGTCAGATGTGCCAAATAAGTAACTGTGAAAGCTAAAGCTAAAAATCTAGTTAAATAAAAAATACAATATCTGTGGCCTAGCTGCAGGAATTTATTTTAGAAAAACAAAACTTCAAAGCACAAATTACGGCAAAAAACAGAAAGTGATATATTTGATTAAATCAAGGGGAAGTCTTTCTGTTTGACAAAGAATTCCAAGGACTAAATTAATGGAGAGATGGCAGATGAAGTATGTATTTCCAATGGATTTAACAGAAAGAGACTAATATCTATAATACATATGCCAGCAAAAAAAAATGGCATAAGAACTAATGTAAAATTTGGCAAAGAAAAGGAACATGCTGTGTAGAGCAGTGGAAACCCAAATGGTTAACAATTTGACTCATTCAGTAAATATTTATTTATTTTTTATTTTTTTGTTGTTGTTGATGAACCTTTATTTTATTTATTTATATGTGGTGCTGAGATGCAAACCCAGGGCCTCACACGTCCTAGGCAAGCGCTCTACCACTGAGCTACAACCTCAGTCCCAATTAGTAAATATTTATGGTGCCTACTATTTTACTAATCCATATACTTGGCACACCATAGTGAAAAAAACAGAGTCCTACCCTCTAGGGTAAAAGTGAGAGGCAGACATTAAAAAAATGAGTTAATAGGAAAGATAAATATAGCAAGGTGAGAGGGAATGGAATTGGAGGCTAGGAATTAAGCTTTAGTAACAAATAGGGCAGACATGTCAACCTCAGTAAGAGGTGTTAGCTGGATGAAGAATTGATGGACACAACAATGGTGGAGGTACCATGAATCATGATTGGAAAAGCATGCACAGAGCAGTTTGGGGTGAGGGCAGGTGAGAATGAGGAGCTGAGTACAGGAAAACACATTCGTACTGAGTACTTATTAGTGTGATGCAAAATAAAATAATTTTATATATGTTAAGCTGAAAAAATATTCAAAACATGCCAAATATTGGTGCGGTTGTAGATGTATAAAGAACAATTGTGCATGGAAGTAGGAGTGCAGATTTTAAAGCCAGTCTGCAAAACATCATCTATGAGCTGGCAACTCAATTCCTTTGTGCATATTCAGGAACTTAAGTGAATAATCACAAGGTACTGGGAAGTTGGGAGCCATTACCAAGGATAACAGCTGGATCAGTGTGAACAGCAGGCTAGTGAACTAACAATATGTATGGATTTTTAAAATATGTTGAGTGGGAAAAACTGATATGTAGAATAAGATAAAAAATAAATCATATTAAAGTATATAAATCATATATGCAAATATTCATATGTGTATGCATGAGTGTGTACTCTAAAACATAATTATTGCATTAAACACATTAGAGTATTTGTCCAAAAGGCAAGAAAGAAACCAGAGTGAATACTAGATACAAATAATTATTTTTAAAAAGTAATGAGGGCCTATTTCCGTGATTAGGTCCATGTACCAAGGAGATTTTTAAAACTTATTCGCTAATATCTAAAGTCCCAACATATATTGTCTTTATAGATTTCATTAAAGACAACTAAAATAGTAAAGGATTGTCAGTCAATAAATTATTCAATCAGCAGAAATTTAACAGCATTGTCAAGGCACCAGGAGTCAAATATGATAACATCCAGACAATCTAGCTGGAGAACAGAAGCAGGCTCCACTTTAACAACTGAAGGGACTTTCTGTTTTGATATTTGCCACATGTTTAATCATCAGTGGTACATAGTTAGGACTGTAATGTGGGGATCCGGGCTGTGAAACTGTGCTCCATGTTTCTTAGAAGAAAACACTTTGTCTGGATTGTGTTTGGACAGGTGGAGGGAAAGAGAAATCCTCTGAATCTTTAGCTTTTGTCACTAAATTTTCCCACCACTCTTCCTAAGGCCCCAATCACGTCCTTGTTCCTTAAGCTATAGATTAAGGGATTAAGCATTGGGGTCACTACAGCATAGAAGAGGGCAACCATCTTCTCCTGTTCTGCTGAGGAGCCGCCCACAGGTCTCATATACGTGAAGATGGCCGTTCCAAAGCACATGGAGACCACAGTGAGGTGGGAGGTGCAGGTCCCAAAGGCTTTGCGGCGTCAGTGGGTCGAGTGAATGTGCAGAATGGCTGCCACTATGTGAACATATGAGAACAGTACCAGAAAGCAGGGAAGCACGATCACCAGGAATCCTGAGATGGCCACCATGACCTTGTTGAAGGAGATGTCCACACAGGTCAGCCTCAGCACGGCCAGCATCTCACAGGCAAAGTGATTAATGACATTGCGACACAAGGGTAGCTGGAAGATGCTGACTGTCTGCAGCAGTGAATTTGAGAGACCAGCCGTCAAGCAGCCAGTGGCCAGCCCCAGGCACAGCCCTCCATGCATGATGACTGTGTAGTGCAGGGGGTGGCACACGGCCACATAGCGGTCATAGGCCATGGCTCCCAGCAGGAAGAACTCTGTGCTGCCCATTGCTAGGGAGATATACAGCTGGAACACACAACTGTGAAATGGGATGGACTTCCGGGCAGATAAGAAGTGAACAAGCATCTGTGGGACAGTGCTGTTGGTGTAACAGATGTCCACAAAAGACAGGACACTAAGGAAGAAGTACATGGGTGTATGGAGCCTGCTGTCCAGCCTGATAAGGAGGATGATGAGGAAGTTCCCCAGCACAGTCACCAAATACATGGCCAGGAACAGGACAAAGAGGGAGACTTGAGTCTCCCAGTCACTGGACAGTCCCAGCAGAATGAACTCACTCACCCATGTCTGGTTTTCCCTGCCCATGAGCCTCTGAGGACCAACCCCAAGTTATAAATCAATAAAGACCAGAATCTAATCAATCCAAACCCCTCTTTGTCTCATTTCTTAAGTGGGGAAGATTTTATTCAAGTGCTTGGACATTTGTATATAAAAGTCTAACTTGGAAAACTTGACTCTGTTCTTGACATCTGATTCCTAATCATGGATTTGTTGGATACCCATTTGTCACTACTGACTGCCTCGAATCCACAATGAAATAACCCAGCAGTTACAAACACTTTCAGGAAAGCATTACCTTTTTACCTTTGGATTCTCTAATTATGAAAATATGATGCTTGATTAGCATCCTTTTATAATCAGAAATGTGGGAGTTCAACTTACAAAATAACCAACTTAAATAGATTTTAAGAGACAAAAAGGTCAAAAATTACATTTCCGAGTCTGTAAAATTTTTTTTTAAATGAAAATCTGGGTGATCATGCTCAATTTTAAAAAATCTTCACATTTGTCTCCATGTGGGTTAGAGGATGAAAGGAAATAATCCCCGATAGTATGTCTTTTCTCCTTTAAAAGAATGTCAGGGAATTGGTTAGCAGCTGTAAAGAAACAGAACCAAGTCAACAACGGATTTCCCAGAGATAATAAGAACTTAAATACTTGTCACAAATCTTAGCCTATTGACTAAGAGATAATAGGCATCTGTCGGCACACCCTCCTGGATTTTATTGGTATATATCCTGAATAGTTATAGTTAGGTTCTGGAGAGTAGATGTGATGGAGAGTAAGTAACTGGAATTAACTCATTGGAATGAGCACTCTTCCCCTTTATTCTATTATCATCTCAAAAACGACTGCTTCACTCCCTGGAAATGGTCATCTCTCATCTTTGTGCTGTTTTCCCCTGACTGTGACTTACACAACTAGAGAATAATACTTCCACCTCCTGGATACTGTGCCCAGACTTGGCAATGCTGATGGTGTAATAGTACTTCAGAAAGTTCAAGGGCTCTGTGTTCAGACACCCTTTGGAGTTCTTAGTAATCTTGTATCTGTACTGTACTCCAATCTTAAGTGATTTCCACAAATCTTGTGGACCAAACAAAATCTACTCTCAACTTCTCACATACTCTGTCCCTCTAATTGCTTTGCCATTTAAGAAGAAAACACGAAACTCATCCACTGCTGTCCCAACCAGATAGCTTCTGGTTGCCATCCATGATCAGGTGGAACCACTATATGATGAGAATGACACTTTGCATTGAGCACGTTTGTGACGGTAAGAACAGCTAACTTCAGATCAGCAGAGTGCTGGGACATCTGGACTGACCAGCAGACAAAAGCCCTTCCTTCATCTGTGAATGAATTAAGCTTGATCAATCATTCCTATGTGAGGTAATTATGTAAGATACACCAAGGGGAGGCCATAGAAGTGCTCCATGCTCTTTAATTCTTTATCATTTACTCTAGAACTTCAAGTCACACTGGAATATTTCTACCATAAAGAGGAAACCTCACTCTTCACTCCTAATGAAAAAGGAAAAATTGAAATATGAAAGAATCATGGGCAACCACAGCAGATATAAAAGGGGGACCAGTAGTCTCACAGGGAAAATTTGGCACCCAGAACTGTCAATGGGGCTGTAGCACAAACAGACACTAGTCATAAACCAGCTCTAAGAAACAATGACGTGGTCCATCATTCTGCCATTACATGGAAACAGTTCACATAAAGGAATTTTTCCAGCAGAGGACAACAAATAAGGAGACTTTGTTGAAAATTGGGACTAATAGTAATTTCTTAAAGTTTTGAGCCTTACATTTCTTCAATAATAATAATAATTCTCTAAGGATTTGACAAAGAAAAGCTTGTCCTGATCTTTAGCCAGTAACTTCCCTTAAAGTCACAGGACATTACTGATTAGAGAATTAAAAATCTTGTGGTTAGCGGGTTATATCCTTGTATCATCTTCATGCTTTCCTAAAGTACCTCTTCCTGGGAATCAATGAACTGCTTTGCTGATCAACTTGCTTTTCCCAGTTCCCATTCATTACTTAGTTTCTTGATCTGTCTGAAGGGAACAGACATTCAAGTCTGTCCTAATTCATTGGAGGGAAGGAAGAAGGGAAGATAATGGCATGATTTTGTGACACCAATTAGTAGGAAAAGTGACTTGCTTAAGGTAAAAAAGGATAAAAAGTGAAATGATAGAAAAATGTTTGAAACATTTTTGTAAATTTGTTATGTAAATAAAACTCAAAAAACAAATGTTTGAACTCAAGATGGCAGTGCCATAACTAAAAATCCTAGTGAGGTTGATAAACATCCCTGTACCATCTTTTTTTCCCGGAACTGAGACTCAGGCTTCCTAAAGCCACATATCACAAGTGTCCTTCTCAACTAACAAGGCCACATGAAAGCCTGGAGTGTCCCAAAGCTGGCTATTCCCCTCTCCACCCATCCCTACCTCCTGGTACATACGTACCCAGGTAAATACTCTTCTGTAGCAATAGAGCATTCAGAACCCGCCATTCAGATGAAGTTCCTTCTGGCCAGTATCATTTGGGAACAGATGGAGAGCCCAAACCTGTCTGTGGTCCATATGGCCAGGAGTTGACAGGTACATCGTATCCTTGATCCATTTTCTATACTTCTTCCCTTCTGTGGTTAAGGACTTGACAGACAAAATGTCATCTCTTCTTCCTTCCTCAATGTCATCATCCTTTCTTCTTACCTTCCAATGAAGCAGGACATACCTGAATTTATGCTCCCTTTAGATAGATCCAGAAACACACCCTATTGTAGCTAAGCTTGGTGATTTCCACAGAAGCCGTCAAAGCTGTAGGCTGGTACTTTTCTTCCTTGAAGTACATAAAAGAACTCTCTCCTCAGTGCAGCTACTCGAGATGTATTTTCTTAGAACCAATTGCCAGAAAAGGACTTTTAGCTCTTCAACAACCAAATTCCATCCAAATGTACACAAGACCTAAGGGTCTAGGAGGAGGCTGTGTGTTAAGGACATTGGTCTCTTGTGTCCTGTCTTATAAGCGTTGGAGAGTCTCTGAGTGCCTGAACCCTCGCCAGGAAAAGAGGTCCCAGGAAGAGATGAGGGCTGGCTAAGATGGGGGATTTGAAAGAAGTAACTTACTTTTCCTTCAGAGGTTAAATCTCTACAGACCAATTATGGTGTGTTTATTAGGGGGTTTTGGTTACTTTGGGAAGGAGGAGCTTCATTTGGAAATTTTGTATGATCATGTCCTTTCCTTAAACACTTATCTACATTTAAGGGACTTTACAAATGAGAATTCAGTCTTTACACAGACACATCAAAAGAGAATCCAAAGTCCTGGTTCCCCTAGAGACCTCCTAAGTCTCTGTTGAAGTTTTTCTTTGTACTTGTCTGTGACTTTTTTGTCCAAGCAGTCATGATTTAGATGATTTGACTCAGTGTGTCCAACTGGTCTTGAACCATCTATGAGACCTTGGAGCAATAACTCCTGTAACACAACACTTAATTTATGTGTGTCTTATGACCAAATTTTCTCTTCATACCTCATTCAAGTATTCTGTGGAACTTTTCCCCATTTTGAATCTCCATTAAAGTCTCCTTAACTAGTCACCGTCAAATTATTTAACTACTTTTGTATTTATATGTCTGCAAATGCTACAGAAATGTACTACTCGCTTTAATCATCTCATATTATACATTCATTTGATTGATTTACATTTGAGTTGTTTCTAGTTTGTGGCTGTTAAAAGCAATACTTTGGCTACTGACAGAATAACCACAAACTGAAAACAACCAAAATGTAAAGCAATCAAATGGATGTGTAATTTGAGATGATTAAAGTGAGTAGTACATTTCTGTGGTATGTGCAGAATATGTAAAGTGGGGGACCCAGTGTGAGGCAAGAGGGGAGAAAAAGGGGAAGGACTGGGAACTGAAGTTGACCAAATTGTGCCAAGTGCATGTCTGAATATATCCCAATGCATTCCAATTTTATGTATACTATAATGCACCAATTAAAAGTAAATAAATAAGTAGAAGGAAGATGTATAGAGTAGAGAAAGGGAATGGGGAGAGAGGAGGGAAGGGAAAGTGTAAGAGTGGGTATTTAAATGGAGGAAACTATGTAATATGCATTCATGAACAAGTGAAAATGAGCCCCACTATTACGCATAACTGTAATGCACTAAGATAAATAAATAAAAGAAGTAGATGCTACATTTTCCAATTATTCACAACTACATGAATTTTCAATCTGATTTTATAATTAATGCAAGAATTTTGAAGAAAAATCTTGATAAGATTTTAATTTGAGTTTCACTGAATCTAAAAATCAATTTGAGGAAAAGTGACATTTCTGGGGTATTGAATTTTTCTATCCATGTAAAAGACAGTCTCTTCCATTTATATAATACCTGTCAGCATTTTTTTAGTTTTCTACATAGACTTGGTGTAGATCTCTCAATTTTTTCCCTATGTTTGAAACTCTAGCATAGTTTTTAATAGGAGCTTTTAGATTATATTAAAATATACATTTTGTAGAATTTATTGGTGAATACACCAGGCCTAAAATATTCTTTGATAAAAAACTGTTATGCATGGATTCAAATTTCCTAATATATAAGATTCTACTATTTCTTCCTGTGTTCGTTTCAGTAAGTTCATTGCCCCTCTCACCCCCAGGAATTGTTCTTCCTCATTTAGCTTTCAAATTTAGAGGCCTAAACTTATTAATATCTTTCTATATCTTTCAATGTTAATGAAATTTTTGATACCTCTTTTCCCTTTCATTTATTGCTTTCTTCCATTTCCCCTTTTATTAATGGGTCTTGGAAATAGATTATAAATTATGGTTGAAAATATTTTGATATCATTTGATACAAGATTGGATTAACAAAGAATCCAAAGAGGATACAAAACCGTAGTATAATTACAGGCAGCAAAAGTGAAAATAAATAGTATGATCATATCATATGAAAATGTTTCTGTACAACAAAGGAAACAGTCAACACAAAGAAAAAACATCCTACGGCAAGGGAGAAAATGGGACTGGGAGCTTGGAAAATGTGGAGATGTTGCTCAGAAGATGCAAACTTTCAGCTACAAGATGCATGAGTTCTGGGTATCGGATGTGCAGTGGGGTGGTGAGGCGGTGTTGATTTGATTGTGCTGATCATTGCACCATGAATGCATATAACAGCATTATAGTGCCACCTTCCATATATGCAATCTTCATTCATCAAATAGGTAAGAAAGGAAGACAAAGGAGGCAGAAACCCCTCCTTGAAAAAATACCATTTAATGTAACAAGAGAGAAAAGACAATTATTTCTCTTTTTTTTTAAATTTCTTTTAGTTGTAGATGGATGCAATACCTTTATTTTGTTTTATTTGTTTTTATGTGGTGCTAAGGATGGAGCCCAGTACCTCACACGTGTGAGGCAAGCGCTCTACCACTGAGCCACAACCCCAGTCCGACAATTATTTCTTTACGAAGAGAATTCTAAATATTACAAAATGAATCAAACAACATTTTTAAATTATCCCAAAAGTTATGTTAAGAGAATAGCTAACTCCTCTTGTCTAGTGTAGAGGTCTGTCAAATACTGAAAGAACAAATACTTCCAAAATTGCCCAAGGAACTCCAGAGAACAAAAGTGAAGGATGTCTTAGCTCATTGCATAGGGTTAGCATAGCCATAATACCAAAACACTCCATGGGGAAAGTAAAACACAGGAAAATTATCCTTTGATCTGACTCAGGAAAACAGATGGAAATCATCACAACAAAAAATAACCAATCACATATATCCATGTCTAAAAATACTTAATGCATCATTACAAACTTGGTTTGCTTCAAGGCTGAAATGTTAGTTTAATATTAGAAAATATTCCATGTTATTCATCACATTGAAAAAGTCAAATTATATTAATAGATACCAAAAATTTTCAACATAAGATAAATTCATATTTTAAAGAGACCTTATAATACAATAAAATGAATATAGAGCAAACATCATGTTATTTAAGTTATTTCAAATATAATTATTATTTCAATATACTTAAGTTATTTCAAAATTCACCCCTGTAAGCTCAGAAACCAAATAATAATTTTTGTTGTACTTATCTCTATTCAATATTATTCTGATAGTCATAGCAGGGCAAGAAGACGGAAAAAAATAATGTGAGGATTAGAAAGAAAAGATAATACTATTATTTTACTTTGAAATGACATAATTTTCTACATACATAATCTAAAATAATTTATATATAAATTATAATTCATGACATAATTAATCATGGCTGTTGGATTAAATAAATCAATACCAGAAGTCAATTGCAAATTCAGCTTCTGGCCATGATGCAATAGTTAGGATGGTATTTTTTTACTTAAACAACTAGAAAACTGACAAAACATGTTAATCAGTAGTTTTCAGATGTGGGAAAGCAGACAGTGCGGGACTGTAATCCCTGAGAGAAGGAAGCATATGAGGGGATCCCCACGTGCCCCCGCACACTGCCTGGAGAGAGTTGGCACAGAGGGGCATCCCAAAGGATCCTGTCTTCACCCTGAGTTGAATGGACTGAGTTCACAACTAGGAAAGGGTACCAGAGAGTGGAAAGCTGCAAAGGGAGATGGTTCAGTGTTGGAGCAAGGATGACTACTGATGTCTGCCTGAATGTGAGCAGCCTACCAAGGCCCAGGAAAGAACCACCACAAACAACCATCAGGCATAGTAAACTGTAACGCTAACACAGGGCCCAGAGTGGTTCACATTCTCACCAGCCTGAAGAGGAAAATAGCCACACAAGACACTGAGTGGAGTCCTTGGAAGAGGAAAGCCTTAGTCATGGTGCCATTTGTCACTTCTGCCTGCTCTGGACCCAGCCAATAAGCCTTAAAACGGAGCCCTGGAATACAAACTATTGAAAATAGTTGAAACCTTGAAATTTCCAGGAATGCAAAGAAGCAAGACTGTTCTCAGTCCACAGCAAAGAGACGCCATTACTAATGAGCTTCACATGCTCAAGGTGGTAGAGAAAAAGGAAAATATTTTGAAATAAATATATCACCATAGCTCACACAAAAATGAGCAGATAACCAGAATAGCCTGATACCTACAGAAGAAATTGGATTTGTCTCTTAAAACCTTCCTCCATCAAATATAAATTATAAATTAAATAATAGATCAAATACATCCACTAGTTAGTTTTATCAACAAGAAAGAGGTATTGCAGATTTTCCATAACTTTGAATCAGAATTAACAATCCTTCATCATATAAACATTACCCTGATATCAAATCCGGATAAAAAGGTTATGAAAAGAACACTACAGATAAAAATCACTCATAAACACAGATGCAAAAAATAGTTGTATCAGAATATTGAATTGAGCTAGATAAAAAGAATTACATCCAAGTTGATTTTATCCCAGAAATGCAAAGTTAGTACAGCATTCAATTGATACATAATCTTCACAAGTATAGACAAGGAAAAACTGGAAGAGTTACAAAGAGAAATAATACAAAAATTCAAGGTGGAATCCTGGGTAATATACAAAACTGCAGGGAAAAAAAAGAAATTTGTGGAAACAGATAAAATTAGATTAAGCATTAAAATTTAGCTAACAAAGGAGTATCATCAGTTGCACCAGTGTTAATTACCTGTTTTGATATTTACCCTATGGCTATGTAAGATGTTAATATCAGGGGAAACTTTTTGTGTTATATCACCAATTTTCTGTAATCTAAAATTAGTTTCCTACAATGCATTCAGAGCTGTCTGCCAGGACTCTGACTTGTTGACTGTAGTGTCTCATCCACCATTCATCGTCAATAACATGTGCAAACACTCCACCAATATTTAAGGAATTAAGGTCAAATAAAACCACAGTCCAATACCATTGACATTTTGGGGGATATCTGCCTATCTCGTGAAATTTAGGATTAGAATAATTTTAGGGTAAAAAATCCAGGCTGTGGGATATATGAGTCTTCAATCTAGTTTGACCCTTGAGATGGCATGACAGCGGGTTCTCAAACAGAGGAATTGCAACTGAGCTTAGGGAGACACAGACGGGAGAGAAGTGTTCTTTAGGGACTGCTTGAAAGGGTGAGAAGACCCCATGCTGTGTTATTTCTCCTCCACCTCCTTACCTGTCCCCAATCAGTCATTTCCTCCTCTTTTATCATACATATCATCAAAGGCAGGTGTACTCTCAGCAGATTCTGACTCATTAGAATGACAAAAGTTGGGCAAGGCCTCTCTGCACCAGGAGGAGAAGTGGGGAAGGTCAGGGCTCTTGACGTGGACTTGAGGGCAAATTCTGCACAGCAGGCTGACTTGTCTTGTTTTGTTAAGATCCACATTGAAGCTATACTAGCTTTCATTTCCTTGTGCAAGAAACCTGCTTTTCTGAGGTGAACCATATCTTTCACATTTTATATATTTATCTCATTGCTTTCCATTTGCTATTTTCTTTCCAAAGTTTCAGAGTGTCCAGATTTTCCAAAATTAGACTGCTCCAGGTGAGACTATTGTGCACACACAATAATTTTCTTGTCAACTTGTTCTTCCTGTATTTAAAGATAACAGAATCTCAGCTTTTCCATAGCCAGTAACACTATTGTGTACCAAAAAAGCCATGGTTAGATCAAAGTAAAGTAATAAGATTAGGTGATATTTTTCTACTCAAATTCAACACTCAGAGACTATCACAGTAGATCCTGCACAAAATAATACGTAAAAAGTTTGTGTAAAAACATTCTCCTTATATTATTTCACATTAATGTACTACAAAATTGCTGAATGTGGGTAAATACAGCACACATTACTGTGAACATGTCATCAAATGTAAAAATAATCTTTGTTCCAAGTGGAACACCAACCACTATTCCAAAATAGAAATAAATATAAACCAGTTGCTCAATTGAAAAATCCATCAATAAGTCCATGAACAATGTGCCAAATCCAAAATCAGAAAAATAACCATTACAGGTACCTCTCAATTCACCACAGGATTACATCTGAGTACATCCATCCCAAGTTGGAAATATCATAAGTCAAAAATGTATTTAAGGGGCCAGGTGCAGTGGCGCACACCTGTAATCCCAGCACTTTGGGAGACTGAGACAGGAGAATCATGAGTTCAAAGCCAGCCTCAGCAACTGCAAGGCACTAAGCTACTCAATGAGACCCTGTCTCTACATAAAACACAAAAGAGGGCTGAGGATGTGGCTCAGTGGTCAAGTACCCCTGAATTCAATCCACTCCCTCCAAAAATGCATTTAATACATTTGACAGAATGGATACCATAGACTCGCAATACTGTGTACTGTAGAGTATTTTATTTTTGTGCCTGGGAGCTGAAGCTTCCTATCACAGCTCAGAGCATTCGCATAGAACATCACACTACATATCACTAGCTGTACAAGATATCAAAATTCAAAATCAGAAATAAATTCTACATAATGTGTATTGTGTTGTTTTTGAAACATAAAACTGAAAAATTGTAAGCTACATTATCATAATCAGGAACCATCATCTGTACTTTAAAGCCACAGGAATGAACATTGAGTTAGGGAAGTCAGCCACTGAACACGCTGCTGTGACATAATACCCTCCCTCATCCCACACCCAACACGCGGCTCAGCCTCCTACAGAACACACCAGCACATGTGATGTCATCTGCTTCCTGGTTGCCAGGGCAATGCAGCTGATGTCTGTCATGTGAGTTGGGTGGGGAGCATGGAGGAAAAGCTTTTTTCTCCAGTGATGCTTATGAATCACCCAGGTACTAGTTTTGACATTAGCCCAGAGAAATGTCCTAATAATTTCCTCCAAGCCCCTTTCATCTCCTTATTCCTTAGACTGTAAATCATGGGGTTCAGCATGGGTGTCAATATGGCATAGAAGAGAGAGATCAGCTTCTCCTGAAGGACAGAGGGGCTGGAGTGGGGCTGGATGTAGGTGACAATGGCCATGCCATAGCAGAGGGCAACCACAGTGAGGTGAGAGGCACAGGTGTGGAAGGCTTTCCTCCTGCCCTCTGTGGACTGGATCTTC
>CM053407.1:10451290-10476874 GCA_028644305.1 Xerus rutilus
TAGACTGTAAATCATGGGGTTCAGCATGGGTGTCAATATGGCATAGAAGAGAGAGATCAGCTTCTCCTGAAGGACAGAGGGGCTGGAGTGGGGCTGGATGTAGGTGACAATGGCCATGCCATAGCAGAGGGCAACCACAGTGAGGTGAGAGGCACAGGTGTGGAAGGCTTTCCTCCTGCCCTCTGTGGACTGGATCTTCAGGATAGTGGAGATGATCCGGATGTAGGACAAGAGGACCAGGAAGAAGGGTGTCATCAGAAGGAGGATGCTAGAAACCATGATGGCAACTTCATTGGAGGAGGTGTCCACACAGGCCAGCCTGACCACAGCAAGAATTTCACAAGATATGTGGTCAATATACTTGTTTGTGCACATGGGCAGCTGGAAAGTGATAGCCGTGTGCATGAGAGAGTTGATGGAGCCACTGACCCAGGAGGTGATGGCCAGCCGGGTGCACAGTCCTCCATGCATGATGGCTGAGTACCTCAGGGGCTCACACACTGCCACATAGCGGTCATAGGCCATCACTGCCAGGAGAACAAACTCAATCCCACCCAAGCCCAGGGAGAAAAACAACTGTGCAGCGCAGCTCAGGAATGGGATCCCTCTGTGTTCCGCCAGGAAATGCACCAGCAGCTGAGGGACTATGCTTGTGGCATAAGACGCATCCACGAGGGAGAGGTTGGTGAGGAAGAAATACATGGGAGTGTGCAGCCGGCTGTCCAGTCTGATCAGAAGAACAATGAGGAAGTTCCCCAGCACTGTCACCAGGTACATGGCCAAGAACAGGACAAACAGGGAGACCTGAGTGTCCCAGTCGCTGGACAATCCAAGGAGAATAAATTCACTCAACCATGTCTGATTATCCCATTCCATCTTAATTTTAGTTTCAATTAAATTCCATCCCATTTTAATCTACAGAGGGAGGGCAGAAAAAACAGAAGCAACTAACTATAGAAAAACTTTTAAAATACATCCTGTGTATGAGCTGGCGGTGTTGTGTCAGTCTGAACATGATTCATTAGGCCCAGATAAAAGGTCTGATCTCAACATGCTTGACATCTACTCTGTTTCAGAGAGACAGGCCAGTGCCTTAAGAAGAACATGTATCATTTCAGGCATCAGTTAAAGCCAGGAGGTAATAAGGTGCAATTTTAGCAATTTCACATCCTTACAAGTTGTATTCATTCTTCTTCAAGAAGTGCACAGTCGTTGTCAATGGTAGGGAAAGTGATTAAATGACGAAGAGGGAGTTGGAATGTTTGAAAACAACCTCAAATATGTCACCTACACCCATATGGTTGAAATGCATGAATCAATTTCAAAAAGAATGATGATGAAGAGTAGGGAGTCTGTGGAAAGATTTAGAATCAGATAAACTAGGTTTGAAACTTGATTGTATTTAGCAGGTATGTGATTTCTGGTTAATGGTAAGCTTTCCTATATAAAACAGATGCATATTCAGTAACTCACGTCCATTTCAATTCAAATGCAGATAGCTTTTAGGAAGGTGCTTATGTAGCGTTTGTGGAAATACTACTGTGCTCTGTGGGTGTTTATAATAACCACTTGTGCCTCAGTGTATAACAAAAAGCTAATGTGACTCCCTTCAGCTTCATAAAAGTACACACGAAAAAGTGGGCCACCTCCAAAGGAAACCATGGGCCTTTGGATAAGCTTTGGATCCTTCTGTGTTTAGTAGGCTGGAAAGGACATCGTAATGGATCCCTTTTTAGATATTTAGCTCTTTTCAACCTGCTGCTCTCCAGAATATATTCTTTGGATTTGAGTTCAAACTAAAACAAATAAGAATCTTGATGTTAAACATCCCAGAAAAATGTGATCAAGGGAAGCAGACATTTAAGATCCACTTCCATCAACCAAAACAGAGAACAGGCATGAATCCTTGCTATAATACCAGTTAGAGTCATCAACCAGAAACAGGTTAATTTTTTTAAAAAATTTAGAAAAGGCTTATTATTATTCCATGTCTGCCTATTTACTTGTGTTCCTTTCATTGGACCATTATTTACTAAATACTGGAGAAGAGCAGAGAACGGAGGCTGGAGGGAGAGAGGTCAGATACAGAGGATGGAGGCCAGACTAGAGACTCTGAGCTGAAGGGGAAATTGTCAACCCTGCAACTCTCTTCCCTGTGAAAACAAACCAAAGCAGTATTCCCAGACACACCATCTCATTCATGGTTCACAGAGCTGTGCACCATCTTTAGAAATGTTTCTCTCATGTCTTCCTCCAAACCTGATTCCATGGAAAATACAATTTTATTCACTTAATTTTCATGCACAAACAAAATCTAAGAGTTTACTAAGTTAAATGTATTGTGGAAAGAAGAGTTACCATATGATCCACAATCTAGTCCTGTTCTCTTAATAAATTTAATTTTACTAACTGTAGCAATTATCATGCTGTTTTTCAGTAAAGTATATCGCAAAAAATATCCTTTAATATGTTTCACTGATATATTAGCTGATTAATTTTAACCCATTGAGCTTGCTGTTTATTTAAAGGCTATTGCTTTGTTTTCAAAAATTAATATTTATATAAGCCTTTTCCACACACACAGGGTCCTTAAAGGACTCGTATAATAAGTAAAATTGAAATGTCATGTATATTTGAAAGCCAAATGAAAGGAAAAAATGTAGATTGTCTGGATCATTTTAACTCACCTTAGTAAATGTCATCTCCATATGGCACTGGGCTCACTATCCAGCTAAATGCATCAAGGGTCTGTTCTTATCTCTGGTGAATGGACTAGGAGCCCAATAGTGTGTCTAATCCCCCCTATCAGGAAGCCAGAGCTTAATCTGTTCAGCTATCATTAACTTTTAGGTTCTATAGCTTTTCCTAAGCCTCTGTTTTACACTGAGGTCAAATAACTAAGGGAAAATTGAGAAAGGTTTTGATTTTGGAAAAAAAAATGTATGAAGTATGCATAGTATAAAAAGATTTCTCAGTGTCTCATCCTGCAGAAATACTTCAGAAAAATAATCCTTTCCACTCTGCATGTTAATTCAAACAGTACATGCTTGAACATCATGGATTAGGCTTCAAAATCCAAACTCAAATATACTAAGGCTTAAGGGAGATCATATTACCCATATTATAGAGATGACGCAATACATCATTATGTAGATGATGCCTTTAAATAAGGAGGGGAAGTTTTGGGTGGTATTTGTGCATCTCTTTCTGCAACACTCTGTTGAGTCTTAGTCATATCCAGCCTCCTTTTGAAGACCTCCACAATCTTAGCAGCAATAAAAGAGTCCTAAATACAGAAGCCTAGCACATAAGCTACAACACACAGCCTACACTCATTTTTCTTTGATGTTGGTCAAAATAAACAGAACCTTACCTTTACACAGCAGAGCTGCCCGTGGAAATGGCACTTCCATTTAGGAAAAGATTCACGGGCCCTGTGCTGAACCCGTGGTTGTATACACTGAGTGTATCCATCACAAGCAGGAGAGTCTCCACCACTCCAAAATGTGGACACTGAAGGCCCCAGGGCCTCTTAGGAGGGAGGGATATACACACGACTCTATAATCTCAGACAACTATACTTGTTCTTCTTTCAGTCTCGCTGTCTACCTTCTCTCTGGATGAGGTTGCCTGAATTGTCACATAAGTTGAGTCCAATTACTTAGAACCAGATTCTTAAACAGATACAATGTCAAATTCACATTGTGGTCCATTTTATCATGGTTTCATTCTACAAGTTCTCAATCTTTTACATCTTATGCTCCCTGTATCTAAGGTAATTTTTTTAATACAATCTGTCTGCTCTAGCAGGTTACATACTGCATTACTAAAACTTACTGAAGAAGTATAAAGGGGTGTCAGGGAACCAACCCTGACTGAAGAGTCAATTATAATTTCAATTCTAATCTCAATTCATATTTATAATGCTGTATGACTGACAACCCATTTAGTCATTTTGCCTTTTAATTCTCTTGATATAAAAATAAAAATTGGCTATACACTCTCAGAGAAATAATTGATAAAAGGCTTTAAAGCACTTAACAATTTATCTTTACTGGAAATGTAATATATTCCTACTACATGTTCATAAATAACAATCCCTCACTAAATGATTTATTAACCTAGGATTCTCTCTCTGAAAGTGATGCATAATTCATCTGTCATATCTTCAATTTTTAATTAATGATTATTCTTTTTCCCAAACCTCTGTTTCTCTCTTTCTCTTTCTTTCTGTCAGTATTACAGTTTGGAAACTCTAGCAGTGAAAATGTACCTAAGCCTCCAGCCTCTGAAAAGCAAAATATTTTCACTGCATTTGCTGCAAGATAATTACCCTATGTTGTAATAAGATTCCAGCATTCGTAATTCACGCCTCTAATCCAAAATGCCTAACAAATCAAATGCGTACAAATTCTACCCTTGTAAAAACTGGTGCATACACCACCTTCTTTTGACACCCTTACTGACAATTTTCAAATGTTAATCAGTGCCTGGGAATATGGATGTAGACACATCAGTCTAGGATTGTTTTCCATGGAGTGCCCCCTCTAAAGAAGTGGTGGACCATATAGAGACTGAGCGTCCCCATCCTCCTGGGTTCCATGGCTCACAAGTCACCTAAGATTAATTTAGAAAGATGTTGGGAGGAGGTTCACAGGGGATCCCAAATGGGTTCACACAGGAACTCATAAAGCCTGGTGGTGTCTGCACTGGCAAGGTGGAGCTCAGATCCCCTGGTGTTGGCGTTTTAATTGCTGTCACAATTCCCAAGTCTCAGGGGCGTGGCTAGCATGCTGCCCTTCCTCTCCCTAAGGAAGGTGGTTCTTCACCCCTCTGCACTCAAACTCCACTGAAGTCCCAGGTCATTCTTAAATCACAGTAAATGGGACTGAATCCATAAAAGGTAAAAAAAAAAAATTTCCTTTTTCATCTACCTCCAGGATGCCCCTCTCCTTCTGGAGACACGAGTGTTATGCTGTATTCTGCTGAGACATGTACAAAGAATATAATGGACTGCTGTGAGCTTTATGAGTATGAGGAACAGCCAATACATGTCTACTGGTTCTATTTAAATTCCAAATTAGTGATATTGCATAGAAAGACTGAAGACTTCTAAGAAGATCAACAAAAGGAGAGTTGCATTATTTACGGGGCAAAATAGAACAAAAAAGATCATGCAAAATAATGCAAAAATAAGATGAACTGCATAACTCTTCAATGTTTAAAATATGTGTGAGGAGATGCAATGTAATTTTGAAAGAACAGGGTTGAATTAGCACTCTCTGGCATATTCTTTGTGCCTTACAAACCCCTAAGTGAATCATTTAACCATTAATTTATTCATCTACCAAGTCAAATGCCCAATACCATTACCTATGTATCTACTCATCTGTTCAACTATCAACATTCATATTCTCATTTGATCTACTCATTGCTGCATTCTGTCACCCACAGGCCAATTCTTCTATTACTGTAATGTCCTTTAATTACATACCAAGTTGACTGTACTCAAACAAGAAACGTATATCACTCACTAATTTATTTGTTAATGTTATCTTTGCCTTCTAATATTACAGTGCCTGATGTCTTTAATAAAGGTTCTGGCATAATCTAAGTAATTAAAAAGGAAAGAAGAGATTCTTTCCAGTCTTCCTCTCAATTTCTTATCTTCTATAGAATTGAAAGAATTGGCTATTTTCCCTGGAGCAGGCAGGTGAAATTCCATAAAGGTGGGGACTGGCTCACAGGGTTCAAATGTTTACATCTCTATCGTTTTTCTCTACTCATCTGCAGACAACAAAGGTAAACTCTAAAATTCCAAGCTTCTAATAAGGGGCTCCACAGCCTTCTCTGTCATTCTTACTCAGAACCTTGGGGAAATCTCCCTTTTCATTTAACCTCTCTAATTCCACTCCTACATTGAAATATCTCTCAGATATATTCTTCCTTTCTATTACTAATGCTAATTTCCTCAATTTCTTAGCATTTTGTTCTTAAGGGTAAAGCAATTCAGTGCATCTCAAATTGTTAAAGGCCTCATTCAACCCAGACTTATTGAAACAGAAAGTATGCAGATAGAGTCCAGCAAATTGTGTTTTAAGGTGACTTTCAAGAGTTTCTGATGGAATAAAATGTGAGAACTCCCTGAACGATCCATTCTGTAGAACACACTGAAATCCATTTTTCAGTACATCACTTTATTCTGAAATTACCCAGCTTACAAATACTTGATGTAAAACCTTCAATGACCCTAATATCAAACCTCAATTCAACTGAGGAAATAGCATCAAGGTCAACAATTATCTAAATTTTGTATTTTTATTTCTTTGGTATAAGCTTCTACCCAACCATAATACTTGCTATTCCTCAGACTGGAAATGCTCTGTCTTTTCCATAAGAAGGTCATCTCATAGATATCTACCCAGAAATTGAGTTAGTTTCTTTAAGAACCATATGCAGATCTGACTCAAGATGACAGAGGCACAGACCACTCACAGAAAGCCTACAATCACGGAGCTCCCAGCTGTAGACATCAACCAGGCTCTTAAATAGGGCCACTAGAAAAAAAGCCCCAGGGTAAGGGAGTGATCTGGAGTAGACACCAGCAATATTGAGCCCTGTGCCCCCACATCCAACATAAAAAGCAGAAGCTAACCCTCCAAAGGCAGTCTTGGGTCTCTGGTCTAACTAGCAAGTGCTGCCTGGTGACACAACCTTAGCAACTGGGAAAATGATTCATGTGCCACAAACCTCCCAAAGGAAACACAACTTCAAGGCCCCAGAGCTGCTAGTTAACTCAGTTATCATTCAGACACAGAAGGCATTTCCTAAGGATAAACCCAGTCAGTAAAAATCCTCATGCATGTGCAATGCATTATTTCCCACAAAGTGGCTTACAGTAAAGTGTCCACAGACACTAGCCATTTCTCAGTGTTCCCAGACACAAGCCAGTCACCTGTGAACTGCACACTCCAGGAGGGTGAGGTGACCTGCACCTTCCATAGGCCATGAAGCATCACTTCAATCAGAACACACTACCTCTACCTTAGACTATCAATACCCACATACTCTGAAATATACATGGGTGAAGCCATCTTGGATTTTGCAGCACTCTATTCATTGAGATTCTCTTCAAAAGGGCACAAATGACTGCACTTCTCAAATAGAGTAATCAGACGGCTAAGTCAGACATTTAGAGACAATCTGCTCTCACCCAGAAGCAGCCTTGTAAGTACCTAGACATACCAAAGATCAGAGGAGGCCTTCTAGAAATGTCTCAGAGATGGTGTCATCACTATCTCCACATCCAGGGAAGTGTAGAGGTAAAGCAGAGGAGCAGTTGGTGTCTCCTAAGGTCCCAATACTGATGAAATCCAAGTCAGGAAGACTTGATAAGAAATATTTCTACCTCAAATAGCTCAGAATCAAGTATCATAAAGAGCTCTCATGTCAATTTTGGTCTTGGAGAGATTACTTGGGTATGAAATCAACAGATATTCCCTTATTATTCCATAGTGCAGCCCTCAACACAATTGACTGTATTTCTTCAAATGCTTTAAAGCACTGACTGGAATTATACTTTCTATATTTACTTTCCTAGCTCAGGTTTACCCTTGTTCCTCATAGTCTCTCTTCCCTCTTGTAATACCTGCCCTTGCCTCAAATACCCCCATTTTTTCTTCTTTTTATTTTAGCTTATACTATTTTCTCTTTTCTTTACTCTATTTTTTGTCTGCTCAGTTTATCCCTTTCCCCTTTTCAACACTTTTATACTGTAATAGTAATTTCACTACCTTTAAGAACTAACTTCTTAATTTATTCAAGGATTATATACTTGGATCAGAGTAATTATAAAGAACATTTTCAATAAGTCTTTTCCATAAGGTTTATTAGTACTTGACTTTTCTATGAATTGGTTGCAGTTAATAGGGTTCAGTATTTTCTTTCAAAGTGCTGAAGGATACTGGGCATAGCAGAAGGTACACATTGAGTGCAAGTATCAATACTTATATATTTGCCCAGACTGAGACACTTAAGAGAGAGAAGCTCCCTAAGCAGTGCCTCTAATAAAGGTAGAAGAGGTGATCATCACAACAAATGGATAGAAATACAAACTATTAAAGAAGCAAGACAAGTCACCCCAAACGGCCCACATAACTTCAACCACTGATCTCATTGGCACAACTCTGGAGGAAACATTAGATAAATAATTTTTTTAAAAGTTCAGAATTAAAGTTTTCAATGAACTAAAAGAAAGTATAAGAAATTAACTAAGAGAAAAATACAGAAAGTGAAAGAATATTTCAACAAAGAGATGAGATTCTGTAAAAGAACTAAACAGAAATCCTGGAAATAAGAGATTCTGTAAATCAAATTAAAAATTCACTTGAAAGCATTATCAATACATTAGAACACAAAGAGAGGTTTTTCAGGTCTCACAAGAAGTACGTAATATTGAGAATAAAGTCAAAAATGAAGAAAAGGTGTTAAGAGATTATGACCAGAATATTCAAGAAATCTGAGATAACACTGAATTACTGGAAATTGAAATGCAAGAGATATTCATTTACAACACCAAATAAGATAATAAAAAGAGCACCTCTAAGACATATTGTAATTAAAATGCAAAATATATAGAACAAGAATAGGATTCTAATAGTTCTAAGATAAAAATCACAGTTTTCATTTAGAGGTAAGCCAATCATGCTTTGTACTGAACTCTCAAACCAGACACTAGAAGTCAATAGGGGCTGGAATAACATGTACCGAGTCCTGAAAGACATTGGGTGCCAAACCAAGAGTTCTATCTCCAGCAAAGTTATCCTTCAGAATTTAAGATGAAATAAAAACTTTACAAGATAAGCAGAAAATAATTCATGACCACCTAGTCAATACTATGGAAAATATTTAATAAAATATCATACACAGAAGAAAGGCAAAACAAACATAAGGATCAATGATTTTATGAATCTCACTAGAAGAATAGTCAAGTAAAGGAGAATCAAGTCTGAATTAAATGTAATAAAAATGGTGGAAATAAAAGTCATCTCTCTGTAATAACACTGAATGTAAATGGCCTAAATTCTCCAATCAAAAAATATAGTCTGGCAAAGTGTACTAAACAACAAGACCTTACTATATGTTTTTTACATGAGATTCACTTTATAGGCAAAAACATACACAAGCTGAAGATAAAAGGATAGAAGAAGATACAGCATGTATTTAGAGATTGAAAACAAGCAGGAGTAGCTGTTCTCATAGCTCACAAGAGAGACTTCAAACTAAAATCAATCACAAGAGTCAATGAAGATCACTTCATACTGGCTGAGTGAATCATCTAAACACAACATATAAAAATTTTAAATATTTGTTCCCCAAATAATTGTGTACCTATGTACATAAAATAAACTGTACTCAATATAATGACTCAATTAGACCCCAATATGATAATACTAGGTTATTTCAACACACCTCTCTCATCCATCGATAGGTCATCTAGACAAAAACTAGGTAAAGATACTTCAGAACTAAAAAATACTATTAATTAAATGGACCTAACTGATATCTAGACAATATTTTATTCATCAACAACCAAATTTACTTTCTTTTCAGCTGCACATAGAAACTTCTTTTAGAACATAGATTGTATTTTAAGACCATATTTTAGGACACAAAGCAAGCCTTAGCAAATACAAAAAACAATAATAATAAAAAAGATTATTCCTTGTATCCTATTAGATCAGAATGGGATAAAAACAGGAATCAATAAAAAATAAAAAATGGAAAGTATATTAACACATGGAGATTGAATACTACACTTCTGAATAAGGAATGAGTCATAGAATAAATCAGAGCAAAAACAAAGAAGTTGTTAGAAATAAATGAAAATAGAGATTTAATATATCAAAATCTCTGGGACAATATAAAGGCAGTTCTAAGAGGAAAGCTTACAGCATTGAGAACCTACATTTAAAAAAAAAAAGACAACAACAACGAAAACTAGAAATATCCCAAATAAATTATCTATTGTTATACCTCCAGGCCCTAAAAAGGCAAGAATGAATTCATTCCAAAATTAGCAGAATATGAGAAATAATTAAGAACATAGATTAAGTTAATAAAATTGAGAATAAAATTACAAAAGATCAAGGCAACAGAGTTGGTTCTTTAAAAAGATACACAAGATTAATAAACCATTAGCCAAACTAACTAAAAGAGAGAGAAGACCCAAATCAACAAAATTAGAAATGAGAAAATATGTATTTCCAAAGACATTTCTGAAATCCAGAGGATCGTTAGAAACTATCTTGAAAACATATACTCTAATATGTTAGAAAATATAAAAGATATGGACAAATTTCTAGACCCAAATTACCTGAATAGAACTAATAGGTTATTAAAAAAGAAAAAAAAAACCCTAAATAGACCAATATCAAGCAAAGAGATTGAAACAGCAATTTAAAACATTCCAACAAAGAAAATCATGACTAGATGAATTTTCAGCTAAGTTTTACCAGACCTTTAAAAAGAGCTAATACCAAATTTCCTCAAATTATTCCATGAAATAGAAAGGAATGTAATATTTCCAAATTCATCCTCAGAAATCAGTATCATGCACATCCATCTAGAGTCAACAACCAGGACCAGGAAGATCATCCTCGAGGTCCTTGCAGGCCTGGTTACACAGAGGTGAGGTATTAGTAACTTGCAGGGACACTAAAAGATTATAGGGTAGAAACTGTAATACCTCAGATCAGCATTGCTAGAGAGGAAGACACATGAGAAACATGAAAAAACACGGAAGAAAATGTCCGAAACAAACCAAGATGCTACAGCAATAGAATCCATTGATAGCACATTAGATAAAATGTCAGAGAAGGAGTTCAGAACATACATAATTAAAATGATCTGTGAAGCACAGAATAATATAAGAGAGCAAATACAGGCAACAATTGATCACTCCAACAGAGATTAGAGAGCAAATACATGCAGCTATTGATCACTCTAACAAAGAGATAAGAGAGAAAATACAGGGAGCAAAAATTACTTCAAGAAACAGATAGAGACTTTGAAAAAGAACCAAGCAGAAACACTTGAAATGAAGGAAACAATAAACCAAATAAAAAAACTCCATAGAAAGCATCACCAACAGATTAGAGAACTTGGAAGACAGAATCTCAGACAATGAAGACAAAATATATAATCTTGAAAATAAAGTTGACCACACAATGAAGATGGTAAGAAACTATGAACAGAACATCCAGGAATTATGCGATAACATGAAAAGACCAAATCTAAGCATTTTTGGGATAGAGGAAGGCACAGTGGTACAAACCAAAGGAATGCATAATCTCTTCAATGAAATAATATCAGAAAATTTCCCAAACATGAAGAATGAATTGGAAAATCAAATACAATAGGCTTACAGGACACCAAATGTACAAAACTACAACAGATCCACACCAAGGCACATAATAATGAAAATACCTACCATACACAATAAGGATAGAATTTTAAAAGCTACAGGGGGAAACCAATTCAGATTTCAGCAGGTTTCTCAAACCAGCCAAGAGCTCCTGGAACAACATATACCAAGCTCTGGAAGAGAATGGGTGCCAACCAAGAATCTTATATCCAGCAAAATTAAGCTTCAGATTTGATGATGTAATAAAAACCTTCCATGATAAACAAAGGTTAAAAGAATTTACAGCAAGAAAGCCTGCACTAGAGAGTGTTCTTGGCAAAACATTCCACAAGGAGGAAATGAAAAACAACAATAAAAATCTGCAAAGTGAGGAACTACACTAAAGGAAAAGCCAATCAAAGGAGAAACCAAGTCAAGTTAAAAACCAAAAATAAACTAAAATGAACAGGAATACAAGCCATATTTCAATAATAACTCTGAACATTAATGGCCTAAACTCATCAATTAAAAGACATAGACTGGCAGATTGAATTGAAAAAAGACTCAAATTTTGGAATTCACATGGATGTTGGCTCAGGACAACACCTACAATGGAGAAAATGACTTTGTTAGGAACATCAGCTGAAGATAAAAATTGGTTATTGTGCTATCCAATGAATTTCTTATCCTTATTCCTCTATACTTGTACAAGTAAGGCAATTATTTTTCTTTCTTCTTTCAAAATTTTTTCTTTGTTTTTAGTTTTCTGTAATTTGAATATGAGATGACTAGGTATTACTTTATTTATTCCCTTATTTATATTTGGTACTTATCCTAATTAGTATTCTCTCAAAATCTGTGCTTTTTATCTCATCCTAGTTTTTGAAGAATTTTCACATAGTTTTACTTCAAATATTTTTTCTGCTCTGTTTTCCTTTCTTCTTTTTGTATTCTAATTATGTGTGCTTTATTCTTTGATATTGTCCCACAGTTCTTGGGTTGCTTTTATTTCCTTTGTATTTTTGTTTGGAAATTTTTAATTAATTTATCATCAAGATCATGGTTTCTTTCCTTGGCCACAATTTAATTGATGGCATCAGAAGGCATTCTCTTTTCTGTTTCAGCATGTTTGATTTCTAGAATTTTGTTTTGATTCTTAAAGTTTCCATTTTCCCTAACAGTTTATAAATTTTGCATGCTGTGTACTTTTTCCCATTAGAGTATTTAACATATTAATCATAATTACTTTAATTTTTTAACTTGGCAATTCAAACATACATGATATGTTTGAGTCTGATTTTTATCTTCAGACTACATTTTAGCATGTCTTCTGACATGTCTTGTAATTTTTTGTTGAAAGCCAGACATGTTTTATTGAATAATAAAAAATGAAGTAAATAGGCCACTAATAGGAGTATATATTTTATCTGAGAAGGACTTGTCTGGTGTTTAATGCTTACTTGCAGCTAAAGGTACCAGAGGCTTTAAGTTTTCATCCTGTACTTTTTTTTTTTTCTCATTGTTTGAGTTTCCTTAAACACTACTTCAGGGAGAAAGAATCTGTGTATTATAATTCTTTCAGCTGTAATTGATTGTTATTATACCAGATCCTTGCTGGTGTGCAGGTCAGATATGGAACAAAGGAGTTTTTTCTAATCTTATCCAATCTTTAAGAGGGTCTATGTCTGAGGACTACAACTTTCACAAGTGTTTCATCAACGTGTACCACCCCTACTGGCACCCTTACTCCAGTCTCTGACTGAAATATTTCCAATATTTTTCTTTGAAACTTTGTCTTTAATTGACTTTATTTTTAATTCACAACCTAATCTTATCAGAGATATGAGGTCTTTTTGGAATCTTTAGTGGAAAACTGGTAGGGTATCTGGAAGGAAAACTGTGGAACTGTGAGGGTTTCCCTAAGTCTACAGGACCCCAAGGTTTATTTAATCTCAAATTAGCCCATATTCTGTCTCCAGCCATTCTTCAAGATTATATATACCAGTTGACAGCTCTAGCAGTACATTATTGGGTTCAAGAAATGTAATTTGATTTTCAGACATTTTTGTTACTGTAAGGATAAGATTGATATAAAAATGCTGAAGAATCTAGGAAAATAAGAGACTTACCTCAACATTACAAAGGCTATATATGACAAACTCAAAGTCAAAATCATACTGAATGGAGAAAAACTGAAGTATGTCCTCTAAAATCAGGAACAAAACAAAGATGAAGATCACACTGAATCTGTATAATGCTTTTGATAGTATGGCCATTTTGATAATATTAATTCTGCCTATCCAACACAGGAGTTCTCTCCAACTTCTAAGGTCTTTCTCAATTTCTTTTCAATGTATTTCAAATATATTTTTAATATATTTCTTAAAAAGTATATTTTATCTTTTTAATATATATTTTTAATATATTTCTTAAAATTCTAGTCAGAGCAATCAGGCAAGAGAAGGAAAGTAAAAGGATACAAATAGAAAAAGAAAAAGTCAAATTATCTTTTTGCTGATGACATGATCTTATATTTAAAGACCCAGAAAAATCATCAGAAGACTTTTACAGCAATAAACAAATTCAGCAAAGTAGCATGATACAAGATCATCATATGAAAACCAATAGTTTTTCTATACTTCAGTAATAAATCTGCAGAGAAAGAAATCAGGAAAATTATGCTATGCACCATACCCTCAACAACAACAACAACAACAACAAATACATGGGAATAAATCTAACCAAGGCCTTTATGATGAAAACTACCAAACAATGAAGAAAGAAATTGAAAAAGACCTTAGAAGTTGGAAAGAACTCCTGTGTTGGAGAGGCAGAATTAATATTATCAATATGGCCATATATATTATACGGATTCAATGCAATCCTCATCAAAATGCCAATAATATTCATCCCAGAACTAGAAAAAGAAAATCATCCTAAAATTCATATAGAAAAATAAAAGAATAACCATACTGAGCAAGAAGACTGATGCCGGAGGAATCACAATACCTGATCATGAAATACACTATGAAGCTATGGTAACAAAAACAACATGGTATTGGCATCAAAATAGACATGAACAACAATGGTATCTATAGAAGACACAAACCACATAGATAGAGTTATCTGATTCTTGACAAAGGTCCCAAAAACATATGTTGGAGAAAAGGCAGGCTTTTTAAAAAATAGTTCTAGGAAAACTGGATGTCCATATGTAGAAGAATGAGACTAGATCCCTAAGTTTCAGCCTGCATAAAAGTCAACTCAAAATGAATCAAAGACCTAAGAATTATACCAGAAATGTTGCAACTGCTAGAAGGCCAATACTCCAACATACTGACGCAGGCACTGACTTCTTTAAACAGACCCCTACAGCACAAGAAATAAAACCAAGAATCAATAAGTGGAAAAGCATCAAAATTTAAAACTTCTGCATAGCAAAAGAAATCATTAGGAGAGTGAAGAGCGGGCCTCAAGAATGGTAGAAAACCATTGCCAGCTGTTTCTCTGACAAGGGATTACTATTTAGACTATACAAAAAACTCAAAAGACTGAATACCAAAAAACCAAATAACCCAAACAAATGGATCAAAGAACAAAACAGGTATTTCTCAAAAGAGAAAATACAAATGGCCAAAAAATACAAGAAAAATGTTCAACATCTCTAGCACTCAGGGAATGGCAAATCTAAACTACATAGAGGTTTCATCTCACTGCAGTTAGAATTGCAATAAAAAATACAAATAAGAATACATGCTGGTAGAGATGTGAGGGAAAATGTACACTTATATATTGTTATTGGGACTGAAAATTAGTATAATCAACTTGGAAAGCAATTTGGAGATTCCTCAAAAGACTAGAAATGGAAACATCTTAAGACTCAGGTATCTCACTCTTCGGTATTTATCCCAAAAAGCTAAAATCAGGATAGTATCATGATTCATGCATATATGGATGTTTATAGCAGCACAGTTCACAACAGCCAAATTATGGAATTAACCCAAGCACTCATAAACAGGTGAGTGGATAAAGAAAATGTAGTATATATACACAATGGAGCTTTACTCAGCCATAAAAAGAAAGAAATTTTGGTATTTTCTGATAAATGCGTGGAACTGCAGAATATCATGCTAAGTAAAATAAGCCACACTCAGAAAGCCAAAAGTTGAATATTTTCTCTCATATATGGAACACAGAACAAATCAGGGAAATAAAAGAGGGGAAGGAATCCCATGATTCCTAGAAGGAAGATCAGTGGTGCAGAGGAAGGGATTGAGGGGTAGAGGAGGGATGAAAAATGGAGAAACTGTGGAATGAAATTGACCAAATAATGTCATGTACATATGTGAATATATCATGGTGATTCCACTTTATGCATACCTATAAATCACCAAGTTAACATAATAATAAATAAATAAATAAATAAATAAATAAATAAATAGAAGGAAGACCAGCAGGGTAGAAGAAGGGGAAGAGGAGGAGAATAAAGGAGAAGAAAATTAAAAATACTGAGGATTGAAATGGAGCCAATTGTATTCCATGCATGTATACATATGCCAAAATAAAGTCCAATATATATAACTATATTTCACTAATTAAAAAGAACCACTTATGGCAGACACACCATTTATGTACTATCAGTTTATACCCTTGATAATGCAAAAAATAGCATGACTATAACAAATTGCTTCATCCTAGGAATTGTGCATATAATTTGAGACAGATTCTTCCAGAAATGTAGCTTGATTGGTTTACAATTCCTTGGCATGAATAGCATTGCCATTGCTACAGTTTATTAGGTGAAAATTAATACACATACCCCATTTTGACTTTCAACAAAGGCCTTAGAAAGCAATTGTAAAACTCACCATTCTGATGGTGGACATTGATAATGGGGGAGACTGCATGGTAAGGGAGTTAGGATATGTGGGAACTCTCAATACTCTGTTCAACTTTGCTGAGAACATACAACTGCTCTAAAAAAAAGAAAGTCTGCTTAAAAGGAAATAAAAACAATTGAACTTTTTCTAGCTTTCCCTTAGTTGTAGAAAGCTGGAGATGGCATTGATTTCATTGTAAAAGAAGAAAACTTTTACAATGTTTTCTTCATTGTAGGGGATAGGGGTTCTGTCTTACCTGGGCTGGAGCAGAGGAGGAAATGGGGCCACCATAGGAGCCAATAAGTATCTCTGTGTATACCTATGGTTATAGGGTGCTGAGCCACAAATAAAAGAAGAGTTCACGCTCATTCTCAAGATTTTCTTCTCAGGCTTTGTCTCATACTCACAAGAATGTTCAGGGATGGAAAACAGAGAAAGGCACCATCATGGCCCAGGTGGAGGTGAAGGCCACCTCAGGTGCCCCAGAGAGACAGAAGGCACCTCACCTCCCTCCTCCTGCCAAATGCACCCAAATTCATCCCTCTTTCCTGATTTAAAAAAAAAAAAAAAAAAAAACAGGAAAAGAGAACATCCTCAAACTGATAAATCCTATCCTATCTACAAAAGCATACTAAATTGTACTTTATTCCCTAAAACAAGGAATAAATCAAAGATGTCCTTTCCTATTATCCTGTTAGCATTGTGATAAAAGCCCTCATCAGATTTGTAAGGGTACAGAAATAAAGGACATTCATGTTGGAAAGGAGAACTAATGTCTTTACTCTTACATGGCATTATTATTTATATAGAAATAGCCTATTTATCTATAGAAATCTACTAAAACTAATAATAAAATTAGCAAGGTCAATTCACAAAACTCGCTTTTACCTTTAAGTACTAGCAAGTGATAGAACCATGCTAAGCATGCAGGAGAGTCCTGGGTTCAATCCCTAGCACCACCAAAAAAATAAAAGAGATGGGGGACTGAAATTCAAAAGGTAGTGCTATTCATAAAAACATAGGAATGTATAAAAAAGGTATGAACCTGGTAGAGTATGTGGTAGATCTGTATTCTGAAAACTATAAAACAGATAAAAGAAATCAAAGGCCTTAATAAATGAAGAATTATTTACTTCATTCACAGAGTGGAAGACTTAATGTTTTTAAAAGATCAACTCTATTTCACACTGATCCATAGATACAATGCAAGACCAATCAAATCCTCACAGAAATTTTTGTAAAAATCAACAAACTGATTCTAAAGTTTATAGAAAGGTGAAAGATGTTGAGTAACAGACACATTTTTGAAAAAGACCAAAGTTGGACAATTGATACCATCTTTATTGTTATAAAGCTACAATAATCAAGACAGGATGATACAGGTGAAACCATCTACATGGAGACAAATAAACAGAAGGGTCTAGAAATTTATTCACACACATGAGGTCAATTGATTTCCAGAACAGGCACAAAGAAAATGTAGTGGGGAAATATGAATGGATAAGTGGATTTCCATCTTCAAATAAGGGCCCTTCAAATAAGGGCCATATTTTAAAATTAACTCAATGTGGATCAGAGACCTAAATATAATGGATGGCAGGCTTAAATGTACAGTTTTGGAGACCTAAATACTGTCAAAAATCTTTGTCACCTTGAATTAGGCAGAGATTTGTCAGATAAGACACCAAAATCATGACCCCTGAATGAAAGAAATGGATACATTTAATTTCCTCAAAATTAAAACTTCTGCTTCCTGAAAGTCACTGCTAAGAGAATAAAAAGACAAACAACAGACTGGGTGAAGATGTTTCCAAAACACATATCTCCTAAAATAATTGAATATGAAACAAATCCTCAGAACCCAACAGAAAGTAAGTAACAGTGAAAACTGGGCAGAAGATCGAGCAGATATCCCATCAAAGGCTTGCAGATGGCTGAAATGCACAGGAGAAAAGCACTCCACATCATTAGTCCTTCAATGCCTGCAAATTAAAACTATAATGAGAGGCCACTTCCCACCCATGCCTACCCTTAAGAAAATGATAGCACGAACAGTGTTTCAGTGACGGGGAATAGCCACAACTCTCATATTTTGCGGACGCAAATTCAAATGGTAGAACCACTTTTTTTTGTTTTTTGTTTTATTGTTCATTTGTTTTTATATTTATTTGTTTGTTTGTTTGTTTATTGGTACAGGGGATTGAACTCAGGGGCACTCCAGCACTGAGCCACGTCCCCAGCCCTATTTTGTGTTTTACGTAGAGACAGGGTCTCACTGAGTTGCTTAGTGCCTCATTGTTGCTGAGGCTGGCTTTGAACTCACGATTCTCCTGTCTCAGCCTCCCAAAGTGCTGGAGTTACAGGGGCGCACCACCATGCCTGGCTATTTTATTTATTTTTAAGTGATGCTGAGGATCAAACCCGTTGCCTCACACATGCTAGGCAAGTGCTCTACCACTGAGCCACGACTCCAGCCCTGGTAGAACCACTTTTAAAAACAATTTGGTACATTCTTGTGAACTTAAACATGCTCTCACCATACACCCACCATACAACTCTTATATAAGATTTGATTTCACACAAACAAAATAAAAACATACATTCCTCAATGTTTTCAACAGTTTCATTCATAATTATCAAACATGATCCAAATGTACTGAAAAATAGTAAATGAACAAATCATGGCATATCAATACAATGAAATATTACACAGTAGTAAAAAAAGAGTAGATTAGCAACATGTAACAACATGACTGACTGCATCTCCAGTGCATTATGTTAAAGAAAGAAGTCAGACTCAAAAGGATGCATGTTTTATGATTACATTTAAATTATATTTAGTCACAGGCAAATATATAGACATAAATCTAATCAATGATTGCCAGTGTTTGGTGTCCAAATGAATGGATTGAATTCAAAGTGGCACAAGAGTCTGGGATGAAAAACTTTTTTGATATCTTGATTTTAGTGATGCATACTTGATTGTATGCATTTTTCAAAATTCACATTAATTGTGCAAAAACAGCATGAATTTTACTACTTGCAAATTATACACTACTAAAAGCATACAGTTAAAAAAGGAATAGATTCTAGCCGGGCGCAGTGGCACAAGCCTGTAATCCCAGCACTTAGGGAGGCTGAGACAGGAGAATCGCGAGTTCAAAGCCAGCCTCAGCAATGGCGAGGCGCTAAGCAACTCAGTGAGACCCTGTCTCTACATAAAACACAAAATAGGGCTGGGGATGTGGCTCAGTGGTCACGTGCCCCTGAGTTCAATCTCCAGTACCAAAAAAAAAAAAGAATAGGTTCTATTATTTATTAATACTAGCATACAGTTAGGTTCAAAAAATCAAACACACAATAAGGAATTTGGAGTGGTGGCTCAACATTACCTTATATTGTATGAAGCATTTCAATTATCATATTCTGAGTACCTGCTGTTTACTTTAAAAGGTGGAAAGCTAAAACAATGCTGAAAACTTTCATGATAATTACAAAATCCATGTTACCAAACATCAATTGAGTTGTGACTTGCTTGAAGGGAAAGATCACTTGATTTTTATAAGAAGCACGATATTAATTAGATATACAAAGGATATTTGTGAAGAGTATTTTTAAAATATTTTTTAGTTGTCAAATGGACCTTTATTTATTTTTTTATTTATATGCGGTGCTAAGAATCAAACCCAGGGCCTCACACATGCTAGGCAAGCACTCTACCACTGAGCCACAACCCTAGCCCATAGTAAGAGTATTTTAAAATGATAAGCTCATGAGGCTGGGGTTGGGGCTCAGTGGTAGAGCGTTTGCCTAGCATGTGTGAGGCACAAAGTTTGATCCCCAGCACCACATTAAAAAACTAAATAAACAAAATAAATTACTGCATCCATGTACAATGAAAAATATTTTTAAAAAAAATAATAACAATAATAAACTCATTATGTTATTCAAAGTAGAATAATTGCTGAAGCAAGTAATCCCAAAATATCAGTGGATTGTCAGATTTACCCCAAATTACTATAGAGATAACATGAGTGGAGTGGCTTTCTCAATAGCTTTTGTCCAGTCAGTAATGCAGGACCCAGGCCCTTCGTCAAGCAACTACTCAGCTCCCTGGGCCTGGACCCTGAGTGTCCTTGATAGCTGGAGCAGGAGGAAATCGCTCCTTCCTTGAATGCTATTATATTTCATCTTCACTCATTTCATGACTCAGTAGACTAGAACACATAGGTAGACACTACCTACCCAACCCTGCTAGCAGATTCCAGCCCAGTCTCTCTCAGAAAGGTGAGGCACCCAGTTGACCCCTCCATAACCAAGTGCTGAGGCCCAGGGCCTGGGGGTGTCTACTCCATCTTGATACCAAAGAATCAGATCTAGATTGTAAATCCATTTTGCTTCTAATTGGGCTGCTCTTAATTCAAGAAATAAGTGGAACGAAGACTAGGTTGAAATGTAAGTGGAGGACCAGCTGTATTTCATAGGAACTCATTTTGACATGGTGATCCTCAGCCCATACTGAGAGAGATGTTAATGTCAATATCCTCAACATTATACTATATAAGGTAATCCCTTTTCTAATCAGTAATCTAGTAATCCAGGCCTAACGACCTGGGTACTCATCTTTGACAATTTTTATTTTGATGATAGAACGGCAATCTCCCCTTTTGTTGGCACCTATGCTTCTAGTCTCAGTGGTTTCCATGCTTGTACACCTTGGAGTTTATCATGCTTACACCATGTTACAGATGGACACCAGTATCCACAGGGGCCTAAAGTAGGAGTGTGGTCTCCGGATGGTCCCTCTACAGTACACACAGTTCTGTCACTTGGCCCTTAAGACTCCACATCTATTGGTACTGGAAGATTCTATGGCAGATTAGAATCCTAGACGAAGTCTGTGGGAAGCCTGGATTAGAACATCGACGTGCTAGTCCATGGGGTTTTAGAGAAAAACCTCTTCTCTTCAGGAAGGTAGCTGTGCTTTTCAGAAATAGCCCTTGTCTTCCTATAGGGCCTAAGTAGTAACTGATTACTGGCCAGGGGAGACCAGGTCACCAAGTACTTGGAACTGTCCATCCAAGAGTGCTTTGAGGAACCAAAATATCTGAGACTAGGGCTGAGCAGACCCTAATAACCTAAGCAGGTGACATAAACAGATGCCTCATACTCCCATCCTGTCTATTCCTGTCACCCAAAAACTATGCCTGCAGCCCATGATTATGGCCCCCAATGAAGTCCCTATCACTACAAAACTGAGAAGGTGTGGGCCTGAAATATAGTGAAGAACACTTTCTTCCTAATGGTAAAAGTTTTATGCAGGAATCTTAGATTACTTTTTTGGAAGGGAGAAACTCTGAAGCCAGGAAATGAACTGACTGCAAGGCCATTTCTCACGGTTTGACTGGACAGAAGAGGATAGCATTTAAAGGATTTGGTGATGTAGAACACTAGAGAAAAATAGTAAATTTGTGTGCATCCCACATGACTGTACAAGACAAAATCTCCACAGGAAAAGTTGTCAGTTCCCAAGTGGACAAGCACGCTCTCGTACCTTAGGTGTCAGACACCCGCTTTCCCTGAGCACACCAGTGGTCATGGTGGCAAAGATGGAGACTATATATTGGTTCAGCAAGTTGGATTTCAACTAGCCAGGATTCACTCAGTTATTACCTCTGCTGAGTGTCCATCTCACCAGTGGCTGTGCCAACTCTAAACATCCAGTTGAATGAGACATTCAGATTGTGGTCTCTTAATGCCATTGTCCTCTAAAGAGAGGTTTGACCTTAGAGATGAAAGCCGTGACCATGAGCCAAGGAATGGAAGCATCTGAGGTGGGAGGAGAAAATAAGAAACAGACTGACCCCTAGAGCTTCTGAAGAGGAATGCAGTCCAGTTGATATTTTGATTTTGGCCCAGTGAAACCTATTTCAGACTCTGATCTCCAGAAATGTAAGTTAATAATCTTGTGTTGTTTCAAGTCACAAAATTTACACTATTTTCTTATAGCAGCAATAGGAAACATAGATAGGCTCTCATTTATTCGATATGGGAAATTGGAACCTCAATAAGGATCAAATTGCAATAGATGAAAATAGATCAAATAAATTTTCGCTGATAATTTCTTAATGATAATGAAAAGCACCACCTCATTTGCTGTATTAAAAATAGTAAAGAAGCAAGGGGATTAAAATTTTATTCTTCTTTTTCTGTACCAACTATGCCCCCAAGTAGCTGAAGTAGTTGTGAGAGGGAAATTTATATTTTATAAATATATTCCAGATAATAAGGAATAAGAGATGGTACATTTTACCATCTTGCAGCACAAAACAAATTAATGAAGCTAGGTTAGTAGCTCACTCCTACAAGCAATCTTTGAAATGGTTACTTGCAAATGGGAATGCTATTGCTATCTATTAGTTAGAAGTCAGGAATTTTTCTAAATATCCCACAAATGCATGAGATAGCCCTTATAACAACAAATTATTCAGCTCTAAATATTCATAGACATTTTTTATATGAAGAAACTCTGTACTAGGCAATGTAATAACTGCAATAAACCCTAGAAAAACAGCCCTCAAACATTATGCAACTTCTGCTAGCAGTATTGTGATCATCTATGAAGTTCTACTGCCATAAAAAAGTAAACTTAAATCTTATCAAAACTTCTGGATGTAACAGATGTATGGTCAAAAGAAGGAAAAACTATACTCCCAGGACATCACCAAAAAATCCAAGTTGCACAGGAAATCCAAGTGAGACAAACAATGCATTTCTATTAAAAAAAATCAATATTAGTGAAGGGAAATTGAGAGTAAAACTGTAGTTTAAAAAGACTTTTAGTGACATCATACACAATTGGCATACATGGGTCTTCTTGGTATGTTTATTTGAAAAAACTATGACTTTCCGTTCCATGCTTTGTTTAAGGAAAAACTTCCAACAATGTTTGTGTTATTTATTTCTGAACAAGATTTTATTTTCAAATACTGTTCAGTATCCAACTTTTTTGGAGCGCTCTGTTTTATGATTTATTGTTTAAAATATTATCATATTTTGTCCCTGCACAAACAATACTTTCCTCTCTGTTGGAGATGTCTTTCAAAAGCTGATAAGAATTAGATCTAGTCTCAAGTACCTTAATTTTGGAAGAATTTAGTTTGCTGAGAAACTATAGTCCTTAAGAAAAAAAAAAGCCTATATAATAAAAAAACGAAAATAGAATTTGAACAGATGAAATATGCCTAAATAATAGTCTGTTAGTTCATATCTAGTTCCTACTTTCAGCATTTATACTTGGTGAAAAATGAAGATTTGGATAATTCTCCTTGTGAAGACCCCAAACAGCCCAAGTTGCTGTGGGAGGGCAAAGGGATCATGGGATGGTTGGTGGAGCAAAGTCACAAACACGTTGACCATAGGACCCTTTACAGTAATCAAGGTAGAGCATCTTCATATATTTTCTTCCTATTTATATTCTGTGAATATTCAGTCAGGATCATAACATTTTAGAAGAGGAATGAGATCCACATGGTAATTCTAACCTGGGAGAAGTGTCATATCTGAAATCTCTTTTAATGACATGACCTCGTACTTATCCAAAAGAGCTAAAATTAGCATACTCTAGTGATACAGCCAGTTCAATGTTTATAGCAGCACAATTCACAATAGCTAAGTTAGGGACCCAGCCCAGATGCCCATCAACAGATGAATGGATCCAGAAAATGCAGCATATGTACACAATGGAGTTTTATTGAGCCATGGAGAAGAATAAAATGATGGCATTCGCTGGAAAATGGAAGGAATTGGAAGACATCGTGCTAAGTGAAATAGGCCAGACTCAGAAAATCAAGAACCAGATGTTTTCTCTCACATGTGGAAGCTAGAGCAAAATAAAGGAAAGAAGGCGGTGGGGGAGGGTATAGGATGTCGTAAAGATAGAGGGTAAATCAGTGGAGTAGAAGAAGGAGGAGAGAAAGGGGAAAAAATGGAAAGGGGAAGAAATATAGAATGAATTTAACAATATCATGTTACATACATATATACATTTAACAAAAAGAATTTCAGTTGTATGTATAAGTAGAAAATGACAGTCAAAAATAAATGAAGGAACAAGAAAGATCAGTGAGGAGAGGAGGGAAAATAGGGGGAGGGAGGAGGGAAGGGAGAGTGGGAGGAATAGGGATTGGAATAAAATCTCTTGCATATATTATTTTATGAGAATGAACCCAAACGCTATGTATAATTCTAATGCTCTAATTTTAAAAAGAACGTGTCATTGTGGAACTAGAATTACACTTCTCTTTCATAAGATTAGGTCTTCCAGAAAAAATATTCCAGCTTCTTTGCTCATCATCAATTCCTTGCTCATGCCATATTTTGCTGTTTCATACTAGGAAATTATGTGCCATTCATTCTGTTTTTTACTGACATATCTCATCATTTTTTTATTTTTTCCTTATTGAGAGTAGATATGCTCCACTTTATTTGTCCTATCATTTGATCTCTAACTCCTTAGAAAGTTTATTAGTTGGTGTATATTCCATTGTTATTTTTTGAAGATATTCTTGAGACCACCTGGCTTCCTATTCTAAATTGGACTTAATTCATTTTTCCCAATGTTTTCTCTGTGATTTCTCAGACCATTTTGTATGTAGTTATATTTATTTTTCAATTTCAGTTCCTTTAATTAAAGTTATAGTCTCAGAGAAGGTACATAGGAGTCAGCATTTCTAGAAAACTTTTATTTTTGCTCTCGTGTATTATTTACTTTATAGTTGGACAAGAATTCTGGGTTTATACAATTTCTTTTTTTTAATATATATTTTTTAGTTGTAGATGAACACAATACCTTTATTTATTTTATGTGGTGCTGAGGATCCAACCCAGTGCCTCACACATATGAGGCAAGCGCTCAACTGCTGAGCCACAACTTCAGCTCCCTGTAAAATTTCTATAAGATCTTTAGTCTTTATCTGTAGGTTTGTTTTTTAAAAGTCCTGTGTTACCGAGAGTCTGGGACAGTGAGTTAAGTAAACTATTGAATTTGATTCATGGGGTTTTCTTAAGTTTCCCCTAATTGCTGCTTCTATTAATTCCTGCAAACATCAAAATTCATAGAGGAAAACACATATATAAAAATATTTTTTAAGTAAGAGTTTAGAATTCTACCAGAGTAAATATTTGTTGGTGACAATAATACATAATCGTTAATTTAGTTACAATTTTCTACTTAAACAGCAAAGTAAGCTTTCATATATTAGTAAAAGTGGAGATAAATATCTGTGGACAGATGTGTAC
>CM053407.1:10477374-10494168 GCA_028644305.1 Xerus rutilus
GATGCTAGAAATCATGATGGCAACTTCATTGGAGGAGGTGTCCACACAGGCCAGCCTGACCACAGCGAGGAGTTCACAGGATATGTGGTCAATGTACTTGTTTGTGCACATGGGCAGCTGGAAAGTGATAGTGGTCTGCATGAGAGAGTTGATGGAGCCACTGACCCAGGAGGTGATGGCCAGCCGGGTGCACAGTCCTCCATGCATGATGGCTGAGTACCTCAGGGGCTCACACACTGCCACATAGCGGTCATAGGCCATCACTGCCAGGAGAACAAACTCAATCCCACCCAAGCCCAGGGAGAAAAACAACTGTGCAGCGCAGCTCAGGAATGGGATCCCTCTGTGTTCCGCCAGGAAATGCACCAGCAGCTGAGGGACTATGCTTGTGGCATAAGACGCATCCACGAGGGAGAGGTTGGTGAGGAAGAAATACATGGGAGTGTGCAGCCGGCTGTCCAGTCTGATCAGAAGAACAATGAGGAAGTTCCCCAGCACTGTCACCAGGTACATGGCCAAGAACAGGACAAACAGGGAGACCTGAGTGTCCCAGTCGCTGGACAATCCAAGGAGAATAAATTCTCTCACCCATGTCTGGTTATATATTCCCATTTAAAAAATGTTAATCTGTAGTGAAATTCACAAAGAACAGTATTATCAAGAAACATAAACACATTTTAACGCATTTCTGTAGGCTATCCTCTGTTGGGACTTCAGATCCCACATCATCCCAGAAGACACACAGGATCCCCATTTGCCTTATAGATACACTTTGCATCCTAAGGGCAGTGGAGTGTCTTCTTGAGGACTTGATTTGGCACCAGGATGTCAGTCAGAGCCTGGGGAGGATGTGCTACCATTTCAGAGCTCTATCATTTTACTCAGCACTGTTCCAGGCCAAAGAGAGAATGGCACATGAGGACCGCAGGTGAAATAGTAAGCAGCGAAGAAGAATACAGTTGGCAGGTTAAAGACCTATCTCAAAGCTGGGGCAGAGGCACACACCTATAATCCCAGTGGCTTGGGATGCTGATGCAGGAGGATGGCAAGTTCAAAGCAAGCCTCAGCAAAAAGCGAGGCACTCCACATATCAGTGAGAACCTGTCTCTAAATAAAATACAAAATAGGGCTAGGGATGTGGCTCCGTGGTCTGGTGCCCCTGAGTTCAATCCCTGGTACTCCCCCAAAAAAGAGAATTATCTAGAATATGTCAACTAAACCCATCTTGGGAAAATAGATAAACAAGTCTACTTTATTTTCTCTCCTTAGTGTTCATCCAACCCCAGGTGTTTTTTCCTGTTAACTAGTCATCTAATACTCCTTTAATAGACAATAAAATCCTAATTTACATTTTTTGGGTATATCATTCTCACGTTCAACAAACCTCAAAGCATACCTCTCCACATCTTTTGAGATATCTCTTGTCTCCTCAAAAATAATCCACACTGCCTACTCAGAACATAGTACTAAAGAATGATATACTCCTTAGATATGAGCACCATGAAGGAAAGATTTCCTTCTGCCTATGTCTTATTAATTATGGTGAATGTAGAGTAATTACTGTGGCATAAGGAATAAACACCATATGATAGAATAACAAAGATACTGGGGTTGTGGACATTGCTCAGTGGCAGAGTTCATACTTAGCATGAGAGAGGCCCTGAGTTCAATCCTCAGCATGAAAAGAAAATAAAAGTACCATAGGAATATTCTGTTAAAAATTATCCTCTTAAAGGCCCTTCATTAATGCTTGGAATGCATCATGTTTATGTTGAGCATTGGCCTTTCTGTGAAACATTTAAAAATGAAATAATATTAAATGAGAATAAAAATATGAAGTACCTAAACTCATTATGAACTAGTGTATCAACTTAAACTGGTCCTTTAAAATAATCACATATTAATAGAAAATGGGAACTTTATGAATAACACTGAAACTCCAGCAAAAGTCAGAGAAGAGGTGTGGAGAGCAAATTTAAAATTTCTCTGTTAAAATATTACCTTTATGGGAATGAGTAAATCAAGTTGTGTATTGATTCACATACTTATATTGCTTTTTGTCTGGTGAGAGTACTTGAAGTCTACACAATAAATACATATGATTTTTATTTGTGGAATTATAAAATGAAAAAAATATATTACCTTTTTTTGACCCTAGTTAAAAGTACCTCCATGTACCTTCTACCATTATCCAGTAAGTATCTGTTGTGGAAAATATCAAGATTCAAATGTTCTCTCTATGACAAAGAAACAAAGACCAAAAGTAGGTGTTCAGATTCTTCACAAAAACCTTTTTTTCATGACACAATATGTCTAATTTAAAAGTTAAATTTCAATCAATCAACCTTTTTAAATAAAGAAAATCTTTTTGTTGATTCCATGGAAACTCTTACCACTTTAATTATTGTAAAAAGTTAGTCTAAATTTTAACAAATCAAATATTGTTTTTGTACCTAGTCCTCCTGATAAATTCACCCACTATTCTTTTTCCTATTTTTTTCATCAATCTATTACATTATAACATCTCTAGCTGAAAATATGCATCAGCTCAACAAAATGAGTAAGGAATTAATACAACCACTTGGGCTGATGTTAGAACCTGGATTAGCTTTTGCCTAGATGGGGAAGATAAAATTTGACTTTAGACATACCTGCCTTCCTTTTTCTGAGCCTGTCTTCTCACCCTTCATCTATGAACCTCATGACTTCATGCTGTTCTCTGTACAGGTCCTGTTTTCCAGTATCATGGTCCCACTCAAAATTGCCCTTTCTCTTCTCTTAAAAGGAATGCCAAGGATTTCCAGATCTTCAGTTCAATATATTTCTACTGGTAAATTCTCAGGCAGTGATTGTGGACATGTTTGCTATTAACATCTGGTGTTTCAGAATCATAGAATCAGGCATCATTCAACTGGTCTGTTACAGTTTCCTTAAGTCTAAACAGTTTGTGGGGATCCCATTTATGTCAAACTCCACATCCTGACAGATCTGTCCACCACGTGACGTGGGTCACAAGCGGTCAGGATCAAGATGTGTCATCTATGGAGATGGCTTCCATGTTGCTGTTCCCATTGTTCTTGTACAGTTTTTCATTGCATTTAGTTTCCCTTACTGCTCTATGGGCCAACACTCAAAAATAACTCTGTGTACCTTTGCAAGGAAGGAAATCACCAGAGCCTGGCACTGAGATGTCATTTCCCTCCCAACAATCAGTGCCACATTTTACGCTACCTCCGTGAGTGCATTACATATTTAAAACTATCTAACAGCATCTTCTATTTCTATTAACTAGCCACCTGAAAATTTTTCTTCTTTCCCTCTCTATGAGAAAAAGAGAAATATTGATTTAGAAAGACTTAGGAGGCAGGCATACAGAGTACAAAATGACTGTCCAGTGTCTCATACTCCAAAAATGTATTTCATAATAATAATCATTTCCACTATTTATGTCAAATCAAAGAGTGCACAGTTGGACAAAATCTTGTATCAGCCTCAAAAATCTGATCTGAAACATAGTGGGGCTCAGAGGCAGGCATATTACCAATACAATCTCCCATTCATTATAGTGTTGATTCCCTACAGCTAAGGAAGAGAAAGCCAAAAAATTTTCTCCTTTGAAAATTTGCATATCCATTTTGTAATACATCGTTGATTCTTTATCACATTTAAGCTCCTTATTAGAGTCTTCTACAATGTCAGCAGGGGTAAATCCAGAAGCACAGTGCATGAAGGTTGAGACATACAACCTACAAATACGTATCTTCCCTGCTGTTCCAAATAACCTGAGCCTTACCTTTTTTTCTTTTTGGTACTGGAGATTGAACTCAGGGGCACTCGACCACTGAGCCACATCCGCAGCCCTATTTTGTGCTTTATGTAGAGACAGGGTCTCACTGAGTTGCCTAGCGCCCCACCATTGCTGAAGCTGGCTTTGAACTCGCGCTTCTCCTGTCTCATCCTCCCAAAGTGCTGGGATTACAGGCTTGCGCCACTGAGCCTTACCTTGACACAGTTGGGCTGTCAGTGGAAATGCCACTTTGGTTTAGGGAGAGATCCATCTCACTGTGCTGAACTCTTGATTGTATAAACAGACTGCATCCATAATGGACAGGAAAGTCTCCATCATTTCAATAAATTGGGCATAGACAACCCCAGGGAGGTGACATATAAAAATGATTTTGTGTTCTGGGAAGACAGCTAGTCTTCCCTCTTTCTCTCTGGGTTTGGTTACCTGGATTTTCACATAATTTGAGCCTAATTATGGAGACCCAGCTTCTCAAACATGTGCAATCATGAAATTCACTTGTGGTATCATTTATTATTATAGTTATCTTGTGCAAATTTTCACTGTCTCTATCTCTTGTTCCCTGTACTAAGACAAAGGTATTCTTTTGCAACATAATTCCCTTACTTAATGAAGTCTCTGTAGCAAAATCCTTAAAATACATTTTCAAGGTACTAGCATTGAAATGAGAATTGGCAGACCTCAAGTGTAGTCCCAGCCCACATTTTCAACTCAAATTTCATATAAAGAAAAATCAAAATACTTTTTACTTACTAGACTCTTAAGAAAACAACTGAGAAAAGAGACTTTAAAACAATTGACAATTTATCTTCTCTGAAAATGTAATATATTCCTGCCACAAATTTGTGAATATCAATTAATATCTAAATAAAAGTTTTATAGATCTGGATTCCCCCTCTAAATCTCTTTCTCCAAAAATAATGCAGAATTCATCCAAGATACTTGTAATATTTAATAATCCTTATCTTTACTATCTGTTTTAATCATTCTCATTTCCCCTGTTGGTTATAAAATTTGGAATGGAGAAACCCATACAAAACACACACACACACACACACACACACACACACACACAGACCTCTAGCTTTTCCAAAGAAGAATTTACTATATTTGCTGTGATACTTAGAATGAGAAGATTTCAACATTCGCATTCCTATTTCTGATTCAGAGTCCCTAACAAATCAGACCAGTGCAGTTTCTGTCCCTCAAAATGCCTATTTACTTTGCACTGTGCCTTCTGTTGACCTTCTTTTAAGAGCTCTCAAATATTAATCAGCATCTGAAAAAAAAAAATGAGTGTTTCTACTTTAGTCTACGTTGAAGTTGTTTTCTAAAGAGTACTCTACTCCAACAAAATGATTTCTGATAGAGGTTAAAAGTCCTCAACCCCTTTGTCTCCAGGGCTCAGAAATTGCCTGAGAGTAGCTTAGGTTGCAAGGGAAGCTACAGAGAGAAGTGCCCTCAAATTGGCTCCCCATAAAGACCTAAGGACGTGTGGTGGCTGCACTGGCAACGTGGGGCTGGATACCCCTCAGGGGCTTCCTGCATTACAGTGTTAATTACTCTCACCACTCCAAGTTCTCAAGGGTTTCCAGGTTGCCCTTCTTCTCCCAGAGGAAGGCTGTTCTCCATCCTTCTTCCAAAATACCATTGAAGTCTTGGGCTAAAAGTCATAAAAGTCTGCTTCATGAGGTTTTAGGATGTTCTCCTGGAGCCCAAACCATGCTTTAGATCCCGGATTCCTATTCTAGCCAGTAGTTGTCCTGAATCCTTCCCAGGTGAACCATTTGGCTCTAGGATACCGTTACATCTCCTCTGTAGACAAAAAGGTTTTACTTCAAACCCCAAAGTTATGTGCAAAGAATAACTCTAGGCATTGCAAATGTTAAAGGAAACCTGAGTATATTTGCATCATGCTGTTAAAGTTCCAAAAATAATAGCATCACATCTTTTAAGATTTTATGAAGCTTGAAGACTCCAAATAAGATGTATGTAAAGAGAATTTTATGATCTATAGGGGGGAGAGGAAAAAAGATCATCAAAAATCCTTAGCATAAAATTGTTACCCTTCTGAACCCCTTCAAATGTTTAATATTTACAGAGAGTTTCAATGTAATTTTTAAAGAATGGAATTACATTAAAATTCTATGATATTCCTTTTTGCCTCATGCACATTTTAAATGAATCATTTATTCATCAGTCATTCAACTACCAAGTCAAATACGCAGTAATACTTCCACCTACCCGTCCATTCTTTTTCCCAATTATCTAGCACCATCTCAATGCCCACCCATCCACTTTCACATCTGCTCATTCACCAGTTATTGCATCCTGCCATCCACATGCCAATTCATCTATTTCTCCAATATCCATTAATTGCCATATCTTATATGCTTAATGCATCATACATCTACATGGTCACTGATATATTCTATCATATTACCATGGCTTCTGATACTATAGCACTAGATGTCTTTGACAAAGTTTTTGTATTATTCCAGAAAGTAAAAAGTACAAATTCTTCCAATTCCTCCTTCTAATCTATAAGTTCCAATTAGATTAAAATAATTGGTTGGTATTTTCTTGGAGACATGGAGGAATAATTCCATGACTATGAGGATTTTAGTCATAGTCTTCAGAAGTTCTCATCACTACTGTTTTCTTCCACTCAGCTGAAGGAAACAAAAGCAAATTCCCAAATTCTAAGCTTCCTGTCTAAAAAAATTGAAGTCACAGAAACAGAAAGTAGAATGGCGGCTCGCAGAGGCTGAGGGACAGGGAAGGGTGAAGAGAGGGAAAACATTGGTTATAGGATACAAACTTTCAGTTAGACAGGATGAATAAGTTTCAGTGATCCACTGCACATCACAGTAGCCATAGTTAATAATAATTATTACATCTTTCAAAACTATTAATAGAGTAATTTTTAAATATTCTCCACAAAAACATAAGTAGGTCAGGTGATGGATGTGTTTGACAAAATCTTTCTATAATATATATATATATATGTGTATATATATATTAATCAAAGCATCACAGTATAGCCTATAAATATGCAGTTATTATTTATTGATAATTATTTTTTTAAAAAATATTCTTACTTAAAACCTGACTTTTATTGAATCTTTAACATTCAGCAAGTTGTAGGAACTCTTCAAAAAATCTATTGCATAGATATTTATTATTAATAATACTGATGGCCTCTATTATTTTAATATTTTGTTCCGAAAAGTCATGTAGTTTAGTGTCTTTCAAGTTGTGATAGTGATACTGCTGATTACTGGTGATGAGTCCTGCTTCCTCACATGTTGAAGTATAACATCAGAGAAGCACACCAATGCAAGCATATAAAGCAGGGTTTATTTAAAAAGAAGTAACATAGACTTCTCCCAGGAGGGAGAAGGGGGCCATAGCTGGTATCCTGATATCCCAAGAAGTGAGTGCATTCTGCCTTTTTTATATGTCCTAGGCTTCCTTTGTTCTCCTCCTCTCTTCCCCTTCTCTCTCTCCTTCCTGTGTATGTGACTAGGCACAGTAGATGCTTGGTGGGATGGCCAAAAGGTGAGAAGCAGCTGGGCTGGAGGGGCCAACATGGAGTGATCTGGGCAAGAAGGGGGTGTAATTAACAAATTTCATTACTCCTTGTAGGGAGGGACAATCCCTGGGACAGGTTACCTTAACAACAGGTTGGTACAGTGGCAGGTTATCTTGATAAGGGTGGAGTTAAGGGCTTTGAACGCATTAGCATTTCAATTCCTCTCCAACTTCCCAGACCCAAACTGGCCTCTGTTCTGACTACCTATCTTTAATTCTGGCTTCAATAGGCTTCATTCAACATGTAGTTACTAAATTATAAACTATGCAAATAGGATCCCGAAAACTGTTATAAGGAGCATTTTAGTGTTTTTGATAAAATAAAATGTGAGAAATTCAGGAACAATTCATTCTGTAGACCACTTTTCCTAGTGATCTTTCAGTGCAACACTCTATTTTAACACTAACCAGTTCAAAAGTAAAGTCATCAATAACTCTAATACCAAATCTCAACACAACAGAGTGAAGTGCTTCAAAGTCCACTGCAGTCTAAGTTTCTCTTTATTCCCTCCCCATATAAACCACACTTATCCTACAATTCTTGCCATTCTCCAAACAGTAAACATTCTCTGTTCAGGAAAGAAAGGTTACCTCATAGATGTCCACCTAGAAATTGAATCCATTCTTTCAATAAGCATTTGTGACCAACACAGTAATGTTTATTATCACTTCATAGGCTTTGGTTTGCAAGAAGAGCATCACTGGAAAATAACCTCCAACAATTTAACATCCCATGTCAAGCAAAAGTAATAGAAACAAATTTAAATTTGTTGGTGCTATGAAGACAACCATAGTGAGAACAAAACCCAAATCCAATTCAATTTCTAATTGCATAGGTTCCTATATTCCTCCCACACACAGCACTATTGTAAGAACAGGAAAAAAAAACCCACTGTAAAGCATACTACTACTTGTTTAAGAGCCTATTATATAAAAGTCAATAATATATGACTTATAAATGAACTGACTTACAGGATATTTACATAACTTATTAATAAATATAGGTATATAGTGAAAAAGGCAAAGAGCCTGAATAAATGTGTGAGGACTTTCAGCAGAGAAATGAAAATTATCCTGAAGTATCAAATGGAAACACTAAACAGGGGTAAAGAATGTTTGGACAAGGTTATGAGTAGAGTCAATAGAACTGGGAAACAACAAGTAAGTGTAAGTATACATTAAAAAATAGCAAAACTGAAGTACAAAGAAAAGAATTATTACAAGAAGAGAGCATCCAAGACTGTGACAATATGAAACAATCTTACAAATATAACTGGAAAATTCAACAAAATTGAGATGAAAGAAGAAATACAGACACAGTAGCAAGAAAAATAGTGAAATAACAGTAAAAATCCAAGAATATCAGTCCCTTCCCTGAAAATCTAAAACACAAGCAAAAAACTAGGCATATCAGAATGAGACTGCCATAAAAACTCAAAATGGAGTAAAAGCCTTAGAAGATAACAAGAGAAAAGAAGACATATCACATACAGAGGACAGATTCAAATTGAAGCAGACTTCTTGTCAGAGACTATGCTAACCAGAGGACAATGGAGTGACAGTTAAAGTCCTGAGGAAAACAGAATAATGCAGTGGGGTGGTGGAAGGGAAGCTATCAACTAAAAATTCTATGTGTAAGAAAAAATATGTCTTGAGAATTAAGGAAAAATAAAGTTGGTTCCAACCACCAACTTAATAAATTCATTGTCATAAATGGACATAATCAGTAATACTGTTGGAAGAGCTTGAGTTACAGAAATACAATACTACAGAGAAAACTGGATCTACATTTTAAAAATGAAGAATACCGGGTAAGGTCAAATTGAAGGTTAACATCAAATTTGTTAAAAACAAATTTAACATTGCCACCAAATAATTGACTTTTTAATGTTATAAACTTAAATGTACTTAAGTGTTTGCATCTTATGCTAATGTGAAATGTGTGCCAATAAAAACACGAGAAGAAAAATAGTAACAGTTATGTGTTAACACAAGAAGAGAGAAAATAGTAAGTGTTCTACCTGGAGGTTATATGCTATATATTAAGTAATAATCTACCATTTTAGATATATTGAAATTAATTAAAATATACATTATACACTCTACAGAAAGCTTGAAAACTTTTAAATTATATAAATATAATAGTATGATGAAACTCAATCACACAAATGCACAAATGATCTGAAAATTATGTGAGAATAAAGGAAAAAGTGGAAAAAGAACAATTAGGAAAAAAATCCCACAACATGAGAGATTTTAATCAAAATACACCATTAAATTACATTAAATGCAAGGGGTATATCTAAGCACACTGCTTAAAATAAAGAAATTGTCACAATAGATAAAAATGTTAGCATTAACCATTTCCTGTCTATAAGAAAATGACTTTAACTATAAAGATATGGATATATTTTGAGTAGAAATGGAAAAAGATAAACCATGGAAACACAAATCAAAAGGAAGCTGAAGTAGCTACACCAAAATTAGACTTAAGAACAAGCCAGGCATGGTGGCACATGTCTGTAATCCCAGTGACTCAGGTGGTGAGACAAGGGGATTGCAAGTTCAAGGTCAGCCTCAGCAACTTAGTAAGACCCTGTCTCAAAATTTTTAAGAAGAGTACAAGAACAAAACTGCTATATTCTAATTAAACATCTTAGTCTTCAAACTGTTGATCTACAAGAAATAACTGCCTTAAAAAATGTTAGGAATGAGAAACAAGCAAAAAACCCAACCAAACAAAACAAGACAAAATAAATCAAATCCAAACAAAACAAATGAACAAAAAATCCAGGTCTGAATATGTGTAAGTGTCCATAAACCATTTAGGTAACAATTGAACAGTGAATAGAAAAAATAAAAAATTAAAAAATTAAAATTTTAAAAAATAATAAGCCATATAATAACGTAGAGGATCTTGTTGAAAAATAAAGAGTTATTTTTTCCATTGGAGTTCCAAATATTCTTCTGAGGTTTGCTAGTTGGAGTTGCTGGAGTGATGGGAGATCCTGCAGGCAGGATTTGGGGGTGGGACTTAGGCTTTGTCAGCTTCCAAGGTCTTCCTTAGATTCATTTGAAGATTTTAAATTGGTGCATCTCCCTGGCTAAGCATATGCTGGGCCATGCTGGGAGACTGTCCCCCAGGAAAAATCCCTGGGTTTCACTTAACATGATGGGGTGTTAATCATGTAAGCAACAATAAATGTTGGCATGGATGTGGGGGAAAGGCACACTCATACATTGCTGACGGGACTGCAAATTGGTGCGACCACTCTGGAAAGCAGTATGGAGATTCCTTGGAAAACTTGAAATGGAATCATCATTTGACACAGTTATCCCACTCCTCAGTTTATACCCCAAAGGACTTAAAATCACCATACTACAGTGACGCAGACGCTTCAATGTTTATAGCAGCTCAATTCACAATAGCCAAGCTATGGAACCAAACTAGGTACTCTACAATAAATGAATGGATAAAAAAAAATGTAATGTATATATACACAATGGAATATTATTCAGCCATAAATAAGAATGAAATTATGGCATTTGCTGGTAAATGGATGGAACTGGAGAATATCATGCTAAGTAAAATAAGCCAAAAATCTAAAGGTAGAATGTTCTCTCTGATATGTGGATGCTAACCCACAACAAAGGAGGGGAAGATTAGAAGTTCATTGGACTAGACAAAGGGGAATTAAGGGAAGGGAGGGAGATGGTAACATGAAAGACAGTTGAACGTATCAGACATACCTTTCCTATCCACATATATGAATACTTGACCAATGTAACTCCACATCATGTACAACCACAATAATGGGATCCTAATGGGAACAAGTTATACTTATTCTATGTATGTATAATATTTCAAAATATACTCTACTGTCATGTAAAAAATTTTTTTTAATGTGGAAAAGGAGGCCTGGGATGTGGCTCAGTGATAAAGCACCCTGGGGTTCAATCCCTGGTAACAATTATTTAAAAAAAATAAAATGTTAATAGTAATGAAGAGATACAATACTTAATGAAAAAGTATTAATAGTCAAAAGACCATAACAATCCTAACTGTTCATGCATAATAAAAAGAAATCTTGGGAATTAATAAAGCAAAAACTGATGGAAATTAAAGGAAGCAAATGAATTCACAATTTCAATTCAACATTTTCAATATCTCTTTCATTAATCGATAGAATAAGTACAAAGAAAGTCTATAATAGCATAGATGAGTTATACATTATCAAATAACCTGATCTAACTGAAATTTATAGAACATTCCGCCTAACAGCAGAATGAATGTCCTTTTGAAGGGCACTCTTAATATTCACTGAGATCAACCACATTTTGAGCTATTTTTCAAAAACATCTCAAAGTACTTTTAAAATAACTAAATAATGCAGAATATGTCCTTATATAAAAATAAAGTAGAAATCAATAAGAGAAAGAGACATGCAACACTTTCAAATATTAGAAAAATTAAGGAAACTACTTCTAAATAAGCCATAGTTTGTAAAAATTACAAATGAGATTAGAAAATAGCTTAATTACATGAAAATGAAACAGAAATCAAAATTTGTGAGCTATAACTGAAATGATGCTGAGAAGGAAATGTGGAACATTATGTACTTACAAGTTTATGTGAGTATACAAGGGATGTTCTATGTCAATATTTTATACTGCCTTTAAAAAAATCAATAAGAACAATTGAGAATAAAATAAGCAGAAAGAAGGACACTTAACTTAAAAGCAGAAATAAATAAAATTGATTCAAGGAAAACAAAAAGGAAAAGTCAATGGAATCAGAATCCAGCTCCTGAAAGGTTGGAATTGATCTGACCAAACCAGAGAAAGAGAAAATAACTAACCAACAGCATAGAGAAAAGGGGACAACCCCATAAATTCTACAGACAAGAAAAATATAACTTAAAGAATATTTCAACATTAAAAATGCCTAGAAGTTTGACAACTTAGATAAAATGGACAAATTCCTTTAAACACGCACAGTACCAAAACTTACTTTAGTAGAATAGTCTGAATAATTATGTGTCTATTAAAATTAAACTCATTAAAACCTTTCAATGAAAAAAAAATCAATCTCAGTTGGTTTTGCTTCTAAATTATACCAAACATTCAAGGAAAAATATTACCAATTTCACAAAACAGAAGAGGAGGGAACAATTTGTAATTCTTTTGTGAGGATAGTCTTAACTTTGAGAGAAGCATCTGATAAAAAAAGATTATAAGAAAAAAACTTGCAAAGCTCTATTTTGCAAGAAGATAGAAACAGAAATTCATGACAAAATTTTACCAAATTCAATCAAAGAATATTACAAAAGATAACAGTTACTACCAAGGGGGTTTGTATCATAAATTTGTTTCAGACTAAGTATTGTGAAGTATTGACTAAAACTTAGCTTTTCCTAGGCTAGTAATAGCCTATGTACAACCTTTGATAACATCCCTATAAGGATAAAACAGGATCTGCCAAACTAATTTATTAGTTAGAATCAATATATTTCACGAGTTCATCATTCTGAAGAAGTAAAACCATAGAGTCCACTTAGTAAATGCAGAAAAATTGTGTGACAAAATTCAACATCTATTGGTAGTAAAAAAAATTCTCAGCAAGCTAAGATAAGAGAACTTCCACAAATTGATAAATAGGATCTATAAAGCAAACATGAAAATCATGAAAGACTAAATACTTTCCTGTTAAGATTAGCGATAAGGTAAGTATCTCCTTGTCAGTACTCCTGTTAACACTAACCTACAGGGCCTGGACAGTTTCATCTGGCCACAGAAATAAAGTGCAATTAGCTGATAAAGGAAGAAATAATTCTTTTTCTATTTGCAGATGACACCATTATCTGTACAGAAATTCCAACTAAAATTACTGAGTCTATTTAAAGAATTCAAGAAAAGGACACTAATTTTAACATGGAAACACATGAAAGTATAAAACTGGCAAAATTCAGCATGCAGTCAAATTCAGATACTCTAATGCTGTAATGGTGATTTAAATACTTGTATCTTTATTAAAACTGTATTTATCTTTCAATGACTTTGGCAGTTTTCCTAACTGAAGCTGCCCTGCCCTAATGCAGTTTGCAACTAGTGGAATTTCCCACTAGAGACATGAAATCTAACAGTGGCACTGAAAACTTACAAAACAACACTGTCCTTTCTTAGATTAACTATGTCATTAATATGTTATACATTAACTAGTATTTTATGTGCTGATATTGTTTGAACAGTTTGAGAGAAGGAGCTTATGAATTTTTTAGACATTTGTTACCATTATTTTTAATTGACATAATATATATTTATATTTATGGAGTACAATATGATATTTGATACATGTATACAGCACCCATCACAAGTACCATAAATTTGTTTCAGACTAAGTATTGTGAAGTATTGACTAAAACTTAGCTTTTCCTAGGCTAGTAATAGCCTATGTACAACCTTTGATAACATCCCTATAAGGATAAAACAGGACCTCCATCATCTGTTTATTACTTCCAACACTCAAAGACATTATATCCACATTTAGTAAATCCTTAACAAAAACATTTTAATCAGCCCTGATGAGAACACTCAGAATGTTGACTCACACGATTATTGCATGAGACTACATTCACCAAATGTTATTTTCTATATCAAATGAGTTTTCAAATGTGAAAATGCATTTTGTTTACAATGAAAACACTGAAAACATTTTTAAACATAGATGGAGTGACAAATCAATTACTATCAGCCATAAAATGGAAATTGAATAAGGGAGGTAAGTTCTATAACAGTCCTTAACTCCATTGAACATGCTCCTGTGACATAAAAATACACCTACATCCTACACTGCTCAGCCCCCTCCATAACATCACCAGTACATATTATGTTATCTACTTTCTGGTTGCCAGGGTACTGTAACTGATGCCTCTCACATTAAGTTGGGTGGGGAGCACTAAGGCCAAGTTCTTTTCTCCAGTGGTGCTCATGAGTCATCCAGTTGCCAATTTTCATGTTAACCCAGAGAACCAGCAGTAGTCCCTAGTATTCCAAGATATTTCCCAAGAAGCTTATTCCAGTCTTACCCTACAGAAAGGACTGAGGCCATAGCATAACTAGATCACCCAAAGTTAGGTAGAAAGAAAGGAATGACTAGCATGCAGATATCGGTGGTCCCCTCACATTCCTAGTAGCTGTGTCAGCCAATCAGACATGCCAACTAACTTCATATGCTATCTACAAAGCTAAGTTGGTTGCCTTCAATGTGAAGACAATGGAAGTTCAACTTAACATGAGTCCATGGTCAACTAGTGTCCATGCACAGCCTCAGAGCCCGTCCCAAAGATGCTGCTAAGACTGTGAAATTCTCTCCTCCACCCATGTCAGAGAATTGTAGGGTCTAGATCTGCATGATCATGAAGTCTAGCAGCAGCATCATTCAGACAAAAAACCACAAAACACTACCTAAGCATTTCAGAAAAGTATAGGGGATAAATATTCTTGATCCAAGAAGTCAAATAGGTTTTGAAATCAGGAAAACCCAATAGCTTCACCCTAATAGGTTATCAATGTTCAAAATCATGCAGCTCTAAGGAGCAAAGCCTCTTTTCTTGCCCACACAGAGCAGCAGTTTTCCTAGCGGAAGCCTAGCCTGCAGCCCTGCCCAAATGCAGATTGTGACTAGTGTAATTGCCCACCAGGGACATACTGTCACACCCTGTGACCAGTCATAACTACCCAGTCAGAAGCTCCACCTGAGAGCAGACCAAGGGCAGCATCCCAAATAACTAGGGAACCAAGAATAAGTTATTCCTACCCAGGATCATCACAAGTTGGTCCTTCTAGAATCACAGACTAAACTGAATAATAAGGGTCCACTCCTGCCAAAGAATATTTGTAAAGACCAGAGAGGTGACATCTCAAAAGCACAGATATCAATGAAAGGATAAAAGAATTGCAGATTCTTTTTTTTTTTTTTACAGATACTAGATGACATCTGTAGATGTCTGTAAAGTCCCATTTGATATATATTGTATCTCAACTCTGATATTTCTTTATTGATTTTTTTAAATCTGGATGACCTATTGGCAAGAAAGGATATTAAAGTCACCCACTATTACTGTTTTGGAGCTCATTTCTTTATATCTAGTAGTGTTGGTTTTGTAAGATTGGGTACCCCTATGTTTGAGAGTTGTCTTAGTCAGGTTTTCAATACTGTGACCAAAAGACCTGACAAGAACAATTAGAGGAGGAAGTTTATTTGTGCGCTCATGGTTTCAGAAGTCTCAATCCATAGATGGCTGACTCCACTGATCTGGGCCCAAGATGGGGCAGAACATCATGGCAGAAGAATGTGGTGAAGAAAAGCAGCTCTGGAGACCAAATCAGCAAGCAGAGACACAGAGAGATTCCACATGCCAAGTACAAAGCATATACCACAAAGGCATGCCCCCAATGACCCACCTCCTCCAGCCACACCCCATCTGCCTACCATTACCACCCAGTTAATCCCTATCAGGAAATTAATGCATTGATTAGCTTAAAACTCTCATAACCCAATCATTTTACCCCTAAACTTTCTTGCATTATCTCACAATGAATGTTAGGGGACACCTCAGATCTCATATCTAAACCATAACATTATAAATTTATGATTGCTATATCTTCTTGGTGAACTGTTCCCATGATCATCATGTAATGACCTCTTTATCACTTCTAACTGATGTAGCTTACAGTCTATTTTGTGACTATATGTATAGCTACTCCTTATTGCTTCAGGGTTCTGTTTGCTTAGAATGTCATTTTCCATCCTCTTGTTTTCACTCTGTGTACATCTTTGCAGGTGAGGTAAGTTTTTTGCAGGCAGCATATTGCTGGATCTTGTTTTTTAATTCAATTTGCTAGTATGTATTTTTAATTAGATAATTAAGACCATTTACTTTCATAGTTGTTATTAAAGAGGTACAGAATTTTTCTTGTAGCTTTGTTGATTTTTCTTCAGGTTGTTTTGAATATCCATATCATCTTATTTTATTCATCTTAGATGTTTTATGGTTTAATATTGTTAATTTTTTAATTCTCTTCTATTTCTAATTTATATGTCTACTTTTCTAATGAGATTCATTATTTCCCATGATCTTATGATTGTGTTGATATTTTTTCCTCTTCTGACTATAGGATGCCCTTAGTATCTTCTGTAATGTTTGTCTAGAGATAATGGATTCCTTAAATTTTTGCTTATAGTGGAAGTGCTTTATTTCTTCTTTGTTCCTGAAGGATAATATTGTTGGGTATAATAATCTTGGCTGGAAGTTATTTCCCTTTGGGACTTGAAATACATCATTCCATGCCTTCTTGGATTTTAGAGGTTTTGCTTAGAATTCTGATTTTTTTTT
>CM053407.1:10494668-10567156 GCA_028644305.1 Xerus rutilus
TTTTTTTCTTGAAATTATCCATTCTATGATACTTTTCTAGGCTGGCTTTCTCCAAACCAATTTCCTCCATATTCTTGGGTAACTGTCTTCTGTTCTATCACTGTAAGCATTTTCTAAGGTTCTGTGCTCAGAACTTGCACTCTTCTTTCTGTAACTGTTCCCTGAAGGACTTATCCCTGAGAAGTATCCATCTACATGCTCATTCTCAATTCTACATGTACCACTTAGATTTCTCTCTAAAGACGGAGATGCTTCCTCCTACGGCTTAGCAAATGTTTAAGCACATTGACTCAACTCATCCCTCTACAACCTGTGTTCCCACCTGACTCCTTTATTTTTATCAACAGAACTAAAATTTTTCCACTCTCCCAGGTGTGATGTTTGATTTTTCCTCTGTCACCCTCCACAGAATACATCGTCTTCCTTCACTCTTCCCTTGTACATCTTGCACCTCTCCCTTAGCCCTCATCCAGCCTGGTAAGACTCTAGCATGGGCTCATCACCTCCAGACTGATGAACTACAACAACCCCCAGATGAATCTCACTGGTTTGGCCTGTGTCCACTCCAAAATGCCCCACACGCTCTGCCCCTAGACTGATTATCCTAAAATATAATCATACCACTTTCATGTTCAAACTCACCGTGTGATATCTAACTGTTGCAAAATTAAGTATGCCCTGGGCAAGGGTCCAAATTCCTGTTCAAATGTCCTCTTATGAATGTGGTTTGTCCTCTAAGGGCTTATGGCTGAAGCTTTGGTCATTAACATGGCAGTATTAAGTGATGGAACCTTTAAGACATGGGGCCTCGTGAAAGGTCATGAGGTCATGGGGACCCTGCACTCAGGAGTGACTAATGTTGTCTCACAGAGTGAGTCAACTCTCAAGACAGTGAGTTGTTGCAAAGTCAGGCCATACTCTCAGCTCTTCTGCATGCAGCCAGTTCCCTTTCTGCTCATCTGCCATGTTGTGATGCAGCCAGGGGTGTCCTTCCCACAAGCCCCACAGATGGGGCTACCCAACTTTGGACTTTTAGTCACCAAAATTTTGAGCCAAATAAAGATCTTAATTCATAAAATACCCAGGCTCCAGTATTTTTTCATAGCAACAAAAAACAGATTAACAAAAATCTTTCTTTTATTTTATTAATTGTAGTATTTATCATGTGTGTGTTTTAGCATAAAACATTTTATTGAAATGTACTGCTTATACTTAAACATCTTCTATCAGTATATTAGCTAATTATCTTAATCAATCAAAGGGTGGATTTGCCATTGCTTTGATTGTAAAATAACTTCAATTTTAGATGATTAATATTCGTGTTTTCTACTTCACCAAGTCCCCTTCCTAGATTCATGGTAGATTTTTTTTAAAAATTAGAAACAGTATCTGCATTTGAAAAGGCAAATGGAAGAGGAAATATGTTAGAAATTTGTAACACATTTGCCCTTAATGACATCTCCACATTAGCTTGGATAAAGCTTTTCAACTTTCAGATAAATAGAGCCAAGGTCATGGTCTATCTTCAGGGTACAGAAGAAAATAAATGCTAGACAGTGTGCTGTATAGCCAAAAGGTTAATATCAAAAATTTAAAACTTGGTCTTCTCAGCTGTAATGGTTTAATGGGATCTAAAATTATCAACATCAGTGAAAGACAACATCAAAAGACAGACTTTTGAAGACATTTGTTACATTTTTCTCTGCACAAATGAGCTTTAAAAACCTATTAGCAGAGAGCTAGGAACTCAGCTCTTGTTCAAAACCAGTCTGGAACAACAAACATAGATATAAGTCAGTCTATTTAGACCTTCTGCCTGTTCAGGCCTGTATTTGTATTCTTTTCTCAGCATCCACCATAACTCCACTGTTTTATCTTTTTGCAGGTACCTCCTTATTTTCCTTTAATAGCTAATAAGGCTTTCTTGCTTATTCTTTGGGTCATATTGTCATTATGCTGAATATTTTAGTCAGCTTTTCATGATTGTGACCAAAATACCTGACAATAACAACTTAAAGGAGAAAATCGTCATTTTGGGGTCCTGGTTCCAGTCCATGGTTGGCTGGCACCAAGGCAGAAACATCACAGGGGAAGGGAATGGGGGAGGGAAGCTATTCAGCTCATAGCAGCCGGGAAATCGAGAGGAAGCACACGTGCAAAATGGGGCCACAGCCATGACAGGTCACCAAGGGCATGTCCCCCGTGCTTACTTTCTTCATCATGTCCCACAGGTCCATAGATCCCATGGTCCCTTCAAATTATTCATCACCAGAGGATGAGGTTAGAGCCCTCAAGATCCAATGTTTCCCCAAAGCCCCACGTCTGGGTATCATTGTACTGGGGACCAAATCCCCAAGCACTTGAGCTTTTAGGGGACATTCCAGATCCAAATGAGAACACTGAACAAAACTCAAACCACCTTCACCTATGTATGTTTTAACTTTTCTTTGTCTATTCAAAGAATGTGGTCTGTTCAGAATATAGCACTAAAAAATGACATAACCTGTGGTTCATCCCTTTAGACAAGAGCATCAGGAAGCAAAGTCTTCCTCACACCTTTGTCTTATGAATTGTGGCAATAATGTGACCATAGTAATTAGAACACAATATAGGCTATCACAAGAAAGGTGACATTGAAATATCCCATTACGAATTATTATTCCACTACAACTTAAGAACAGAACATTAATGCTTTTTAATGCTTGAAATTCTGGTACTATTTACTTACCCATTTTGTGTTGAGATTGTCTTCTTTGTTAATTTTTCAGAGGAATCACTCTTGTAATGAGTAATTCAGTAATCCAGTATTAGTTTAAACATGGTATCATGACCCTTCATGTTAGATAATACAAGAGTAGAATACTGAGACACTTAGAAACATTAAAGAGAAGCAGAATGACACTGAGACTGTAGAGAAAGTTAGATCAGAGCAATGGACAGCAAAGACCAAGGCCCCAGTTAAAATATCACTGTTGTTGACCCTGATTAAAAGCACCTCCATGTGCCTTCTCCCACGATGCAGTTATTAATAGCTACAGCCAACAGAACAACAATGCCTACTTCCTATGACCAAAAAAGTTTTCCCATTACAAAACTTTTCATGTAATTTAATACAAGCTAATTTAAAAGTTCAATTTGATTCAGTTTTGATTTTTATTTAATTTTTTTTTAATCTATCCATTTAGCCTTGAATCTATTTGACCTTCCCTGTTGGACTCATAAACATTGTCAGCTGGGACAAGTGGAAGTTGAAGTCATAAATAAGGAAGCAGAGCAGAGGAAGCCAAATGATTCTTTCATGCCAGTCAAAATAACTGGAAAGGGAAGGGACAAAGTCACATTTGTAGTTGAAGGTTTCAACGCTCTCTCTGAGTAGCCAATAGAAAGGCATGCAGGAACTGCGAGCATGCAGAACACTGAGCAGCTCTACCAGACAGCCTGGGCCCGCTGCTGCTCGGTGAATGTTCAGGCTCAACAGCAGAACGTGTTATTTTCAAGTGTGCCTAGAACATTCACCCAAACAGAATATACTCTAAACCATAAAAAAAACCTTGATAAGTTTAAAACATACAAAGTATGTTCTTTGACAATAAGAAAATTGAAGTACAAATTAGTAACAGAATGTTATGCATAAAATACCCAAATGTTGGAAAAGTGAGTAAGTAACCTGCTCCTACATAATGCATAAGTCACAGAGGAAATTTAAAAAGACTTAAAATGTGTTGAATGAATGGAAAGGAAAATAAATATGTCTGCATTATGAAAGAACACAAAAACAGTCCTCAGAGGGAAGTTCAGAGCTCTATTTGAGCCTCAATTAGGAAAAAAAAAAATAGGTCCCAAATCAGTAATCATAGCTTCTAACTGAAGATATAAGACAAAGAGAAAATTGAATCCAAACAAGCAGAAAGAAGGAAGAGCAATTTAACCAAACACTTCCATAACAGAAGAGCAGGGAACATTTGCAAACTAGTTTCACGAGGCACACATTACTCAGACACAAAAAGCCAAGATTATGTTGCAAGAAGAAAAACTCTAAACCAAAATCCTGAGTGAACACAAATACAAAACTCTTAACAAAATGTTGATGAATTAAATTATAAATTATATTTAAAACGTGGAGTTTACCTGGGAAATGTGAAGCTAAATGAACATTTGAAGATTAATCAGTTTAATTCACCATATAGACAAATTAAAAAGTCATGAGCAGCTCAATAGATGCATATAAAACACTTGATATTATTCAACATGCATTCATAATAAATATCCTCATTCAGTAATTTATCAGGGGAATTTTGTCAACCTGACAAGTATCATCTGTAAGAGTTATTATACCTACTGTTGAGTGCTTTTTCCTGATTAGGCCACATTTAGGCCAATGTATTAGTTTAAACCTGCACAACTTAAGAAGGATGCTAAAACTATTCAGACTCCATAGAAGATGGCCCAGATAGTAAGACATTTGGGAATCATGCCAATGAACAAAGGTCAAAAGAGCGTCGTGTTGGATTATCTGAACCTCTGTGCTACTGTGACTTTGGCAAAGGGTTACCCACATGTATATCAATAATTTCCCAACACTAAGCCTTGGCCAGTACTGATTCTGTCAAGAACAAAATCCTTTCCTCTAAATCTCTGTGTAATAAGTCTACATATAAACCATTGGAACAGAAAAGAGAGCCCAATACTAAACCCACGTATATACAGTCAACCCAAACTTTTACAAAGACACCAAGAACATACAATAGAGAAAGGACAGTCACTACAACAAATGATATTGGAAAATTGGATGTTCACATGCAAGGAAAATAAAATTTGGTTCTTATCTTACACCACACATGAAAATCAACATTATGTGCACATTCTATATTCATACTCAATGAATCTTACTTGGCCTCATGTTCAGGCTACAACACAAATAAACCTGGGAGACAGTATGCTAAGAAAAGGAGGCCAGACCCAGAAAACACTGCATGATCTCTCACATATGTGGCATCTTCACAAATAGTCAGACTCATGGTAAAAGTGCAGAATGGTGATTACCAGGCACTGGATGTGAGGGAAAGGGGGAGGCAGTGGTCACAGGCACAGACTTTCCATTCTAAGATGAATAAATTCTGCAGACCTTTATAGTATGGTGACTCTAGTTAACAATAAGATACTGTGCTTGAAATTTGCTAAGAGTGGATCTCAAGTATTCTCATCACCAAATAAAAGGAAGCTAAGTGAGATAAAGATAGGTAAATTTGCCTGATTGTGGTCATTATTTCACAATGTGTACATATATCAAAATATCATAAGTCAGATGTGGTAGCACATGCCTGTAATTCCAGCAGCTCTGGAGGCTGAGGCAAGAGGATTTCAAGTTCAAAGCTAGCCTCAGCAACTTAGTGAAGCCCTAAGCAAATTAGCAAGACTGTTTCAAAATAAAAAATAAAGGGATGGAGATATGGCTCAGTGGTTAAGCACCACTGGGTTCAATCTCTAATACCCCCGACCCCTCAAAAATCATGTTTTACATCTTTTTTTTTTTTTTTAATATTTTTTAGTTGTAGATGGACACAATGTCTTTATTTTATTGCTTTGTATGTGGTGCTGAGGATCGAACCCAGGGCCTTACACATGCAAGGCAAGCGCTCTACCACTGAGCTACAATCCCAGCCCATGTTTTACATCTTAACTATGTGGTATTTTCATCTATCAACCAAACTTCAAAAAAACTGGGGGAAAAAGAAGAGAGAGAAGGAAGAAGAAAAGACTAGTCATGAGTTGGTCTTTTTTTTTTTTTTTTTTTTTTTAAATATTTTTTTAGTTGTTGATGGACACAATGTCTTTATTTTATTGCTTTGTATGTGGTGCTGAGGATCAAACCCAGGGCCTCACGCATGCGAGGCAAGCGCTCTACCGCTGAGCTAGAATCCCAGCCCATGAGTTGGTCTTTATTGAAACTGTGATGTAGCTACAGAGATTCATTACTAGTCTGTCTCTTTCATAAACTGAATTTTATATTAGGAGCGTTCTTTGAAGTTTTATCAAGAGCAAATCATTTTCATGTAAAAAATAATGAGGCAGCTTTACATTATTCTCTATATAATAATGACATTAAGTGGGTTCCAAGGGCCAAAGTTGAGAAACTGCTCTAATCTGTGACCGTCACATGGTTGGGTTTCTTTGAGAGTCAGAAATACAATTGCTAAAGTGTAAATTTGAGAAGAGAAAGTTTCAGTGTTACACATGTCTTATCAAAATTCACTCCAATGAATCATTTTATAATTAGAAATCTATCCAAGTCCTTATATATCTTCATATTTTAGAGAAAATAGATTCATAAAGATATGTTTGATTTACAAAAAGACATGACTGCTCAAAGATGTTCTAAACTGACACAATTGAATGTCATTATCTCAATCCATAGTGACTAGCTATTATAATAACCCATGGAGAATAAAGAGAGGCACGTCAGCCATTGAAGACCCAGCATCTCCAAAGAACTTCAATTACAGACAAACTTTAAAAATGTCTTTATGACTATTAAATTATAAACCAGATCTTTGGTCTCAAATATTTTTCAATATCCAACTTTTCAAAACAAGTTTGTTCTTACTGACTTTATGGGTTAGAATTTCAGCTTTACTTGCCTTAATCAACAACTCTCCTCCTTTCCATTGGTCCAGAATGTCTTCCATCGACACCTACTAATTAGGAATGCCTATGGTCTCAAAGTGGCCCACAAGCATTTAATGTATTGGCACTGGCTGAGAAAATTCCATAATGACAAAAAATACAAAAAGAAAAATAGAATTTTAACACATCAACTACCAGGCACGTGATATTCATTTCTATGTGCCTAATGCCAGCTCTCAACATTTCTGCTTCCTTGGAAAATCAGATTTTCAAAACCCTTTCAGTCAAGACCCCAAACAAGCTGAAGAACTGTTGAGGGCAAAGGGATCAGGGGATGGATGGTAGAGGAAATCATAAACAATGACCATATGACCAGCAGCAGAAATGAGGGCAGAACGTCTTTAGGTGTTTTCCTCCTCCATGTGTCATATCTGTATTTTTGGTTACTTTTTAAATTTTATCTCCTTTCTCTTTTTTATTTGGGTCGGCTCATGAGGGTGAGCTCATGCTCACAGGATGCTACAGGATATCCAGATGGGATTTCAACATCCCAGAGGAGGAATAGCATCCAGTCTTGGAGATGTGATGGATGAGTCTCTCAGACCTTTCCAGAAGATGGTGCTATCCACTTGGGGCTCATTTTATAAGAGGAATATTTAAACAGAAATACTTAACGTGACAAAAGGTAAATGTGTAGATTTGGAGTAGACAAAGGGGTGAAATGTAGACAACACCTGAGATGATTTTCTTTTCTGCTCAGCTTCTTCACGTCCCTTTATGTTTGCGGCATCTGCTCCTAGGAGATCCTGAAACGTGCTTAGTCCTCCTTGCTGCGGGAGCACAAACTGGGGACCCATTCTCTGACACTCTGGTGCTTTCCTGGCAGTATCTGGCAGAAAGCTGGTGATGCAGATTCGGAGTATGGCCCGGAATTCAGTTTGGCAAGGCTGCCACTAGAGGCAGTAGCGAGCTCAGTTTCCCCACTCCGTGTTCTAACTTCAATCTAGGAAGATCTAGGGCACTCAGCACCACCATCGTGCTGTACGCGGAGTCTGGGCCCAGAAGAGACTACATTGAGGTGTTCATGGCATCATTATGCAGAATGAACATTTTTTCAACGCCTGTCAACTCCACGCCTGATTCTGGGATATTATGTGGGCTAGTTAGAACCCCTTAATAAAAGTATTTTCTGTATAAATTAGCCAAAGTTTGCATCTGTTGCTTACAGCTGTGAATACTGGATGATAGTGATGATTCATGGAAACTTGGAAAACCACAGGAGTGGTAGAATAATCTTTTCTTCTTTTCTTTTCCCTTTTATGTTTAACTTCATCACAGAAGGAAGTAAAAAGAGGTTTCAGTTTTTTGTTTATTCATCTGATTTTTTTTTCCTTTGAAAAGCTTAGGGCTATAACAACAAGGAGAATACCATCAAAGATTGATTGCAGTCATTAACCCTGAAACTTCCAGGTATCAGTCTCAGCTCCTCTGCAGCTGTGTGCTGCTTTGCACTGGCTCTGCCCTACAAAAGAATGACTCATCACAGATAAACAAGGCAAGGACTTCCAAGCTGTCAGCAGTTGCCTCTCTGGACAGTTTTCAGAACTAGTTCTCTGTCCTTGTCAATCAATTTTCCTAGCCTAAGTGCTAAGCACTAATTTAAAACAATGTATTCAGGGTGCTTTTCTAGCTACGTTTATTCTCTGGGAACATCCTTGATACATCCCTCCCTCTCTCAATTCCTTCAGTCTTCTTGCCTTACCTCCTGAACCCCAAGAGAAGCTTAGATTAATGGAAGCATGTCATGCCTGAAATAATTAAAGCAGCCATCTAGTTCTTCCAGTCCTAAAGGCCTTTGGGTTTTCTTCCTGCTGTTTTTTTAGGAAAAATGAAGTACACTTCCTTTCCTTTCATCATACTGGTTTTATTCTGACCTGATGGAAAAGCTCCTTGGCATATAACAATGATACTTCTCAAAAGTATTTGTAACCAATGACTTTTGAAGATTCTTTGTGATATCACTTCTATGAGATCTATCTAAAAGTTTGGGTCTTTCAGTAACCACACATTTTAACCTAATATTCAGATATAATTTTAAAATAAGCAGGTTTATCTTTTTTTTTTTTTTTGGTACTGGGGATTGAACTCAGGGACACTCAACCACTGAGCCACATCCCCAGCCCTATTTTGTGTTTTATGTAGAGACAGGGTCTCATTGAGTTGCTTAGCGCCTCACCATTGCTGAAGCTGGCTTTGAACTTGCGATTCTCCTGTCTCAGCCTCCCTAAGCAGATTTATCTTTATTTCCTTAGTTCATGCCAAAACAGAAATTCAGAGAAGTTCTTGTGTGTGTATACACATATGTATGTATGTATGTATGCATATCTTATATTAATGATCTACCACAATTACAGCCCTAACAAGCAAACTGTATGTCCACTTGATGGACATTAGGGATGTTCTTCCTAAAATATGGATAGCTAAAACATGAGCAGTAGTCAATTTTTTAAAGGCTTTTTTATTTAAATATTTTTTAGTTATCAATGGGCCTTTGTTTTATTTATATTTGGTGTTGAGAATAGAACCCAGGGCCTCATACATGCTAGGCAAGTGCTCTACAACTGAGCCACAACCCCAGCCCAGCAATAATCAATTTGATGTATGTGGGATGGGACTCTGGGAAGTGAAGGAGTAAAGAAGAACTTGATTTCTGGTGAAGGGTAGTACAGCCTCTTTAAGGCCCTGTTTTGAGAGACTTTACTGAACCGTGCACTACTAGATGAGTCTGGATAGGAAGATGAAATCAGGACTTGTAAACTGTTTAGTTTTTAATGACCAAAAAGGGATGGTCAGAGTGCCTATCTGGAAAATGGACAGGAGTGAATGTGGGGACCCTCAAGCAGAAGGTGTGATGGTGTGTGGGAATAGCTGATAGATTGGACTGTGGTATGGAAAGAAGTACAAGAATTTGAAAGGTGGAATTGATGTTAATTATGTGTCCTTGAAGCACGTTTGTGAATTCCCTTATTGAGTTCCTGGATTTTATCTTAGATGGTTGTGCGTACTCTACTCACCCCAGTGGCTTGGCCTCATCCCCCATCACCCTAAGGTCTTGCTATTTCCTGTCATGCGGCATCTTCCACCTCAGGAATCTTTGCACTGACTGGTCTCTCTGCTAGTACCTTCTTTCACAGAAAGCCATGTGGTTCATTCCATAGCTCCTTCAAAATTTTGCCCAAACATCATCATCACAGTGCAAGAGATTCCAATTCTCCTAATTTCTGTTATTATTTTCTATAGATTTTCATCATCTAACACACCTTAGAATGACATGTACATTAATATTGTGCTCATCTGCCTCTTGCCAACAATAGAAGCATCATGAGGAAAGGAATTTTAGTTTGTTTCGTTCACTGTTCTATCCCTAGCCCCCAGGAAGCACATGACCCATGTAAGTGCACACTAAGTGTTCATGAAGGAATGAAGAAATATTTTTTTCCTTCATTCTCCCCCTTGTCTTGGAAATGAAACCTGCCGCCTATCTGAAAACTTTCTTCACTGGTGTATCTCCTCTGAACTCTGTTTGCTAGACATGTTTGCTTCCATATTCCAGATTTTAAACATGTCAGAGATGAGTGCCTACAGTTTCTGAACTGGAAAAAACCCTCAAAATTTGTGGTATTTTTCACTCTTCAAATCTTTTAATCCACATAGCGAGGAGGGACTTGGTGGTAATAAAGAACATCTTAAACCCCGTAAGGAAAGTCAAGATCAAAGTGCAAGTCCACTCATAAGTAAACTCGTGAGATCACATTTTGTGCACGTGCTGGACACAGCAGAGTGGCAGCTGCAGCATCTTGAGTCCCAAAGAAGAGGGCTACATTGTGGCACCTTTGAAAGATGAATCAGACTGAAATCTAGAGCAAATATTGAACAAATAGCTAATCTGTTGTTTATAAATGATTATTTTTAACTTTCAACCTATTGTATATCAATAGCTTGAGGATTAATGTTAGCTCTGTATTTTCTATCACTGCACATGAATTTTTTTAAATGAGCTGTTTTGCATACAGTAAGACGTATAGCTTTGGGTGCTCAGTGCTGAGAGTTTGACATAGTATAGACCCATATTATCTCCACCCCAACCAGATAGAATACATTTCCAGTCTCAAAGACTCCCTTGGTGCCCTAGGCTCATTTCCAGTCAACAGATTCCCACGGAGACAGACACTCTCTAGGTTTTATTACAATAGATATCTTCTTAGTCTTATAGTTTATAGAAGTGGAAACTGTGATGTGTATATTCTCTTTTTTAGTGAAAAAAAAAAAGAAACAAGGTTTCAAAGAACCATTCATGTTGTTTTATCAGTAATCTGTTCTTTTTCATTGCCATAGAGTATTTTATTTTAGAAACATACTATATATTATCTCTCTTTTTCCTGTTGATGGCTATGTAAATAAAGCAGTTATAAACATTCCAGTTTGAGTAGTAGGCATATGCTTTCTTCTTTTGGGTAAATATTAAGAGTAGAATTGCTGGTTCCTAGAACATACATGGGTTATTTGTGTGTACATGGATATACATTTAGAAATGAGATATAAATTGATTTATAAGAACCTGCTAAACTACATAGAACAGACTTGAGCCATTGGACACCCCCAGCATTACACACAAGTTACAGTTGTTCCATGTACTAGAAACACATGATATTGTGTGTCTTTCCATATTAGCAATCCTAGTAAGTAAAAATCGCATTTCAATATGATATTAATTTGTTTTTCCTAGATAACTAATAGTGTTGAATATCTTTTCTTGTGTGTTTCTTGGTCATTTTTCTGTCTTCTCTCAAAAAATGTTTTTGAGCTTTTTATTTTTTATTTTCATTGATTTTTCTCCCTTTTCCATTGATTTGTTAGTGTTATAATTATTTTCTGGATATGCCTTCATTTGATGATCAGAAATAGATAGGAATAGATATATACATACATAACAAATATTTCTCTCCCACCGTAAGTGGATATTTCTTTTTCTTAACAATATATTTCAATGAGCAGAAATTTTACATTTTAATTGTCAATTTAGTAATTTCTCTTATAATTAGCACTTCAAGTATCCCCTCTATAAAGGCCTGATTGCCCCCAAAACCTTAAAGATATCCTCTCATGTTTTCTTACAGAAATGACATATCTTTAGCTTTACATTTAGATCTATGATTAAATTGGATATGGTATGATAAAACTATTTGTTCAAAAGAATTTGCTTTCCCATTAAATTGCTTTGAAAACTGTATAAAATTTGTTGTTCAAATTAATATACAAGTGTCTATACATCTTAGAAGCATTCTTTTCTTCATTATAGTAACTTTACAGAAAATATAAAAAGCAAATAGTATAAATCCTCTTAATTTGTAATTCCTTTTTCCCTAAACTAAGCCTCTAGTTTCCTAAAGTCAAAGAATGTACATGGGGCACAGTGAACCACAAAGACAATCAGGAATTTTCTGATACAAGCAGCCCCTGTAGAAAGCCTTTCTGAAGTGCTTGCCTCCCTTCTGCCTTGGTAATAGTTTGTTTGCTGCTGCTTAGCATTTGAAGCTCATTCAATCAGATTTGGTTTGTTTCTTAGCTACTTTGCCTGAAGGAAATATTTTCTCCTTGCCCCAACCGTATGAAACAGTGAGATGCTCAGTGGGCATGTTACAGCCTGGGCTCCTAATGCCCTTGCAAACCCAGGCCTATGACTAATTCTTTCCATTTTTACAAGGCAGCTCGGCTTTTAAATTATTTTTATGTATTTTAATGCAAAACATCCTTCTTCCCTTTCCTTTGGGCTTCTTTACCTGATGGCCACTTGATGATAATTTTCAACAGCCCGTTGAGACTAGCAACTTCAAGGATGTCTCTGACAGGGTTTTAGCAAGAAGGCTATGTCAGCACTAAGGCCTAAAAAATATTTTGGTTGGGGGGAAGCATATTTTAATGACACCAAAAGATTTCAAAACATTTTTTAAATTTCTTTTCACATATGTATGAATTTCCTAAGCTTAGAAGCCCCATAAGCTGTATTTATAAACCTCATTGAATCAGGAGTAGTTGCACTACAAATTCCAGCCCCTTCTGACCTCCTCAGTTGAGTTTCAGGAGCATGGCAGGTTAGCTTCACAGGTGGCAGGATGAGGGGCAGATGCACAGTTCCTTGGGTGGGGTACATGTGGTTACATCATTGAGAATGCCAGGAGATGGGTACATCCTGGGTTAGGGGTTCTTTGGGTGCCAGAGTGGTTAGCAGTTTTCTTGATTCATTTTTCTGTTCTTTTTCATCTCAGAATTTCACAGTCCTTTCTTTTGCTATGTTGAAGGCATATTCTCTCTTCATTTCTCCTCATCAAAGCAGAGATCCCAAGAAGAAAAGGGATTGCTTAGCATCATACTGGAGGTAATGACAGAGCAGTCTCTCTTCCACCACCATGTTCTTTCCATTATATATGCCCTAGAGCTGAGCACACTTACCCACTGTTCCCACACTGGAGGGACAGAAGGCCATAGCCCCCTACCCAGCATTTACTCTTGGCACACATACCTAGCTGCAGACTCAACAACTGCTGGCAGAGGACACAGTCTTATCTTGCAGGTCTGTTCTTCCCATCCCACCTTCTCCTGACCGTCTCTGGAACTTCAAACCCTCCTCCTTTTACCTTTGAACAACAAAATTGCATTTTTTTATTTGATTTTCCAACCATCTACTATTTCAAAAAAATAATTGTAGTGTATGTGTGTGTGTGTGGTCTAATAATCAGACCAAGAAGAGTAAGATGACAAATAGGCCAAGGTAGTGGCATTTGTGTTACCATTGCCACCACACTTGGAAAAAGTGTTTATGGACCTCTAAATTAAAATAGCATTGGAAAGCTGTATTATAGGAGAGAGAATGCGATTTTCTTCCTAAAGAAACACCTTCTGGTCAACTTCTGGGCACACACCACCTTAATCAAGCACCGAGCATAATTATCATTAGTAATGGGATAAAGTGAGGTCACACCTCAGAGGGGCTAGCTGAAGCCCCAGCAAAAACTGCTTTGATGGCCTTTTCTGTTAACAGCAGGATAGACCCTCAGTGTCAGAATTAAGTTGGCTTAATAAAAAAAAAAAAAGCATTTTTGTTTTACATATGTGACGTTTTCAACTGAGAATAATGCATACAGCATGAGATAACAGAAAGATGCTTTCAAATTCACCTACAATATAGGTCACAAAGCAGCAGCTCAGGGGCTAGGTTTGGTCTCCAGAGGTGTATTTAGGATGGATAGTGGTCTAATCTTTTTGATTTTAAACGTTTAAGAAATCAGGCTTTACGTAAGGATCCAGACTCCCAGCTTCTCTTGAATAATCTGAAAATGGGCCTGCATGCTCATGGGCAACAGTAGAGGGCTCCCTTTAGAAGAGTGTGGGCTTGCCGTGCTCCACTTGACCTTGTAACATCACACCAGGCCTACATCCCTCATTCACAGTACTCTCTATCCTTTGTAGCACTGGATCATGACTGTGTCCTTAGTGTTCCACTGCACATATTCCTGAGTGGGCAAAGGGGAATCCCAACCCCTGCAAAAAGCTAAAGGATGTAGTATCATTTTCTCCATGTGGCTCTTGAGCCTTTATCATGGAGGTCCTCCTTAATAGGGGCTCACTAGTCTTTGATTCTTGGTGGCATAGGAAAAGAAGGTGCTTAGCTGGAGCTCAGCAAATATTGTGAATTTCAAGATTGTCTCCTGGTGGCAAACCCTAAAGGTCTTCCCTTTCTCACCTCACTGTCTCAGCTCCTTTAAACACCTATTCAGCAGTTCATGGTTTTACTAAGACCTGACTTCTTCAGGAAGCTTAGCAGGAACAGCTACATAATTTGCAAGCCCAGCACCAAATGACAATGCAGAGACTCTTGTTTAAAATGTATGAGAAATTTTCAAGATGGCAACAGCAGAGCATTAAATCAAGCATAGGACTTTCTGATTATGAGGCCGTCTAAGTGCAGGGCCTCCTGAGTATAGTGTCATGTGTGACTACAGTTGGTGGCCATACACCTATTAAGTTGCCCTGACACTTTGCTTTCTGCATTGACAAAGTCACTGAGGCAAGGAATGATAAGTCTTGGCTACCAAACTGAGAGGTGAGGAAAAGGATGCAAAACGAGCAGCTTTGAAAAATTTAGTTACACAACTGAAAAAAACTGCTTTACCATATTTTCAAGAGTGGGTCCTGGTTTATATTTCCAAAACTATAGACAAGACTACGAACCACAAGTTGCATAAAACTGAAAAGAGATTTGTAGGCCACATAGGCCAAGGCCACACAGGCCAAGTCAACAAGGCCAGGTTCTATTCAGCACTATCTCTTCTCCCCCTTCCTACCTTCCAATCTAGCCAAGAGGAAGGCATCAGGTGGACCTGAGTCTCCCACTCTCTCTCTCCCCACCCCTTCCACCTCCATGTCATGGTAGCCATTTTAAGAAGTACATTTATCTCAGGGCACCAAATCCAGAGCTCCCCATCCCAATCTAACAGGCATGGAGGGGATCAGAGGGACACCTGCAGCTCCCTTCTCCAGTACCTCTTTTACTCTTTACCTTCTGGTGTCATGAATCTTCTCACTTTCCTGTGAACCTAATCTCCCTCACAACTACCCTGCCAGCCTCTCCTGAGGGGCAGAATGAATGCTTGCCTCTCAGATGTTTTTAGAAGTGAACTAGAGTAGCTACTCACACAAAAGGGGTTTTCTGACTACCATGGTGAGAGGCTCCACCAGTGACTGGCATGTTTGTGCAGCTGAACGGGGTGTTGGAGGGGCCTATGAAGGCAGAAGGGTGTTTGGGGACTGTGGGCTGCTTCCAAAGGACCAGAGTTCCTTGCAACTGAGCTCTCTCTTCCTCATTCTCTCTGCCAAGACAGCTGCATTTCTCTCTTCCCATACCCCCTCCTCCACCTTTCCCCCCCCCCCCTCCGCCACTCCCCTCAGACGCTGACAGCCAGCAGGACACATGCCTGAGTGTGCCCCTCCCTTCCCAGATACACACACACAGAGTCCACCATTTTTAGCTGGTAGTGTTTTTGCTGTGCAGTTGGCCACAGAGTTTTAGAACTAAACATCTCTTTCCGATCTGCTGTGTCAAGAAAGGAGCACGGAAACGCAGGCAGTAGAAAGGATTCGCACAGATTTAGATGCAACATGACCTTGAAATTCAGGTGCCAGTGCTCTTTCAAAACAAAATCTCTGCCATCATTAGACAATCTTCTAGGCTCGCCGTGTGTGTGTGTGTGTGTGTGTGTGTGTGTGTGTGTGTGTGTGTAGGCGCGCGCGCGCACCTCCCCCCATCCAGCAGCAAGCGCCCGCAGACTGCGCGAGAGGTGCGGTCCGTGCCCAGTGCAGCTTTTCCACCGCCCCCGCCCCCACCTCCCACTCTGACTGACCCTCCCTCCGCTCTCTGCGGTTTGGCTCTGCGCCCGGGAGCAAAGGAGGGGAGAGGGGAGCCTGTGCCAGACTCCAAGCTTAGTCGTGACAGTCCCAGAGAGTTAGGGAAGACCTTTCTCATACACTATCGTTTGTATTAACAATCCTGAAAAGCAGCGGACTTTTCAGCGGTAAGAGGATACCGCAGGTTTTCTGCTGATAGGGTTTTCTACCTACTATGCTTTCTACCTCTAAGGAACTTAATTATCTGGGGGACAAAGATGAGAGAAGATGAACTGACTGACTCGAGGGAAATGCGCATTAAAAGGGAAGCAGGACTTGGAATTAAGGGATCCAGGCCAGAACGGGGAGAGTTCCCACTCTCTCAGGAGGGAGAGGGAAGGGTTTGCTGTTGGGAGCCGTGCCAGCGCCTGCTGGGTGAGGGCCAGCAGCAGAGGTGGAGAGACCCACAATGCAGGCAAAGTGTCTTGCTTTGTAGACTGAAGTCACTGGCAGTTGTATAATGCAAAGACTTGTGGAAAGGGTCCCGAAGGATCCATTCATCTCTGTGGTCACAGTGGGCATTCACATAGTTGGCCATGTGCCAGGTACCACTTTAAGGGTTTTACCTGCATTAACTTATTTAATTCTCATCATGATCCTGTGAGGTAGCGATGGTCACCAGCCCCACTGTCACAGATGAGGACAGAGCTAGAAATCAATCCACCCTCTAAGGTAGACACAAAAATGGCCCTGAAAAGGACCAGGTACTAACTGCCAGAACCTGGGAATGTGCGATGGTACTTGGCAAGGGAGGACTGAGTCAGCAGATAGAATTAAGACTCCTAAGTGACTGTGGGATGGGAGATTGTCCTGAATCATCTGGAGAGGCCCAGTGTAATCACAAGGGTCCTGCTAAGTAACAGAGGGCATCTGGAGACTCCAAAGAGGTGCCACAATGGAAGCCGGAGTTTGCGTGATGAGATTGTTGCCAGAGAACCGAAGGCAGGCTCTTGGAAGATGGAAAGGTTGAAAAAAAATGAATTCTCCTCCAGATCCTCCTAAAAGGAATATACTGCCTACACCTCGGTATTAACCCAGGGAGACCTGTGCCAGACTTCTGACTTACAGCACTGTAGGATAATACATTTATGTTGTGTTAAAGCCACTAAATGTGTGATAATTTACTTTAGTAGCCACAGAAATGCCTGTACTCCCCAGCTTGTGAGTAGAGAATGGGGAAGCTTCAGGGTCCAGTGTTTTGCTTTTGTTTTGTTTTTATCTGTTACACCTTATTAAAACCCGACTACTGTGCTAACCATATAACACAAGGCCTGTGCTATTGCAGAACGAATCAGTGGCTGTGAACACGAGTCAATCGCTAACTTCTCCACTCCTAGCTCTCCTCCTCATATAAGCACAGGGGGAATATTTTCTTATATGAACAGAATCATACTCTCCATTTTACTGCAACTTGAGATTTTAAATTAAAAATCTCTAGCATCCATATATTTAAATCGTAGTAAAAATAGTTGTATATTATTTTATGTAAAGATTATCAATGCCTATTTGTTCATAGTCTTATGGACTTTTTTTAAAAAAAAATATTCTAACAAATTGCCCCACTGTTCTTCTAGGGCAGGCGCCTGGGTCTCTATCCCCGGTTTGGGGCCGCATCTTAGGGTAGAAACTGACACAAAGTGGGGCCTCGGCTGGGTCTGGGGGTGGGGTGCGGTGGGCGGTGGACCTAGCTCCGCCCACACCCGATGGAGGCCAATCAGCTCCCGGGGACGCCCCCTCCTCCCTCCCCCTTCCAAGCCTGCGACATTCCACGTCCCCCAGCTCGCGTCCACCCTTCTCGCCAAAGGAGCTCCTTTCCTTTCAGAACATCCGCTGCCTCTTCCCAGCTGCTCCTTTCTGCCCGAATCCGCTCTACAGGGAATAAAGAGCGGAGCAAAGGGTGAGTGGGGGCAGCGTGGGGTGTGGACCAGGAGAGGCCTGCGGTGATAAAGGCCACAGCCCGAGGGCGGTGTACCCCTTCGGGGAGAGGGGTGGAGGTGGCGAGTGCCCGCCGAGAGGTGTGGATTGGTGTGGGGGCTCCGCGCGTGCCCCAGGGTGGAAGAGATGGTCCACAGAGGGTTCCTTCCTTCCGCTCTGTGCCTTCTCGGATTTTTCTCTGCAGCTCAAAACCTGTTTCATGCTCGCCCCATTGTTAATCCTTCCGCTTGCCAGGAGGCGGGGGACCCCTTATTTTCGTGTTATTCGTTTTGTGTTCCGCAAAGAGCTATGGAGATTGGTTAAAAGGACCCTTGAAAGTGATGTTATCTCACTCGCTGGAGGCTCGATATTGAATTCGTTAGGGTTAGCTTGTCTCTGCTTAACCCCCCAAGGTTACAGTGCTGCAGGGCCCCACGGGCTCTGGGTGTGTTTGTGCTGGAGGAGGGAGGTGAGGAGCGAGTGGTGGCCAGCGTGGGTGCAGGGATTGCGGAAAATGTTAGTCTGGAATGCATTTGGCTTGAAGCAGCCAGTGCTGGATTCTGCAGTTCCTAGAAAAACAGCCCCAGCTGGCCTCTGAGTTGGCCCAACCTGCAAAGGAGGGAGAAAGGCTTCTTTTGGGGAGTTAATCATATAGGGGGGAAAATCTTTGCCAATTGGATAATCATGGAAACTTTCCTGGAAGAAGTAGAGCTCTAACTGGACGTAAAGAACAGAATGTCTCTGCCTAGCTGACCAGCCAACCATCTGTCCATCTTTTCATCGTCCAAACCGTTTATTTGTACATTAATTGCATTTCAATCGTTTGCTTTCTTTTTTTGCTTCGCTTTGCTTTATAAAAAATGTGTGGGTGAAATGGATATGCAACATCTAAAAGCCATGAATACTGACCATCTCCTAGGCCAAGAAATAGTGCAACGCAGTACATTAGATGCCATATTGGGAGGTGGGAGGAGCTCTCCCCTCCACTCCCTTCCCTGAGACATGGCATCTGTCATGATTTTCGTTTTAATCATTCCCTTATATTCTTTATAGTTTTACCACATTTGTGTGTCTGTTCCAAAAGCATATATGTGTTGGTTTCCTCACTTTCAGCTTTCATGTTAAGGAATATTATCCTGTACATACTCTTAAGTCTGTAAGACTCACCCTGCTAAAGCTTCTTTCATTTTCATTGTTCATGGTGGAATATACTCTAATTTGTCCATTGTCCTGCTGGTGGACATTCAGCTTGTTTGGGAGACGCATTAGCTGTCTCTAACCAGGTGGCAAATTACTACAACACCCAGCAGCTTAAAGCCAAAAAACCCAAACCAAACCAAACCAACCCTATTATCTCCTTGTTATCTCGTGTACTCTGTGGGTTGGGAATCCAGGGTTGCTGAGTTGGGAGTCGCTGACTCAAGATCTCTCACAGGCTGCAGTGAAGGAATCAAGGTGATGGCTGGCGCCACAGCCCTCTCAAGGATAGGAGTGGGCCTGGGGACCTCCTTCCAGCTGACTCACTGGACTGCAGCAAGGCTTTTGGCCTGCCTGACTCTGGCTGTGCATATCAGTTCTTGGTCACATGGGCCTCTGCACGAAGGCCAGCTGCTTTACCCAAAGTAAAGAGGGCTTCCGGAGAGAAAGAAAGAAACAAGAATCTTTTTGTCATTTAACCTCAAAAATAGCATACATAATTTTTATCATTTTCTGTCCATTAGGCATAAATCACTAGGTGCAGCCTACACTCAAAGGAAGGGGATTTCACAAGAGCATGAAAACCTGGAAGAGGGGCTGCGAGGGTCATTTCAAAAGCTGCCTACTGCAGGGTATACTAACAAATAATGTGTCTTCTAACATCCGGGTACACATTACTGGAGCTTCTCTAGAGTATACACCTTGGGGTAGAATTGCTGGTTATTAGATTTGTGTGTATTTCATCTCATGAGGTCATTTCCAAACTGTTTCCAAAGTGCTGAACCAGTTCGCACTCCCTTTAGCAATGAATGGAGTTCTCCTTGCTCCACATGCTTGTCATAACTCGGTCTTGTCAAATTTTATTTTTACCGAATCTGACAGGGAGGGAATAGCATTCCACCCTGATTTCAGTTAGCATTTCCCCATAACTAATGAGACTGGCTATCTTTTTATATGTTGATCAGGTATTGTGCTTTCTGTCAGTGAAATTCTAGTTTCTGTCAGTGAAATTCTAGTCCCTTTTCATATTGGGTTGTGTGTCTTTTTCTTGGAGTGCTTTCATTATGCAATCTGCATAGTAATCAATCCTCTGTAGTTATATATATATATGCTGCAAATGCCTGATTTCAGTTTGCTTCTGAGATTTTCTTTCTTTCTCTGTATCTCTAACTCTCTCAATGAAAATAAGTTTTGAATTTTTATTTCAAGATACCAGTACTCTTTTTTATAGTTTGTTGTAGAATTGCTTCTTAAAGATAATAAACTAATTTTACTATATTTACTTCTAATGGTTTCTAATGGCTTTTACTGGTATTGCAGTCAGCAATTAGTCTTAATCCATGTGGAAACTGATTTTTTTATTTTTTATTTTGTATGGATAATCAATTGTCCCAGCACTGATGCTGTGCATTAATCAAATTTTCCATATATTCATGAGTTGTTTTAAGTTCTTTACTCTTACTATCTAACTCTGGAATAATACTAAAAAAATTTTAAATACTATAGTTTTATAATGAGTCCTGAAATCTGCTAAGAAATGTTCTCCCATCTTTTGATTCTCCTTCTTTAACAGTGTTTTAACCATTCTTGGACTTTTGATCTGCCATATAAATATTTAAATAAACTTGTCATATTCTCTAAAACAAAAAAACAATCAAGCCTGTTGGGATTTTGATTGATACTGCATTAACTCTGTGATGTAGTCTTGTTTTGTGCTGCTGTGTTAGAATACCTCCCAATATGGCATCTAATGTACTGCGTTGCACTATTTCTTGGCCTAGGAGATGGTCAGTATTCATGGCTTTTAGGTGTTGCATATCCATTTCACCCACACATTTTTTATAAAGCAAAGCGAAGCAAAAAAGAAAGCAAACGATTGAAATGCATTATAAGGAAAAGAAAATTTTGGTTTAGTTCTAGAGGATGAGGTGTCTAAGATCTAGGGAACTGCATCTGGCAAGAGCTTTACTATCTCATCATCTTATAGTGGAAGGGAAAAGAAAAGGTATCAGAGTAAAAGGTCTCCCAACACCTTCTTTTATAACAAACCAATACTCACAATAATAGCATTAATTCATTCATTACAATTTCCTGGCCCAACTACCTTTCATTAGGTCCTATTTCTCAACACTTCAGCATTGTGGATTAAATTTCCCAACACATGATGTTGGAGTCATGCATACAAACATCCTGTTCCATGAGGTTTTTATTTAGGTTATCTTTAATATTTTGTGCTACTGTTCCTTGCATTCCTTGTGCTTAATTTTTGTTGAATTTACTTCTAAGTACATTGTATCTTTTACCACCATTGTAAATGTTTTCTTTTATACACGTTATATTCTGTAACTTATTATTGTTGGCATACACAAAGCTATTATTTATCAATGGAATTTGATAGAATGAATTAATCTAAATTTATCTGTAGATTCTTTCACATTGGCTACATAATCATATCATCTGAAAATAATGGCAATTTTGTTTCTTCCTTTCTAATTGTTAACTCTTTATTTTCCTTGTCTTATTTCATTGGCTAGGACTTCCAGAATAATGTTAAATAAAAGAGGGAAAGGACTACTTGTTTTGTGTTTAAAATAAAGAGAAATATTTTACTATATCAACTTTAAACATTGCATTGTTTTATAAATAATGTCTTTCCCACAATAAGGAAGTTTATTTTTTGGATGGGCACTTTTATTATAAGTGAATGATTCATCAGATGCTTCCGTAGCTATTGAATGTATCAAATAATTTTTTCTTTAAATATATTGATGTAGTAAATCATAGTATTTAAGTTATAATATTAAATTCATTTTGTATTTCTAAAATAAAGCTTATCTGAGATATATATCAACTATATTTGCATATATATAGTAGATATATCTCAGATATACATATACGTATATATATAAACTTTGTAGATGTTGATATAAAGACAAACTATATATTTCCATCTACTAGTGTGAATTGATATTGGTTTGTAATTATCCCTTTTTATACTATCCTTGTCTGGTTTTGGTATTATCACAAAAAAATATGGTAAGTATTTTTTTCTTTTTGTTACTTTAGGGAAGAATTTGTGTAACATTAGAGTTATGTGGTCCTTGAATATTTCTTTGAATCACCTGCTAAACCTACTGGTTTGGAATTTAGAAATTTGCTGGCTCAATTTCTAGTTTAGTTATTCAGATTTTCCTATGGAGTCAGTTTTCATAAATTATATACATGCATGTGTACTCAAAATATATGAATGTATGTATTCAAAATTAATACAATAAGTTGTTAATATCTTCTCATTGTTTAAATCTTTTCATCTATTTTTATGAGTCTTTTCATTACTAATATTTGTATATTTTCTTTCTCTTTTTGTTTTAATTTTGCTTGAACATGGACTATTTTATTAGCTCTTTCACACATACACACACACAGATACAAAGAAATACACTCAGCTGGGCTTGGTGGCTCAAGCCTGTAATCCCAGCACTTAGGGAGGCTGAGACAGGAGAATCGCGAGTTCAAAGCCAGCCTCAGCAATGGCGAAGTGCTAAGCAACTCAGACCCTGTCTCTACATAAAACACAAAATAGGGCTGGGGATGTGGCTCAGTGGTCGAGTACCCCTGAGTTCTATCCCCAGTACCAAACAAGAAAAAAAAGAAAAAAAAGAAACACACTCTTTTTCTATCTTTATGCCTTTTTCTTATTAATTTTTACTTATTTTATTACTTCCTCCTGCTTTCTTTGTGTCTTTCTATTATTTATTTTTGAGATCTTAAATTATTTGCTTAGCTCACTAATTCAGAGCTTTCCTTCTTATATAAGCTTTTAAATCTGCTTGTCATTGCATTTTTAGCTATATTCCACAAGTTTTGACTTTTTTTTTTTTAAACCAGGGATTGAACCCAGGGATGCTCAACCACTGAGCCGCATCCCCACCCCCTTTTTATTATTTTTTTAATTTTGTGACAGTGTCTTGCTAAGTTGCTTAGGGCCTTGTTAAATTGCTGAGGCTGGCTTTGAACTTGCAATCCTCCAGTGTCAGCCTCCTAAACTGCTGGGATTACAGGCATGCACCACCACACCTGACTTGATATATTTTTGATTATGAAATTGTGTTTATAATTAACATTATAGTGTCTTGTTTGAGTCATGAATTTATTAGAAATGCATATTTTAATTTCCAGATTGTCACATAAGGTTTCTTTTATTTTCTTGTAGTAAATGTTGCCTAAATAATTTATATTGTATTCAGAGAATTATATCAATTCCTTTGAATTTATTGAAACTGACTGTTTTGCCTAGTCAGTTTCCTTCATATGCTTGAAAAGAATATGTATTCTCCAGTTTTATAGTGTTCAGTGTGTACTTTTATAAGTGCATTAGTTATGAATCTAATCTTACATATCCTTACCAAAATTTTATCTTCTTGAATTGTGAAATATAGAAATCATTGTTAATTTTTCCAAATATGATCATGAATTTGGCAATTTCTCATTGTAGATCTTTATCTTTTTATTTATATATTGAAGGCATTTTATTAGTGAATTGTGGTAAGTTCAATATGTTACCAAAATGTAAGGATCCTACATTAGGGATACCTAGTAAAATGTAAGGATCCTACATTAGGGGTATCTAGTAACACTTTTTGTTTTATAATCTTAATTTATACAAATCTCAAATCAAAGCTTGACTGCTATTTATATCATTTATCTGTTTTTCATGCTTTGACATTAAATCATTTTGAATCTTTGCTTTAAATGTATATGTGGTAATTTAATTTTAAATTAAGTTAAATTTAAATCCTGGATTTAATATATATATATAATTATTGATATTCTTATAAATAAATGTATACAATAAATATGTGACAAATAAATATTTAATATTTATCTGATAGTTTATAAACTCCTGAACAATTTAGTTCATTTATATTTATTGTAATTTATGATACAACTATATTTCCACCATGTTATTCTTTGCTTTTTATTTTCCTTTACATTTTTGTCTTATTCTTCTCCCCCTTTTCTTTTTCTTTTTTTTGTTTCCCCATCCTTTTCTTCCTCTAATTTGAAAATTAGGGTTCTAAATTTAATGTTTTAGGAGTGTTCTAGTTTTACTACATGTTTGACACATTCATAACATTCTCAGCTTTAACATGCTTAGCTAGATTTAATTTAGCATATTTAAATTAAAAAGTATTGATTGGCAGTACATGTCACATGTTTACTATTATCATTGAGTGAAATCAGTGTTCAGTTTATCAATAGACTTGCTTAAGGAATTTACTTTTAACAAAATATTTTGCTGTAACTTACATAAAGTTCACTATATGCATCTGTCGCGAGGTCAGGGTATCAAATGTTTTCAGTACCTCAAAAGACCCCTCTCCCTATTCCAATCAATTCTCATTCTCAAAGATAACCATTGTTCAGAACTCTATCATTATATATTGGTCTCATCTTGATCTTCACATAAATTGTGTTATATGAAAGTATTCTTTGTGCTTGGTTTGTTTCATGTAACATCAGATCTATGAAAATCACCCATTCAGTAGCATATATTGTTACTTTATTTTTTTCCTTTACTCAGTAATGCTAACATATTGTGTAAGTTCATAATAAACATTTGTCCATTCTACTGTTGGTGGACATTTTTTTTCCTTCTTTTTCTTTTTCTCCCTCTCCCTCTTTGGTTATTTCAAAGAAAGTAGATTTGAATATATCTTTAGTAGGTAAAAAACACTCATTTCTCTCCTTTCTATTGAACAAACATCTAATCAACCTGAATAGATCATTGCAGCTTTTTAAAATGGCTATAGCAGTTTACTCTCCCATCAGAAATATGTTAGTTCTAGCCGCTCTAGATTCTTGTCACCATTTGATTTTGTCATCACAATTGTTTTTAGCCATACAAGATATCTCTAGTTGTCTTGTGGTTTTACTACGTGTTGCTCTGATGACTAATTATATTAAGCATCTTTTCATTTTTTTATGGGCCATTTGAATATTATCTTTTCTGAAGTGCTGATTCATGCCTTGTTCATTTGAGGTAGGTTTTTTTTAATTACTTTTGTGAGACCATTTAATTATATTCTGGATATGCGTATACATTCTTTGTTGTATTGATGAGTCGCACGTGTCCTCTTCCGATCTGTGGTTTGCCTTTTCACTTGAAAATTATGTCTTCTAATAAAAAGAACTTTTAAAGTGTATTTCATTTTAATAATATTTAATTTTTATAGTTAAAACACTTATGGTTAGCAACTGAGTTCTACTTAACAAAATTGTTTTCTCTCCCTTAATTACAAAAAACTACCCTATGCTTAACTGTTTTATCATTTTTATTTAGATCTACAATTTATATCATATTATTGTGTGTGTGCATGCATGTGTGTGCATGTGTATCTGTATGGTAAGGCATGAGTTGTGGGTGAGGGTTTGTTTTTTCCATGTAAATGTGTAAGCACTAAAGAACTATTTATTGAAAAGACATCTGGACACCATTGGATTACATTATTGTAAAACAGGCAACTATACATGTGAGTATGTTTTAGACTGTTCTTTTTTATATATCATTGAATTTGAATATTTACATACTAATATGTTGATTAGAATTTTTGAATCTATGTTATTGAGGGGTATTAGACTTCCATGTTTTGTTCTTGAAATGCACTTACCATATTTGGTATCACAGTTATGCTGAGAATTATTTTCTCAAATAATTTTTAATAGCATTAGATTTTTCTAAATGTTTAGGAAAACTTACCACAGAAACCCTTCTAGGTCTAAAATTCTTTTTGGAAAATGTTTTTTAATTTTTGATTTTTGATTTAATTACCTCAATGGATAAGATTCTATTTTCTATTTCTTCTTGTATCAGTCTAAAGAAATTATAATTTGAAGGAATTTAAAAATTCACCTAGAATTTGTTATATAGTTATTCATTTTGTTATTTCTAATGTGATTTTTGGACTGTAGTAGTGTCATCTTTTTATTTCTGATCATCTTAACGTATTTTCTTATCCCTTCTCTTGTTGATCAATCTTACTTTGGCTAATTAAAACCAACTTTTAGTTTTTTGTGAATTTCTCCATCTTTTTGTTAATTTGATTCCTACTTGTGTTTATTATACCCTGCCATCTACCTTCTGTAGCTTTAATTTGTTGTTGTTTTCTAATACCTTTAGATACAAGTTTAGACATTTTACTTTCAGCCTTTCCTCTTTTCCTAATATATACATTTAAAGCTGTACTTTCTCTCTAGTAATTGATTTTGCTGCCTCCCACAAATTTTGATACATTGCATTTTAATGATTATTTCCTAATTTCCATTATGATTTCTTCTCTAAGGATTGTATTCTTTAATTTCAAAATATGGGAATTTTCTAAGTTATTTATTGTTACTGATTTCTATTTTTAGAAATAGAAATCCGAAATTTCATTATCAGAGAATATTGTCATACATAATATATTCTGTATGCTGAGTTTTTGAGACTTGCTTCATGCCCAATATAAAAGGTTCTTTTGGGAAAATGTCAAACATGCAGTTAAAATTATGTATATTCTCACTTGTTGGGAGTATATTTGTACCATACAAATTAATAATGTCAAATTTGTTATTTATGATATTCAAATCATGTGTCTCCTTACTGATTTTTATGCACTTGTTTTATCAGATTGCAAAAAAAAATGCACTTAAACCTTCGACTGTTGATTTGGGGCCTATGACAAGGCCATACATAATGGCAGAGAGAACATGGCTGAGCAGAACTGCTCACCTCAGAGCCAGGATGGGAGAGAAAGAGGAGTGGGCCTGGCTCCCACCACCCTCTTCAAGGGCTCACCCCAGTGACTGGAAGACTTCCCACTAGACCCCACCTCTGGTGTCCACAACCTCCTAACAGGTCACTCCGAGGAATGGTCATTTAACAAATGCACCTTTCAGTGACATCTAAGATCTAAACTGTAGGGATTTACAGTCTCTGTGCTCTCTCACATCTAAAATATCTCTTTTTCAAATAAACTTTGTCTTCTAATTGGATTTTTAATTCATACACATTTTAAAAGATTACTGATCAGTGTTTTTCTCTCAGGTGCCATAACAAAAGTGCTATAGACTGGATGTCTTAAACAACACACCTTTATTTCTCGCAATTCTGGAGGCTAGTAGTTCTACAATACAGATGCCAGCAATCTCGTGTGGTGAGGGCTGGCTTCCTGGCTCACAGACAGCCACTTTCTCACTGTGTTTCCACATGTCCGGGAGAAGGAGCTTTATTCTCTCTCTCTTTTTAAGAGGACAATGCTCCAATCACGGGTGCTCCACAGTCATGACCTCATCTTAATGTAACCACCTCATGAAGGTTCTACTTAGTACCATTCCCTCAGGGGTGAGAGTTTCAACATAGGAATTTGGGAAGGATGCAAATATGTAATCCATAACAAATGGGTTAAAGTCTTCCAAGTTGTACATTCTTTTTTCTTTGTTCCATCTGTTCTTTTCTTTTTTCTTGCTTTCTCCTGAATCAAATACTTTTTAAACTTTGCCTCCTATATTATTTTTGGATTATTAAAATTTTGTTACTTTTAATAATTACTATACATATTCAAATCTGCCTTGCTGATTTACTACAATCTACCTTATTATTTTTACCTATTCTAAGACAATTCGAAACATTAAAATAGTTTAACTCCATTAACCCCCATCCTGCAGTTGTGCTATTGTTAAATATTCCAATTGTTTCATGTTTTACATTCCACAAGACATGATATTTGTTGACTTAAACAGCCAATATTCACTTATATTTGCTCGCTTATTCACGCTTTGCAGTATTCTCTCTTCCTTCCTATAGTACTCTGCTCCTATCTGGAATAATTTTCCTTAAGCCTGAAAAATTCCTGTCATTAGTTCTTACGCTGTATTTGTTATTCATCAATTCCCTCAGTTTTGTGTATCTAAATTTGTTTTTACTTTGTCTTTATTTTTGAGTGATATTTTGTTTTGCATAGATTTCTCAGTTAGCAGAGTTTATCTTTTTTTTTTTTGCATTCCATCATATTTTTGCTTTCATCAATTCTTTTGAAAAGTCGGCTGTATTTTGTTTCTTTGAATGAAAAGCATCCTTTATCTTTGACAGTTTTTCAGATCTTCTCTATAAATTCAGTTTTCAGCAGTTTGACTGTGAGGAGCCTGAGCATAGATTTCTTCACGTTGGTTCTATTTGAAGAATGTTTTTTCAGTGTGTGACTTGTCATCTCTTTTTGGCCGTGTTCAGTCATTCATTGTTGACGTATTTCTTCTGTTTCATTTCCACTTTGCCTTATAGGATTCTGATTATGCATATGTTATAACTTCACCATTTCTCATTATGTTCGTTCTACATTTTTTTTTATCTTCTAGGCATCATACTTTCTTCCCTCTTTGTTATTTTCATATACTTTCTTTTTTTGGATCATGAGGGTTTATTTGATTTGATTTTGAGTTTTTATGAATTTTTTTCATTCTAACTAGTTATACACGACAGTAGAATGCACTTTGACATATTGTACACAAATGGAGCACAATTTCTCGTTCTTCTGCCTGTACATGGTGCAGAGTCACACCAGTACCAATACATCATACATGCATATGGGGTAATAATGTCCATCTCATTCCATAGTCCTTCCCATCCCCATACCCCTTACCTTCCCCCCATCTCCTCTGCACAATTCAAAGTTCCTTCATTTTTTCCCATCCACCCTACCCCATTATGGACTATTATTCACTTATTAGAAAAAAAAACATTTAGTCTTTGGTTTTATGGGTTTGGCTTATTTTGCTTAGCATAATAGTTTCCAGTTTCATCCATTTACCTGCAAATGCCATAATTTCATTCTTCTTTAAGGCTGAGTAATACTCCATTGTGTATATGTAGCATATTTTCTTTATCCATTTATCTGTTGAAAGTCATCTAAGTTGGTTCCATAGTTTAGCTATTGTGAATTGAACTGTTATAAACAGTGATGTGGCTGCATTACTGTAGTATGCTGATTTTAAATCTTTCTAATGATCTTTGTTACAGTTTACCAGTTATTGGATTTTTGTGTCTCAAATGCTGTTAATGCCACCTATTAAAATACAAATATCAATCTTTTTATTTTTTGAATTTACATTTTACATTTTTGAATTTTACATTTTTCCAATTTTGTTTCTATTATTTTTTGAACATATTAGTCACAGTTTTTTTAAGTTCCTCATTTAAGTATTCAAATATCTGAACCACCAGTTATTCTATTTTTATTACCTGTTGTTTCTCTTAGGTTTTGGCAATTTATCCTACTTTTTAACCTCCCTCTTAATTTTTGGTTTAATTCCAGATGTGGTGGAGGAAAACTATAAGAATTCTGGTAGATGTTATTGTTTTTCAAGAAGATTGAGGATGGGTGAGTGCAGATAAAGTACCAACAGATAATTTTCATACTATCAAAGGTTAGTTTTAGGCTTTGGTAGGATTGATCCATTTCAAGTTTAACCTTTTTCCAAAAACATAATAATTACTCTTAAGGCATGGTTCTTGTTGGTAAACCATGGATTTTCTTATGAAATCACTGAGTGATCAAGAACCTCCTTCTTTTTTGGAGCCTGCTATTTCTCAAAACAGTACAGCTGCTGAAACAAATGCTTAGTTGTTTAACCTTTTGGACGCTTTTTTTTTTTTTTTTTTTGCAAGATTTCCCAGAATATTTCCCGAACATTGCATAGCGAGTCACTGAATGACATGAGGGCAATTTGTACATAGATTGTTAGATTCCGTTCTCTGAGGCATTTTGCAATGTCTGAATTTTTTTCCTTTGAGCTCCAGTTGGTTTGGTCATCCTGAACCAATATTGCTCACACTTTTTGTTTGACATCAATTACTCTGCAGTATGAATATTTCACCTGTGAATGAGGAGCCAGAGCTCCAAGCCTCAGTTCTTGTGTCTTGATGAAAGAAAATTTAAAGTCAGATGTGAAAATCCAAGCAATAGAATTTTTTTATACCTGAAAGAAAGGCTCAAGCAAGGAACATGAGAAGGGGTAGAGAGAGTGGGGCGGGGGAGAAGGTGGTTTCCAAGCAGAGAATGACACAGGAAATATAATGCTACTTACAAATCTATTATTGTGTAATGTTTGCCAGGAAAACTGGGGTCCATCCTCTTCAGTCCACAAATCAGATGTTTAACTCCTCCTTCACATCAGGTGAGGGAGTTTTTGACCTTCATTTATCCTCTCTGGAACACATCCCATTGAAGAAAGGGGCTTCTAAAAGGCAATCCTAAATTAATCTGGGTGCTGGGGGCCAATGATGGGGCAAACTTTATCTTAGTACACGTCCTAGAAAAGAAATTTCCCTTCTTAAGTACATTGAGAAACATAAGGCCATAAATCCTAACTATACAATGATTCCAGCAGATCCTATCAGGAGTTAGTTCCATCGATCTTTCCTTCTTGGCATACTTCTTAATTGGCTCCCTTTGTTTCCACCTGTTTATTCTCCGAGTTAGTACACCTATTGTTTTTCTGCAAGTTATTTAGTTATTCATTAAATGAAATTTAAATAAACCCCATGACCTTACTGTTATTGGTTTGAATTCCACTACCAATTACTATTATCTAAAAAATAGAGAATATCCAAAAGGAAAAAAAAAAAACATAAAGAATGTGGAGCTCAAAAAGAATGTGGAGCTCAAAGAGAATGTGGAGCTCATGTCTTCATTTTCTGTCCCTCGAGGATTTTATGTCCTCTAGTCTTCTTCCAAGGACTTCAGTTGTTTACTTCTCAGAGTCTTCAGTTGCTTTCTATATTTTTTCCAGCTATCATTACTGTTGTTCCAAAGAGATTCTGTCCATACCAGAACTGGAAGTCTCTCAGCAGTTTGTCTTATATATAAAATCATGATCTTTTTTTCCCTTTTTAAAAATTTAATTGATTCTTCTTAGTTATACATGACAGTAGAGTCACTTTTGGTAAAAGTATACAAGCATGGAATATATCTTATTCTAATTAGGACCTCATTCTTGTGGGTGGTCATGATGATGGGATTCACTTAGTATTATCATATGTGTACATAGGAAAATTATATTAGATTTATTCTACTGTCCTTCCTATTCTGTCTCCTCTCCCTTCCTTTCATTCCCCTTTGTCTAATCTACTGAACTTCTCTTCTTCTCCTCCCCACTTTTATTGTGGTTTAGCTTCCATATATCGGTGAAAATATTCAACCTTTGTTTTGGGGGGATTGGCTTATTTCACTTAGCAGGATAGTCTCCAGATCCTTCCATTTACTGGCAAATGTCATACAGTCATTCTTCTTTATGGCTGAGTAATATTCCATTGTGTATATATAACATGATTTCTTTATCCACTCATCTGTTGATGGGCATCCATAGCTTAGCTATTGTGAATTGTGCTGCTATAAACATTGATGTGGCTGTGTCACTGTAGTATTCTGATTTTAAATCCTTTGGATATATGCTGAGGAGTGGCAAAACTGGATCAAATGGTGGTTCCACTCCTACTTTTTGGAGAAATCTCTATACTACTTTCTAGAAGAGTTGTACCAACCTGCAGTCCCACCAACAATGTGTGAGCATCCACTATTCCCCCCATCCTTGCCAACATTTGTTGTTACTTGGATTCTTGATTATTGCCACTCTGACTGGAATGAGATAGAATCTCAGTGTAGTTTTAATTTTGCATTCGTCTAGTTGCTAGAGATGTTGAATGTTTTTTCATACGTTTCTTGATCATTCATATTTCTTCTTTTGAGAAGTGTTTAGTTCCTTTGCCCATTTATCAATTGGGTTATTTGGTTTTTCAGGGGTTATTTTGGTTTTTTTTTGTTTGTTTGTTTGTTTTCTTTTATTTGGTGTTAAGTTTTTTGAGTTATTCATATATCCTGGAAATTAACACCCAGTCCGAGGTGCAGATAGCAGAGATTTTCTCCCATTCTGTAGGCTCTCTCTTCATGTTCTTCTTTCATTTGCTGTGAAGAAACTTTCTAGTTTGATGCTATCTCATGTATTGATTTTTTATTTTATTTTTTCTGCTTTAAGAATCTTGCTCAAGAAGTCAGTTCCTGTGCCAATATATTGAAGTGTTGGCCCTACCTTTTCTTCTAGTAGGGTGCAGAGTTTTTGGTCTAATTTCTAGGTCTTTGATCCACCTAGAGTTGAATTTTGTGCAGGATGAAAGATAGGGGTTAACTTTCATTCTATTCCATATGGATTTCCAATTTTCCTAGCACTATTTGTTGAAGAGGCTATCTTTTCTCCAGTGTTTCTTTTTGGTGCCTTTGTCTAGTATAAGGTAACTGTATTTATGTGGGTTTGTAAGTGAGTCTTCTATTCCATTGGTCTTCTTGCCTAATTTTTTTTCCCTTTTCCTTGATGTACATCCTTTATCTAGGAGTGATGGTGCACATCTCTAATTTCAGTTACTCTGGAGGCTGAGACAGGAACACTGTAAATTCCAGTCTAGCCTGGGCAATTTAGCAAGACCCTTTTTCAAAATAATAAATTTAAAAAGGCTGGGTATGTAACTCAGTGGTAGAATATCCCTGGGTTCAATCCTCAGTACCCATCCCCCCAAAAAAAATCTATTAGAATTTTTTCAATGTGAGTTTTTTTGATAAATTCTCAGTATTTATCAGTTTTAAAATGGCATTTCTTAAGAGAGTAATTAAATCTAATTTGCAAGACATAAAATTCTATTTTGTTTATTTCCTCAATGTATGTTGAAAATATTTTCTTACCATTTTTTTTTTCTACTCAGGAGACAGGAGTTTAAACATCAGTTATTTACATGATCTGTTCTGTTTTTCCCCCTTGGAAAACTTCCATTTCTTTAATATCCTCTGTTCCTCATTTTGCTATGATAAACCTAAGTGAGTATTTTTCTTTGTATTTATCTTGTTTAAATTCGTTAGGTTTCCTGGGTCAGAGGATTGGAGTCTTTTAACATCTCTGGAAAATATATAACAATTTTTTCTAATAATAACTCATCTTCAATCTTTCTATTATATCCATTTGGAGATAAATCTAGTATATGTCAGATCTTCTTACTGTACTCTACATATCTTCTATCCTTATTCACATTTCCCATCCTTTTTATAGTTTTTCCCTGAATTGTGAATAATTTCCTCTGTTGTAGATCCAGTTCAACAATTTTTCTTCAATTTTATTTAATCTTCTATTTTATCTCTTCAATGAATTTTTATTTTGAACTATTCTCTTTCAGCTATTATATTTTTCATTTCTAGTTCTGTTTGATTGCTTTAAAAATATATTATTTATCTGTTAAAGTTACCACGCTTCTCTTTTATTTTTTAAATTTTTAACATAGTATGGTTATTTTATGTTTTATGTCCATTAATTCTAATATCTGAAGTCTGCCAGAATTTGGTATCTCTTGTGTGTGATGGCTGTCATTCATGGTACTTTTGTTTCCTTGATTGTTATGAGATTTTTGTGCTCTTTTTGTGTGGAATTTTTTTTCTATAGAACTTCTTTATAGATGCATTGAAGTTAAGTTTTCCAGAAAAGATCTGCATTTGCTTCTACCAACCAGAAACACTGCCAAAATGGGACCACATCAAATTATATTATTTGCTTAGAGTTTTTCAACCCACAGAAGTGGCATGAACTCAGATTGCAAATCTATGTAGGTAACCGAGTTGTGGTTAGTTACTGATTCTCAGGGATTATCCCCACTTCACTCTTCAGTAGGGTTAAAACAGGCAGGTTGCATTGATTTCTTCTGTGTTGGGCAATTGTTTTTCTTATTTATCTTTATCCTGTAGGAGTACCTCTATGGTGTCTGAGCTTTGTGTAGGAATAACCTTGTAAATTAAATGCTTTTTGTGGGGTTGGTTACAATACCCTAGACTGGAAACCTTATGGAGTCACTCCTCATACATTCTCTAGGGTTTTGCAGAAACATCATGGTGAAAACCAGCTTTGTGTTGTTTCCCTCAGTGTTTCCTGGTTTGGGTTTGTTTGGGCTTTGCAGATTCCTTGTTTTCGTATCGATATATCTCCTTGATGCATTTATAATATTTTGTATGTACTGCTTCATCAGTAGTTTGATTCAAGGTATCTACTCAATTAAATTTCTAGATCCAAAATGCTATTTTGACATCTTATTAACATATGACATTTGCATGGAAACATATATCAGTATATCGTAAATGTATAGCTTTATGAATTTTTACAAATTCAACATATCCTTGGACCAATATTTAGATTCACTGAGAAAACACCAACAATAACCAAAAAACTCCCTTGGGCCAGTCACTAGTTTGCCTAAGGGTAAATATTATACGAGTTTTATTTTCAAAGGTTAGTTTTATCTGTTTTTAAAAATTTAGGTAAATATCATCCTTCCATATGTAATCTTCTGTTTCTAGTTTCTTTCATTCTCTAGCATGTGGTGAGATTCAGCCGTATTGTTTATAATATAATTTGTTTATTCCCATTGCTGTACAATGTTTCATTATGAATATATTGGAATTTATTTAAATATTCTACTGCTGATTCTTCCCAGATGACAGAGACCAGAGTGGCACCAAGAATGAAGAAACAAGAACAGTAATATTTAGGTGGCTTCCAGTTGTCTACTGTTTGGATAGTGCTGCTCTGAAGTTTCTAGTGCATATCTTTTAGCTAATATTTCCATTGAGTATAGACCTAAGAGTGGTATTACTAAATAGACTTTACTTTCAAAATATACTTGCAACATTTTAAAAAGGCAAAGTGTCAGGAAAAAATTACAGATCAATTCCTCAATGTACGAGTTGAACTAATCCTTTTAAAGAACTGCATGTTTGTTAGCACAAATTTTTAATAAATTGTTCATTCACATGTTGCTGAGTACTTACAGAACTTAATATCTCAAAAGCTATTTTAATGCTTTCAGAATTTCATGGCAGACTACGTTAGGGCTACTAGAAGAAAACCAAACTCAAGAAAAAGTAGAAATAAAAAAAGATATAAGACTTAAAAGACTGAGCTAATTATGTGACATTTGATCAGAGAGAGTAGGTATAAGCAGCCCACATTTTGAGGAAAGCATTGAGAAATACAGAAAGAAAACAAAAACTTAAGGGGTAAAATCAAAAGAAAATCGCATAAAGGCTGGGCACGGTGGCATCCACCTATAATCCCAGCACTTAGAGAGGCTGAGACAGGAGAATCACAAGTTCAGAGCCAGCCTCAGCAACAGCGAGGCGCTAAGCAACTCAGTGAGACCGTCTCTACATAAAACATAAAATAGGGCTGGGGATGTGGCTCAGTGGTCAAGTACCCCTGAGTTCAATCCCTGGTGCCAAAAAAAAAAAAATCCCACAAAATAGGGCTAGGGATGTGGTTCAGTGTCAAGTACCCCTGAGTTCAATCCCTGGTACTTAAATAAATAAAATAGAGAACAGGAGAAAACTTGCAACACAAGAAACTTGTGATTTGATCAGTTTTTTATGTCAAGCTGTTGAGAAATGATCCTAGGGATTTCCTTTCTTCCCCACATTTGCCTTTCCTGTCCGTCCATCCAGTGGGCATTATGGAGCACCTTCTTCTGACCTAGTGAAATGGGGAATTGAAAGAATAAAGCAGTTTGGGACCTATGCATCCTCTAGTTTGGGGAATTGTAATGAAACCTTTAAACACTACAGGATGTGTTCTGTCCCCTTTACCACTGAATCCACCCTCTCCTAGAAGGTACAGTGGGTGCTGTTTTGTAGTAGGGGAACAAATCTTTATAATGGTCCCCTCCTACAACTAGTTTGTTCTGGAGATACCATCTCCTTAGCAAATAGGGACAAGGGCAAATAGAGGGATGAAGATGGGGAATGCAAAGGGGCCACACAAGTGTCCTCCAGGTCTATGGGACCACATAAAAAGGCACAGGTGATTTTCCCCAGGTTTTATTCTTGAGCTTGCCAAGCTAGACACAGATGAGATTCAAGACAGGACTGAGTTGGGCATAAAGCCAGGTCCCAGGTCCAAGGTCAGATGTTGAACCTCCAAGGTCAGATGTTGAACCACACCCTTGATTAAAATGGGTCAGAACTAGGACCAAAGTCTAACAAACTCCCACATAGGGAGAAATCAAATTCATAGAGAAGTCAACCAACTATTTAAAGATTTTTATCTAGTTTTTTAGTTGATTAGATTTATTTATTTTATTACAAAATAATACATGTAACTTGAAATGGTAATGAGGTTTATGAAGAAAAATACTTCAAACTAAACCATATCTAAGGAATACTTAGATAAAAACTTATGAATAATCCATTTATTATCTGAAGTAACTGATTTTAATACTTTGATATATAATTTAAAATATTAGAATATATTTTAGTATTAGAATCTACATAATTTTCATGTTTATACAAGTATATAAAATAATTCTAAAATTGAGCAAAAATGCATACTCTTACTATAATATTGTTACTTAATATATAAATATATAATATGCAACATTTTATATATAATATAGAAATATATATATGATGAAGAGCACACACCTAACATATATATGTATATACTTATACATATATACATGTATATATACTCACATACATACACGAGTACATATGTATATGTGTATGTATAACACGTATTTATATGTGCATATATATATATATATATATATACACACACACACATATAATTAAAACTTCTTCGGAAATAGTTGTGTATTTTATATAATGGTCTATTTTCACAAATTTTTTTTTTTTGTAACAAATTTCCAGCTGCACTCCTAGGGCGGGCGCCAGAGTCTATAGAGGGGTTTGGGACCACATCTTGGGACGGAAACACACAAAGCAGGACCTTTGCGTCCAGGGGTTGCAGGCCAAGCTCCGCCTCCATCGGGCGGCTGCCAATCAGCTCCCGGGACGGCCCCCTCCTCTCCCCTCTGCACTGCAGACCACCTCCCCGCTACAGGCCTCCCCCTACCTCTCCCCCACTAATTTTCAAATCTCCAGGCCGCCTGCCCCATCTCCTTGTCCCACCCCCTACGGAAGACGCCCTCCCTCCTCTCGAATAGCTGGGTGTGGAAATTGCTGGACCAACGGTGAGTCTTGTCCAAAGATGGTTTCTGGAACAGGAGCAGGCCCGAGCACAGCCACCGAATTAGGGGCAGCTCCGGACCCTGGTCGCCGCGGCCCAGGTGGGAGAGAGCACCCAGCAGAGTCCGGGGGCGCGGCGGCGGGGCGCCTGCGGAGCTGTGAAAGTGGGCGGGTTCTAGGCCAGAGACGGCTGGGGCCACCGAAGCAGATCCCTTTCAAAGAGAGGGCCTTGAGGTTTTCCATCTCTGCTCTTTCTGCTCTTTTCTACCATTCTGGCTTTTATTACGTACTGAATTTCTTTCCTCCCGGAACCTAACCACCATCCCTCCCCTTTTTAGACACCCTTTCCACTTTAAAGCTACATACAGAAAATAATACATCAGATGCTAACATTTTTACCATCTTTACTTCAGCATTCCACCCTCTCCTTCTTTCCTAAAATAAGCAATTAAAAATCCTTTTTTCTAAGGCAAATCTTCCGTGCCCATCCTCAGAGGTAAGTTAGATTGTATCTTTCCAGTATACATTTTTGTCCTTTGTTATTTTTTATGTAATATTTGCACCTTTATTCTGAGTTTAGTGTTTCTTTCATGAAACTCATTGCGAGGTTTTAACCTGCTCTGCTATTAGTCCTGACATTTCGGATCCAGACAGGGCTTGCATGTCCACAGCCCTTTTCGCCTAGCTGAGAAACCTGAAGCCTGAAGAAGGTAAGGAACATCTCCCAGGTGGTCTTTACTGGGCAGGATCTTGAATCCAGGTTGCTACTCCTGCCTAAACCCTGCCACCGAACCCACCTACCCACATGGCCTCTTGATTGATATTCTTAGGAATCCTTTTGGAGAAGGGGCCTTGAAGAGAGATAGAGAAAGGAATATGATATGGATTTGGACCAAAACCCCAGTTAGGATGAAAAGCTATGCATCTTCCTGAAACATGGAATATTGAATCTTAGGATGGCTTGGAGATTTATTTTATAGCAGGCACTCATACAGCCTTACTGTATGCCAGGTATTGATCTAAGAACAAATATTAGCCTACTGAATTTAAGTCCTAGAATAAATCTGTAATATAGGTATTAGTTTTACCCCCATTTTACAGAGAATCAAACTGAGGCACAAGGGAATTAGGTAACTTGTTAAGTCACACAGCTGGTAGCACTGAGATTTGAATCCAGTCCATCTTATGACAGTCTATTTCTAACCATTGTACTACCCACATTTCACTTGCTAGAGTTGGCACCTAGAACAGAGGTTAAGTCACCACACAGAGCCTGGACAAGCAATTCAAAGAGCGAAGAGCAACCGTTAACTGATTTATCAGAGCGGAGATAACTGTACAATATGTTTTAGCTACCCATTGTTTAACAAGTGGATTTTGACAATAGGTATTTTTATGCATTACAAAAGTAATGCATGTAGCAATACAATCAATGCAGAGTTATATAAAAAGTTGCAAGCTGTCTCTCCCCTATTTCTCAGATTAAACATTAACAGGTAGACCTGTATCCTTCCCCACCATAATACGAATATATACATGGTTTCCTTTTAACCTCATATAAAAACGAAAGCATATTTAACAACTTGTACAATTTGCGTATTTCCTTTTTCAATATGTCAAGGTGCATCCTCCCAACACTAGAGATTTAAACTCTTCTTAAGAATTGTAGTCCACAAAACCTAGGTCCCATAATTTGTCCATCTTTTGTCTAATAAATAGATATAAACTGTAGAAGTTTATGTCTTTAATAAAAACGATCGTCCTCACTCCTAGGATGGGACCACTGGGCGTCCCTAATGTGCCGCAATGCCGAGCCGCCAGGCCCGGCGACACAAAGAAGCGCTGTCCCCTGTCAAGCGCCGCCCCCTTAGGCTCCCACCCCAGCTGGGGAGGAAGTGGGGAGGAGGAGACTCGTCGGGAGCCTCTCCTCCCCTCCCACTCAGATCTCCTTCTTCTAGCTCAGGCTTCTAGCTCACCGATCGGTCGCGCGGTCAGTGCTCTGCAGGGAAGCCCCTTCCCCTCCGGACCGCGAGTCCCTCTAAGCGCCAGGCCCTGCTCCCTCCCAGCTGCTCGGGTGGAAATTTCAGGGTGACCTGGTGAGTGGGCCCATCGGAAAGCCTCGGGGGCCGGGGAAGGGGCTAGTGACGATGGCCTCCGCCCGGTTGATGAAGGCGGACACAGCCGGAGGACCGCGGGCCGCGCTGGGGTAGCTGGCCCGCCTGCAGGGGAGGCCGCGCGCGCGGAGGCCTGGGTGTGCCCTAGTCTGGGACCGAGGCTCCCGGGCGCTGTGGGTCCCTGTTTCTATAGGCGGTTTGCCCTGCTCTCGGGCTCTGCACCCCCGTGCCGCATTGCCCTGCTCTCCGGGTTCTGACGTTGATGTTTGTGTGTGCCTGCTTTGTGTGGTCGACTTCCAGACAGGCCTGACATGTAATGCGGCTTTACCCGACCGGAATACCTAAGCCCAAGGTGGAGGCAGGGCTTGCTCAGGACCACACAGGTAGCTGGTGACAGAGCATCACTTCTGTCCCACTGCCCTTTGACATTTGCAAACAGGGTCTCTGGGACTGAGATCTTTCACCCATTTGAACTGCCTCCTGGAAACTGGTGTGTGGGAAGGTGGGGCGGAGGAGGGGGCAGTGGTGAGAGTACTCCCTTAGTGCATGCACAGACCTCGGTGTCCCCCGCCTGCAGAATTCTGTGCCAACCCAGCGCAGAGATTTTCTGCCGCTCCCCTCCTCCCGGCTGGCCACCCCTCACCCCCGCCCCAGGCCCCCTCTGCTCCTCTTCTGACGTCACCCCCTTGCTCTGTGCAGACTGGCTCTAGGCCTGGGAGCTAAGGAGGGGAGAGGGGAGCGGGCACAAGACTCCAAGCTCAGTACTGACAGCCTCTGGGAGATCTGGAGGACCTTTCTCACATATTGTTCATTTGAAAGAAATTTTATGAGGCAAGCAGACCAATATGTAGAAGACAACCTGCAGAGAGAGACGGAGACAGGTAGAGAGGGAGGAAGGGAGAGACCTACCGCGAGAACGAGCCGTGGGGGAAGGGAGAAGGAGAAGAGGGAAGGGAGGAAAGAGAAAAGGGCCTTCTCACTGTGGGCAAGGGCTCCTTGATTATGTTGCTCTGCTCAAAGTCAACCAGTGGAAGTGAGCAAATATGAGGGAGAGAAAGACAGAGCCCCAGGGAGACTCGGGAATTAAGAAAGACTGATAAGGGAAACAGAAAAAGCGAAGTTTTGAATCTTTAGTACTGTGGTAATGGGAAGGATTGAATGGGGAGACCCATTAGAGAGGTTTCAAAGATATTAGCAAAGGTGGTGGTGGGGGGTGTTTTTACTTTTAAGCAGCCTGGTGAGTATATGCAATTTTACTTAATTTTTAAATTATTTTTGAACTTCTCTATCTTTCCATGAGCATTGACATTTTATATGCATGAATTAAACAAAAAAATTTCAAGTTATAATTAAATAAGATTTAGCAGGGAGTGTCTAGAATAGAATGCAAGAGACGCCGCTGAATAGCTCCAATTCTAGTTTAGTAGAAGTTCATGGACACTGGAAAAGATATAAGGCTTATAAGGAAAAAAAAACAAAGGTTCATGGAAGAAAATGGCATGAAGAAGAGAAAATATAAAGAATTGAATGTGTGTGCTATTAATGAGTTTTGAAATTCAAGCTGTTCACTGAAGAAATGGTCCTGTGATTGCCCTTACCTTCAAATCCATCATTCCATCACCCATCCACATCATACTGTTGATTCTCCTGGAGAATTCAAAGAATAAAGTGTGTTTTATGACCCCAGACATTTACTGGAAGTTTTGGGATCTAAAATCAGCTATTGTAAAGGGCGTGGCCCCATCTTCCCTTCCATTTATTTCTCACAAGGGAAACTCTATTTGCATCCCATGGGGTACTTTAGGGTAGGAGTAGAAGCTCTGCTCTGAGTTACAGGTTTGCCTGGGTGCCTTTTGCTTTGGAGTGACTTCAGCTGTAGCAAGCTAGAAGGGGTAAAGTGGAGCCAGAGGAGAGAAAGCAGAAGCCAGGTCATTCCCCCTGGGGAATTCACCAAGCTTGGAGAACAAACTGGAATTCAGGCACAAAGACAGAGCATTTGGTTCAAAAAATGTTGTATTCACTGATAGCTGGTTAAGGTAAGAACAGAACTGGCTATAGAGTTCAAGGAACCCTCAAAGAAGAGGAAATCAGAGATACAGGTGGGCAGAGGACAACCCCAGACAGGAGGTGAAAGAAGACTTTTAGGGCTAGTGGATCAATCTACCTAATCTTTTACATACTTGGTCATGTGATATATGTTTACTTGCTTGGTTGAACTTATATTACCTCAGTGATCTTTGTAATTGTAATAATAACATGTACAGCATTTCAAAAGATTCAAACTTGTGTAAAGATGAAAAAATCCTTCTTCCCTTCCTAATGCAGTCAAAGTTAACATGTTCAAATGTGGCCTCCATAAACTTTCTCTGGATGTAAAAGCCTGACACCCAAGGAATGCTTCTATATTCTTGGTCTATTTCTTGTTCTTTATTTTCTGTCTACATTTGTAGTTTTGTGTGGCAGTAGCATCCTTGTGTATTTATCTTCAATGCTGTCAATTTCTGTAAAAACTTTCTAGAAGAGGAATTGCTATGTTGAAGAATAAGTTCACCTTTTAATACAAGTTGCCACTGTCAGTTGCTTTTAAGAGTGCAGTTCTTGGTCATCGCTCAGATAGTGATAGTGTCCCCAAATCCCTTCCACCATTACACATTGTTAGCAGCCCTCATCTTCTTCACCTTCTTTCCTGTGTCTCCTCCTCTTTCTCCTAGTTTGTTTGTTTATTTATTTATTGACAATCTCATGGATAATATGCAGTATATTTTTCATTGCCTGACTAGTGATATTGAGCATTTCTTCATAGATGTGGTCATTTAAATTTTCTCCTCTATGCACACATTCACTTAAAAGGGTAGTATTTCTGTAAATAGAAAGATGTGGGAGAGGAAAGGGGAAGGAAGGAGAATGGAAAGAGAATCTGAAATGGAAGCAGGCCTGTCCAGGGGCGCCAGACAGGCTGGAAGCTGCAGGGAGCCGGGAACAGGAGATAAAGCTGGAAAACTTAAGGAGCTGCCAGCAGCAGTGTCCTCAGACCAGGGGAGTGGAGTCGGATTTTCCCCTGTGGACACCAGCGAAGTTCTGGGTTTTTTCCTTCAGGTCAATGATACAATTAGAGGAGTTTTAAAAGAATAAAAGTAGGAACAGATCTAGTGGGGCAGAAACTGGATTGGTTTAGTCCAGACGTGAATTGATGAAGACCTGAATTAGGCTAATGTAAGTATGATTGGAAAGGATGTTGATAGGATTGCAACCAACTGGATTTGAGAAAGACAGGAAGAAGGGACATTCTGTGACTCTGATCATTTGTGGACCCAGGAGGGACAGGAAAGAGGACAGCTTCTTATTAACCCTATGTTGGCTGCTCACATCCCCCCAATCGTTCTCTGGGATAGGAAGGTGGTTGTGCTTGTGTTTAAGGACCAGAAGCATCAACCTTGTGCAGTGTACCTTAGAACAGCTATTTTTGAGAGGAAATAAACAATTTAAGACTTCTTTAGTGCTAAAGACCAGTGATAAATAGCCACCATGTGCATTCAGTCTGGGTCTTGAACTTAATCACCTTGAGACCAAGGCCTTTTTACTCATGGCTGTGGAAGGCACCGCGCCCAGGCCATGGACTTGTTAAAGGCCCATCAAGACACTTGAGAAATAAACATGAGAATCATGAGCACCAGTGTTAGCATTAGTCTTCACATGAACTGAAAAACAGGAAAACTATAAAATCAGAATCAATAAAAATTCATTGTTCATAAAACCTAACATTGGTTTACATTTATTTTTTCACTTTATAAAAATATCTTATTATTCATATACTTAAATGATTTACTCTTAACCAAATAGTCTAAGTATATATATAAATGTTATGGGGAAGAGTGTTTAATCTTTGTTTTTCCTTTAATAGTCAGGAAAACCTTATGTGATTGATGGCATTATTCCTACATAGTGAATACAGAAACTATATCTGAGATGTGTTGTTGGAGTCTCACAGTTAATAATACATGACACATAAGTCCACACAGCCTTAACTCCTGAGCCTGTTGTTTTGCATATTACTTTGAGGGTCGGTGTTATGTTTGAATGTGTCCTGCAGAGTTCTGTGTTGTAATCTCTGTTGCCTGTGCAGCAGTGCTGAGAGGCAGGGCCTTCAAGAGGTGATTAGGTGATAGGGCTTTGCCCTCGGGAGTAGGTCAATGCCATTGTCAAGGTGGTGAGTTATCACGGAAGCTGGTCCCTGATAAAACAATGACTTCCATCCCCTTCCTCACTCTCCTTCACATGTATTCTCTGCCCTTCTGCCTTCCAGCATGGGACGACACAGAACGAAGACCCTCTCCGAAGGCCCTCTCCAGATGTGGGGCCCTCAATCTTGCACTTCCCAACCTATAATTCTAAGAAATAGATCTTAGTTCTTTATCAATTTTCAGCCTCAAGTATTCTGTTATAGCAGCAAAAAGGGGATCAAGGCAGGCAGCATATTCTCTGATAAGAGACATAAAAAGAGAAGATGTAAGGGCCAAAGGTTAAAATAAACCTTAAGGACTCACATCTACCAAAGAGGAAATAAGGAAAGGAGAGAGATTAAGTGGTCTCAAGTCTTGAAGATAAAAAAGAGGTTTGGGCCACACTTAGGGTAGTGTGAGCCCCATGGATAGGAAGAGCAGCCATGTGCACTGCCACTGAGTGGTCAGTGAAGACAAGAAGTCCTGGGTGTGCTGATAATGGAGACATCTGGTTTTGGAGGACAGTTTCAGTCAAGTGCATGCAGCCAAAGTCAGACTTTGGACCATTCTGGAGGCAGAGCTCATGGTGAAGAAGCTAGGACATTGTGTTCACATCCACAGACAGACACTTCCCTCAGCTATTCCCAATGCAAGTAAAAATCTGCCATCATTTCAGAACGTGTGGTTCTGGCTGTCTGGGACTTGCATTGAAGCCACAGAGGGCTTCTGCTTCCCTCTGATGCAGCCTGAGACTTTGCCCAAAGAACAACTTTCTCTAAGAGCCCAGACTGTTCATACTTCAGTTATAACTTCACCGAGCTGAGATGAATAAAGTCAGGGTTGGGGGCCAAGAAGGCAAAACGGGCATCTGGGGACAGCATGTGGCACCAGTGTATTAATCCCCAGAGGCTGCCATATCAAATGACCACAAATAGGCTGGCTTAAGGTAACAGGATTTTATTCACTCACACGAGTTCAGAATCCAGGGGTCAACAGTGTGGGTTTCTTCTGGAGGTTCAGAGGCAGAATCTATCATGCCTGTCTTTAGTGTCTGGGTTTTGTCAGCAGCTTTGGTATTTCTTGTCTTGTGAACACATCACTCCAACTTCTGCCTCTGTCTTCTCATAGTATCCTCCCCTGTTTATCTGCATCAGTCTGTGTCCAAATTTCTTCTTGTATAATGTCAATCATTGGACAAGGCCCACCTAAATCCAGTATGGCCTCATCTTAGTGTGATTACATCTGCAGAAAGCCTATTTCCAAATAAAGTCACATCCATGGATACTAAGGACTGGGACGCCAAATATGTCTTTGGGAACACAATTCCATCTTCGTTTCTCCTTTTTTTCTTCTTCTTTCTTTTTCTTTTGTTGTTGTTATTGTTTCCTTCTGTGGTGGAAAAGTGTCAGACTCTCCAAGTCTGACCATAAGAGTCAAAAGAGGACAGGGCACAGTGGAGTCACCTGGATTGCAGACACTCAGACCACAAGTCATTTGGTGGTATCAGACTCATCCTCCTAGTTGGCAGAATTGCCCCAGTTAGTAAAACAGTGAACAGTCTGCTTATTTTTGTTTGTTTGCTTGCTTATTTCCCCAAGCTGAGCCTTTGTTCTCTTCTCTGCAGAAACCAACAGCGCCATGGCGACTCCCTCAGCTGCCTTTGAGGCCCTTATGAATGGAGTCACAAGCTGGGATCTCCCTGAAGATGCCATCCCATGTGAACTGCTCCTGATTGGAGAGGCCTCATTTCCCGTGATGGTGAATGACATGGGCCAGGTCCTCATTGCTGCGTCCTCCTATGGCCGGGGCCGCCTAGTGGTCCTATCCCATGAGGACTACTTGGTGGAAGCCCAGCTCACTTCCTTTCTCCTCAATGCTGTGGGGTGGCTTTGTTCTTCCCCTGGGGCTCCCATTGGTGTGCACCCATCACTGGCACCTTTGGTCAAAATCCTCGAGGGCTCTGGAGTAGAGGCAAAGATTGAGCCAGAGGTGAATGACTCCCTGGGAGTTTACTGTATTGATGCCTACAACGAAACCATGACTGAAAAGCTGGTCCAGTTTATGAAACGAGGAGGGGGCTTGCTCATCGGAGGCCAAGCCTGGGACTGGGCCAACCAGGGTGATGATGAAAGGGTTCTGTTCACATTCCCTGGGAACCTGGTGACCAGCGTGGCCGGCGTGTATTTCACTGACAACAAAGGGGACACAAGTTTCTTTAAAGTCTCCAAGAAGATGCCCAAGATCCCAGTCTTAGTTAGGTGAGTACCTGATGTGATTCTTATCTTCAGGTTGCTTCCAGCCTAACAGAAGAAAATTTGGTACTCAGATGTGTGTGAATCTACCACATCTCCACATCCACCACCACCAACTCAATTTTATACTCCTTATCATGGGAGGGACAAGGTCCTCAATGCTTCTGCCTTCCCAAACCAGACCACTTAGATATTTGACGGGAAGAACTCTCTCTTGGCTATTATATCCCCCAGTGTCCAGCTTAATAAATGTGTGGATAACTCCAGGGACTGGCATCCTTAACCCAGGAAGGCTCCTGGGAAAAGGCAAACTTCAGTGGAAATGTAAGGAAAAGGAAAATGTGAAGGGCCCTATAAACCAAAGTCTAGAGAGCCGTAGGAAGGATGGAAATGGGAAGACAGATGCGCTTAGGATGGAAACAGGAAGTGAGGATTCAGAAGTTAAGACGGCAAAAACGGTGGTACCATATGCTAAATCTTGAATTTAGGACAGAAATTTCACTTCAGGGGGCAAAGGACCAGGTAATTGGGAATGCGGGGGAGGGTGCAGTGGCAGCTGCACTAGAAGTTCTTAGAACGCCACCAGCCTGTTTTGCTCACAGATGGTGCTGAACACGTTACAGACTCGTTGGTTCTCAAAAACATCTGTTGGATGTAAAATTAGATAGATGAATAAGGAGGATTAAAAGCTGGGGTCATCTTAGGTGTAGAAAAAGTACACTGGGCAACACCTATAGTACATGAAAATTCTGAGCATCCTCAGAACAAAGCACATGGATATTTTTCACAAGAGTCTTTTTTAACTTCCAGATTACAAGGAGATTTCAGAGTTTTAAAAATTGAGCATCTTCTTGAAATTTTCTCAAAGATAAACATAAGCATGATTCCCTAAGTAGTTTGAAAACAATATCTGAGCAGGTATTAATGAGTACATTTAGGATCTGCACACCCTTGGAGGGCATTGCTAGTTAGAAGTTAGATATATAGTGAGTGAATAGAGTAAATTAGTAAAACCAAAAGTTGTTAAGTTGAAAAAAATCAGTAAAAGTGATTCATCTGTAGATTCTAATGTGACAAAAAAGAGATAACACAAATTGTGAATTTTAGGGATGGAGAATGGAACACTAACACAGATTGTACAGACATTAAAAGGATAATAAGCATTTACTACAATTTTATGCCAATACAGTTGACAACTAAGATGAAATGGATGGATTTCCTGACAGAACAAATTGACACAAGAGAAAATATAAGATATTTAAGTTGAATTGTAATTAAATATCCCAACACTAAGTGCAGTGTGGTATCCTAGATTGGATTCTAGAAGGCAGGAGTGGAAAAACGGGAAATTTATGCAAATGCTGAAGTTTAGTTAGTAGTATTTGACCAATGTTAGCAGCATACCATGGTCATATAATAGGAACATTAGGGAAAACTGTATCAAAGGTATATATATAGAAGCTTTCTTGTACTACATTTGCAAATTTTCAATTTTTAAAAATTCCAAAATAAAAATTTTATCTAAAACCAGCAACAACATGAAGAAAACTCCAGACCCTTTACAAATGATTTTATCAAACATTCAAGAAACAAATAATAGCAACCCTACATATAAACTCTTCCAAAAAAATAGAAGATGAAAAAAATTTTTCCAAACTTGATTTATTAAACTAGCACTTCTATGATATTAAAACCAGAAAAATACATTTTAAGAAAAAGAAAAAAAAACTTTAGAACAATCTCCCTCTTAGACATGGATGCAAGTTCTTAATAATACCACAGATGGAATATAATAGTATACAAAAAGGATAATAGATCATAACTAAGTACATCTATACTGCACAGACATGGCTGATTTAGTTTATTCAAAAATAAAATTAATTTACCATATTAATAAAAAAATGAGAAAAAACATATTTCAGTCAATGTATCAAAAAATTGACAAAATTTAATAGACCATAACAAAATTTCAACAAACTAGGAAAAAAGATACTTCAGTCTGAGAAGAGGCATCTATCTAAAGGAATTCTTAATGGTGAAATACTGCATTCTTTCCCCCTAGAAATGGAAAAAGGCAAGGAAGAATACCTGCTCTCATCTCTTCTATTCAGCATTGCACTAAAAGTAGTAGGCAGTGTAATAAGGCAAGAAAAAGAAGGTATAGAGATTAGAAAATGAGAAATAAATGTGTGTGTGTGTATTTTTGTTTGTTTTATTTCACACTGCAATAGTTGCCATTTACCTATGGGGCTTACATTCCAAGAATCCCAGTGGATTCCTAAAACCAGATAGTACTAAATTGTATTTATACAATGCTTTTTTTTACATAAATACCTTTAATAAAGTTTAATTTACAGGTAAAGTAAGACAGTAACACAATTAATAATAAAATAATACAATCATATAATACATAGTACAAAAATTATGTGAATGTTTCTGTCTCTCAATATCTTATTGTACTGTATTTACCTTTCTTCTTGTGATGATGTGATGTGAGATAATACAATGCTTTTGTGATGAGATGAAGTGAGGTGAATGACAAAGGCACTAGTACATAGTATTAACATGTAAAGGTCACTTGAACACAAGCGCAGAGGTACAGCAAAAATCAATCTGATAACCAGGATGGCTAGTAAGAGACTAATGGTGGGAATAGCAGGAAGACACTGGACAAAGATGATTCATGACCCACAAGGGAGCACAATGGTTTGAGATTTTATCATGCCACTCAAAAAGGTACACAATTTAATACTGTTGAATTGTTTTTTTTCTGGAGTATTCCATTTAATAGTTTTGGACTGCAGTTAACAACAGGTAAATGAAACTGCAGAAAGCAAAACCATGGATAGGGTGGGGGACACTGTAGATTTCCTAGAACACTGAGTGAAAGAGACAGGAAAAATTTGACCTATGATGTTAGAAAACAAATTATAGCAGTGGCACATGCCTGTAATCCCCGCAATTCAGAAGGCTCAGGCAGGAAGATTGCAAGTTTGAGACCATCCTGAGCAACTTAGACCCTTACTCAAAATGAAAAAAATTAAAAATGCCTGGGGATGTAACTCAATGGTGGTGGACTTGGGTTCTATTTAAAGTACTACAAAAAGGGGATGTTGGGAGGAAAGGAAAGAAAAAAAATTAAAAAGAAATGAAAAAACAAAAAACTTTTAGGCATTTAGAAGATTTATAAATTACAAAATTCACTTGAACATAAGGTCAGCAAAGCATTTTTTTAGAATGGAATTATTTTATCCCTAGAAGTATTTGCAGAAAATGTGCTCATCTATGTAAAGAGTTATTTTTTAAAAAAGTACAAACAAACCTGCTATGTCACACAGAAAAAATCAATTATATTTCACACAACTAACAATTGGTAATTGAAATTAAAATACATTATCATTTAAAATATAACCCAAAATTATGAAATACTAAGGGTTAAATTTAACAAAACATGTGATAGACCTGTATATTGAAAGCCACAAAATATTACCAAGTGAAATTAAATGAAACAAGGAAGTTGTGAAATGCACTGTGCTGATGGATCAGAACACTCAATATTCTTGAAGTCAGTTTTTTCCAGAATGACTGATAGTCTCAATATCGTCCCAATCTTTCCTTTTCCCATTTCTAGGGGAAAACATGTAGTATTCAAATTGATTCCAAAATTAAAATACAAATAAAAAAGAACTAAAACAACCAAACTTACTTTGCAAGTGAAAAGCAAAGATGATCTATACTACCTAATTTCAAAACTTCTATCAAGTTGAAGCAATCAAAACACTGGTATTGGCATAAAAATAAGAAACATGCTGGATAGTTCAGAGATAAACTCTTAAATTGATGATCACCTTTTTTTTTTTTTTTTTTGATGAAGTGACCAAGGTAATTCAATGAGGAAAGGATAGTCTTTTCAACATATCGTTCTGAAATAATTGGACAAAATGAATTCTGACCCTTACCCCTCTCCATACAAAACAAATACTTAGAAATAGATCTAGGCCTGAATGCAAAACAAAAATTCAAAAACTTCCTAAGTGAGAGCTTAGAAGAAAATGTCTGCCACTGAGGAGGCAAAGATTGACAATATAAGACACAAAAAGTACTTGGCCACGAAAGGAATATGTCTGACAGTGGACTTGCATTCAGTATATGTAGAGAACTCTTACATTCCAATAATAATAAGACAGCCTGTTAAAGAAAAAGGCAAAATGTTTAACTTCCTTCACAAAAGATAATAGGGAAAAAGCCAAAGCCCATGAAATATTTCTCAATAACATTGGTCATTAAGAAAATGTAAATTAAAATCACAGCGAAATATCACACACTCTCTAACATTAAAAAATAGCTAAAATTAAAGACTTACTATATCAAGTATTGGCAAGAATGTGGAGCAACTGGCATTTTTACATATTGCCACTGGGGACGTCAAATGACAGGATAACTTTGGAAAATGACTTAACAGTTTCTTACAAAGTTAACGTGCATTTAGCGTACAACTCAGCCATCTCCTCCCTGAGTATCCGTGAAACATGAAAACATGTCCACACAAAAATCGTTTAGCAATGTTCATGGCAGCAGGCCCCAAACAGGAGGCTACGTAAGTTTCCATTAGCAAAATGTGGAATGTCACAAGCAGCGCTATTAATAATTACTCAGAGGCAGATTGTCTTTAAATGCAAGCATATATTCCATCACACCAATCATCAAATATAAACAATTAATGCAAAAAGTGTTGAGTGTGCTAGAGCACCCCAACTAGCATTCAGTGAGTACTAATTAAACACTATAAGCAAGTCACACTATCCTAGGGCAACTAAACACTACAAGCAATTCACACAATCCTAGGGCAACTGCAAGCCCCAAAATACCTCTGGTGCCACATGACTTCTCATAGCGAAAGAGCAGACATTGTCTTTGTCCAGTGGTTCTCTTCAGCCAACAGCTGGACGTTAGGGGATGGTGGAGTTGATCCAGGGACATACAGCAAGGTGGCCAATCTCTGATGTCCTTGGAGCAAAAGCCACCAATGTGTCAGGACAAGCAATTTAAATACAGTTCCAAGTTGGTGGTGTAAGCTGGTAATCGGTTACACTCAGTGCAAGTCAATGTCCATTGGTTATCTCCAGTGAGATGATGTAATTGCAACGGAACATATTCTTTGCACATGTCCATGGAGCTGTGCTCCCTATCAATTGTATCCAGTCATTGCTAAGCATGCCTATGGCTAGTGCCCCTTACAGCCCCCTATCGATTGCAAGCGGGCATGATTAAGCATGTCAATGGCTGCTGTTCCTTATGACCAGCAGCTTAGAGAGTCCTGGGATGTCCAGGCATGTCTATGGTATATGCTCCTTACGTGGAATATCCACAGAATAACAATCTCTCAGCAGTACAGGGATGAAGGACTGAGAGACTCAACAATCCCAATGGTTCTCAAAAAAACTGTTCTTAGTGAAAGAAGACAAGCTCAAAAGAGTACATATTTATGATTACATGTATGTGAGAGCCCAGTCTAATCCATACATATAGAAAGCACATCAAGCTGATTGAACATAACAAGGCAAATGGTAGATTTTGGGGGTGATGGAAATTGTGTGCGTGTGTGTTCAAAATTATGTTTAAACACTGAGGTACCTTCAGATCATCTCCATTTCTTGGCTTTTGTGAAAAATGAACAATGCAGTGAGTTTTAGAGTGCAGCTATCTCCACAAGGTGCTGATTCCATTTGCTTCTGGCATATACCCAGCAGAAGGATTGCTGCGTCATGTGCTAGTTCCGTGTTTAATTTTTCAAGGAACCTCCAAGTTGTTTTCTATAAAGGCTATACCAAGTTGCATTCCCACTAACAGCATACACAAATTCCTCTTAATCCAAACCTTGATGACACTTGTTATCTCTTGACTTTTTGATGACAGCCACTCTAGCAAGTACAAGGAGATAGCTCATTGTGGTTTCAATTTCCATTTCCTTGATAATTAGTGATGTTAAGTATCTTTCCAGAAATGTGTTGACTATTTGTTTTGGGGTTTATTTTTTTGACATTTATATTTGACTAAAAATGCCTATTCAGGTGTTTTTCCCATGTTTTGGTGGGGTTATTTTATTTTTGCTGCTGAGTTGTGTGACTTCATTATATATTCTGAATATTAACCCCTTATAGATATATGGTCTGCACATATTTTCTCCACATTCATCAGTGACTTTTCACTGTGTTGACTGTTCCTTTAGCTACGCAGAAACATGTTCATTTGATGTACCGGCAGTTTATTTTTTCTTTTACTGCCTGAGCTTTTGGTGTAATATCTAAAAAGTCATGCTAAGGCCAGCATCCAGCAGCTTTTCCCCTATGTTTAGTTTTAGGAATTTTATAGTTTCAGGCTAGGTCTTTAATCTGTTTTGAGCTGATTTTTGTGTGTTGTATGTATAGTTGTTCCTTCCTTCTCCCTCCCTCCCCACCCCCTCTCCGTTGTTGTTGTTATTGTTTGTTTGTTTGAGATAGGGGTCTCACTATGTTGCCTGGATTGGTCTCAAATCCCTGGGCTTAAGTGATCCTTCGACTGAAGCCTCCAGAGTAGTTGGAACTACAGGCATGTACCATCATGTCCGGCTGCTTTTTTCTATTAATATATCGTTGTCATTATTCTGGACAACACATTGACGTTTTCCTCATTTTTTTTAGTGTAGTGACATTAAATTGAATTCCATGAATATACCACAGTTTATTTAGCCAGTCTGTAATGAGTGGGCATTTTCGTTGTTTTCAACATTTTGCTGTTATAAATAGTGTTGAAATTAACTCTGCATATGTTTTCGTACTCCATAGGAGTTGTATTTTGGGGGTCATTATTTCAGTGGTAGAACAAATGTATGTATACTTTGGTTAGAAATTTCCAGTCTTCTCCATTCAGGTCTGTGCCATTTGGAGTCCCCACCTGCCATGTTGAAGACATGGCTTTTCCTCCACAGATGTCCAGTAGCACAATTGGCTGACTTTGTGGTTTTTGCTAATTTTGATGGCCAGGAAAGACTATTCCACTTAATTTTAATTTGCATTATTCTTACAATGAGTAATTTTATCAGTTATCTTTTTGAGGATTTAAAGGCCATTTATGGTTTGTTATTTGTGAATTGCCTGTTCATGGATTTTGGTCCTTTTTCTTGTTGGGTTCTTGGTGTTCTCTCCACTTACGACTTTTTTGAATACTAAGAATATTATCACTGTATTTATGATTTATTTTACATTTGATTTTTTGAATGTGCTTCGTATTTTTGCAAAAAATGTTTATCTGTAACTAGCTGATTTCATCAAACTTTGTGTTATTACATCTGATTTGAGTCAGTTAGCAAGCTTTCCTCATATTCAAATTATTTTTAAAAATTACCCATTTTATTCTAGTACTTGTGTGATTATATTTTTAAAATTCACATCTCTGATGCATTTGGAGTTTTTTCTTGTGTATCATGTGAAACGTGGGTTCATTTTATCTCTTTCTGATTGCCTGGCCAGTTGTCCCAATACATTTATGAAAACATCTATCTTTTACCCAGTAATATAAGATGCACCTTTATTATATACTAATATACATATTTACCTTGTGACTTTTGATTTTTAAATGAACTTACATTTTTCTACCTGATTTGAGATGAACTAACCTAATCTTACCCTTCCAGATAAGAACTTCTATTTGTCCCACTTTTCTATGTCTGTTTTTGGTGAAAACGTCTGGCATTTGGTTTCAATGCGTCTTTTCACCTCTTTTGTTTGACTTTCTTTTTATTGGTTCCGTTTTTAACACCTATCTCTACTAACTTCCCATGGGTGTCCAGGCCTTGATCAGCAGTTTTCAGCATTGGTGATGAGTCTTACTTCATCCCTGCCCACTGCAGCTTTTTGTAACCAATTTGTTCCTTTGTTGTACTCACTTTTGTTTTTCTGGATTTACAACCTAACCTCAAATTATGTTTTTTGGCAAAGTTTCCTGCGGTAATTTTAGGATCCTCGTGTGCTCAGAAGTCCATTTGACCCAGCTATCCCACTCCTCGGCCTATACCCTAAAGATTTAAAAACTGCATACTACAGTGACGCAGCCACTTCAATGTTTATAGCAGCACAATGCACAATTGCAAAACTGTGGAAGCAACCCAGATGCTCTTCAGTAGATGAATGGATAAAAAAAAACTGTTGTATATATACACATATTACTCAGCAATAAGAGAGAATAAAATTATGGCATTTGCAGGTAAATGGATGGAATTGGAGAACATTATGCTAAGTGAAGTAAGCCAATCCCAAAAACCAAATGCCAAATATTCTCTCTGATTAGTGGATGCTGAGACATAAGCGGGGTGAGGGTGGGGAGCATGGGAGAAATGGAGGAACTCTGGATGGGGCAGGGAGGAGGTGGGAGAAGGAAAGGGGAATGTGTGTAGTAAAGATGGTTGAATGAGATGGTCATCACTACCCTTGGTGCATGTATGAAGACACAAATGGTGTGACTCTATCTGGTTTGCAACCAAAGAAATGAAAAAATTGAGCTCTATATATGTACTATGACTTGAAATGCATTTAAATAAATTAATTTTTTAAAAAAACCTTCTCTGAGCCCTAGTTTGATTAGTTCAAGTTCCCCTTACTGTATGTTCCCAGAGCTGTAGTCTATCATAATGCATTTTACATTTATGTCGGTTGAGAAATCTGTTTCAACTTGTAAGGAATTAGTGTCTCATTCCTTTATTAAAACAGTACTATAACTCCAAAAAAAAAAAAAAGAAGTCTTATGTAGCTGAAATGTTTCTTTCTTTGTGGGTCATTTGTCTTCACTCTTTGAGATCCTTTAAGATTCTTTTCTTTACATTTGGAGTTCGTAACTTTCCTGTAACTGGCTGGAGGCTGTGCTTGCCTTTGCTTGCGCTGCTCTGCATTCATTCAGGGATTTTATTTTCAAGATTCCAGTCTATTTGAAATCTAAGGAAATGCTCCTCATTTTGTGCTGGTTTCTTCTGGTTTCTCTCTGTCCTTTCTGTTTGAAACTCCTGCTCGCTAGATGTTGGATCTTCTGATCTGGACTTCTTGCCTGTTAACTCTTTTCTGATAATCATCTTTTTTTTTCACATGACAGTAGAGTATATTTTGAAATATTATACATATATACAATAAGTATAACTTGCTCCAGTTAGGATCCCATTATTGTGGTGTACATATCATGGATTTGTAATGGTTGTGTATTTATATATGAAGATAGGAAAGATATATCTGATTCATTCTACTGTCTTTCCTATTACCAGCCCCCTCCCTTCCCTTCATTCCCCATTGTCTAGTCCAATTAACTTCTAATCTTCCTCTCCCTTGTTGTGGGTTAACATCAATATATCAGAGAGAACATTTCACCTTTGGTGTTTTGGAACTGGCTTATTTCACATAGCATGATATTCTCTAGTTCCATCCATTTATTGGCAAATGCCATAATTTCATTCTTCTTTATGGCCACATAATATTTCATTGTGTATATATGCCACATTTTCTTTCTGATAATCATCTTTTTGACCTATAGAACTGCTCTCTGAAGATTCACTTTACTCAACTTTCTACTTTACTTATTCATACTAGTTAACTAAGCCAAGACTTATCTTCTTCCCTTGTTTTAAAACTGAGATTATTGATTTGGCAATTCATTTTTATTGTAATTAGTAACTTTTTATACCAACTTTTCACTTTTTTTTAATAACATTTTTTCTTAAAATTCGCCAGTGGTAGACCACACATCTTCAGAGCCTCCCTCTCCTGGATCGCTCCTGGATCACTGCTATTTCCGTGGGAATTGATTTTCTGTCTTTAGTTTGGTGCTTCTCTTTCCTGCTTTTAGTTGTCCATAAGTGTTTGGAGATTATTTTCTATTTAAAACCGGAATAGAAATAGAAATTCTAGATTGATCGTTATTGGTTTCTGCAGTGCATTTCCTCAGTGCAAATGATAGTCCTGCTCCTTCAATTTTCTTGACCTTCTCTTGCACACACATGCAGCTGCAGTCTTCTGTTCTCAAGGACTTCTGATCCACCTGATCCCATTCACTTTATATTCGCCCCACTGTCCTAGTCTTCAGATTGCACCCTTTTTACCATCCAATGCTATTATGGATTAATTTTTATTTTATTTATTTATGTATTTATTTTGGCACTGGGGATTGAACTCCAGGGCACTCGACCACTGAGCCATACCCCTAGCCCTATTTTGTGTTTTATGTAGAGACAGGGTCTCACTGAGTTGCTTAGCACCTCGCTGTTGCTGAGGCTGGCTTTGAACTTGCGATTCTCCTGTCTCAGCTTCCCAGAGTGCTGGGATTACAGGCATGTGCCATAATTTTTATTTTAATGAAATGAAGAATTTTGTTTCATTTCAGAAAAGGGTGAGAAAGAGAAAACCTCAATTGAAACATTTTTAAATTATGGCATTATTATTTAGCTCCTCTTGTATATAAGCGTGGCTATTGGAATCAACAGACAAATGTCTCTGAGGGTGCCCCCTGGCTCAGCACTGAACCTCAGTGGCTATCTAGATGAAATTCTAGAGACTTGGGGTCTGAGTCTTAGCTTTGCAGGTTCAATATTTCTTATCTTGTTATGATAGCTAGTGGAGAGATTCTGGTGCTGATACATTAATTTAGACCACACTAACCCACCTTTTCACTGACTACATTTATTAAAAAATTAATTGCATGAAATGTATAAATAGAAGTCCTCACAAGATTAAAACATTTTTTATTTAATTTTGTTTACATATTTAAAGTACTAATTTTTTTAAGAAACTCATTTCTTTTAACTATCAAATTAATGATAGACTGTCTAGGTGTTGCTTGTGAAAAATAAAAGTCACAAAATTAGAATATTCTGCTTGGCCTAGCTAATGACTTCTACTGTCTTTAGGCAGTGATCATGGGAAGAAAGATTATAGTCGTAAGGATATTTGGTCAGCCTGGAATCAGAGCAAGAAGAACTAGTTGATTATTTTAATGGTTAGTGCTTCAAGGAGTTGGAGAGTTGTCTCCAAGTTGTAGGATGATGCCTTTATCTTCTGGAAAGGATCTGCTCCGAGGACCATGGTTCTCCCATCAGTTAGGTAGAGCTCTGCCAGCCACAGAGAGTACAGCAATGTGAATAAATTGTCTACCGACCTCCATTTTTTTAGTGTTTCCTCAAAGTTGCCTTCTGACCACACAAATGGCATAGCTCTATCTAACAAAATGGCAGGACCAGCTCTGGAATCTTAAACTCACAGAAGTCACTCTACCGCCAATAATTCCCCCAATTTGGGTTTATGCGTGTTCGGAACTCCTGTAAGGATGGGTTATCCATCAAAAGTAAACCCACGGTGCTAAGCAAAACCCCATAGCATGCGTCACTGCTGCTGGACAGGCAGTGACGAGTGGAGTTCCAGGTGTAGGCAGTCAAGTCCTCGTGGGTCAGGTAACAGAGGGGCTCACTAGGGTTAAGGCCAGTCAAATCCTGCCAAACCACTGGTTTGGCTTTCTGTAGACTTTATTTATCTGGAAAAAAATCAGTTGCATAAAATTTATAAAGAAGACTCCTTGTAAAAGTAGAAACATGATTTCCCATTAGTTTTTTATATGACCTATAAAGTGCTGAAATAAACACGAACTTCAATCCAGAATATTTAAGGTATAGTATTGAGCAAGCCTCTCAGGACTTCCTTTGCAATGTTCCTTTAGAGAACTCGTTCTCTAAAAATGTGCAGAGCGAAATTCATGGCGAGTCTTTCCGTCCTCCCTCTTAAACATCTCCACACCCAGGAGGTCAGATCTGACTACTCTGTTCTCCTGACTCTCCTGCAAGATGTAAAATGTCAATATGAGCAAAGGCAATAGGCCTCTATCCGCGCTGCACTCAGGCGCTGCTCAGAAACCTCGTGCAGAGCCTTTCCCTAATCCAGTGTGTGTGTGTCTTTTGCAGTTGTGAAGATGACCTCTCTGAGGACAGAGACGAGCTCCTGCATGGGATTTCAGAGCTGGACATCAGCAACTCGGATTGCTTCCCATCCCAGCTGCTAGTGCATGGGGCCTTAGCCTTTCCCCTGGGGTTAGATTCCTACCATGGCTGTGTGATAGCAGCTGCTCGCTATGGCCGGGGCCGGGTGGTTGTGACTGGTCATAAGGTGTTATTCACAGTGGGGAAACTGGGCCCCTTTCTGCTCAATGCAGTCCGCTGGCTGGATGGGGGCCGCAGAGGCAAAATTGTGGTGCAGACAGAGCTGAGAACCCTGAGTGGTCTGCTTGCAGTGGGGGGCATAGACACCAGCATCGAGCCCAATCTGACCAGTGATGCGAGCGTCTATTGCTTTGAGCCCGTGAGTGAAGTGGGGGTCAAGGAGCTGCAGGAGTTCGTAGCAGAGGGCGGCGGGCTATTTGTTGGAGCCCAAGCCTGGTGGTGGGCCTTCAAGAACCCAGGAGTGTCCCCTTTGGCTCGATTCCCCGGAAACCTCCTCCTGAACCCCTTTGGCATCAGCATCACAAGCCAAAGCCTCAATCCAGGGCCCTTCCGCACCCCTAAAGCAGGGATAAGGACCTATCACTTCCGCTCCACCCTGGCTGAGTTCCAGGTTATAATGGGCAGAAAAAGAGGGAACGTGGAGAAGGGCTGGTTGGCCAAGCTGGGCCCAGATGGTGCAGCTTTCCTCCAGATCCCTGCGGAAGAGATCCCTGCCTACATGTCCGTGCATCGACTCCTGAGGAAGCTGCTCAGTCGCTATCGGCTGCCAGTAGCCACCCGAGAGAATCCCGTTATCAATGACTGCTGCAGGGGGGCCATGCTTTCCCTGGCCACTGGTCTGGCTCACTCTGGAAGCGACCTCTCTCTGTTAGTCCCGGAAATTGAAGACATGTACAGCAGCCCCTATCTGCGCCCTTCCGAGTCTCCCATCACCGTGGAGGTCAACTGTACCAATCCAGGTATGGAAGGAGTGTGGGAGCTCAGTCTCTTGGGAACTGCTGGGACAGGGGCATGTGATTGCAGCACTTCATTTTGGGGGTCTGACTTCTGCACATGGCTGTCTCTATCCTTTGCCATGTACTTTGGAGAAGACAGGGGCTGAGGCTTGCGGTGCTGCTTGGAAGAGGTCAGGCAGGGAGGCACAGAGGGGAAAGGGTATACAGAGCTCTTGAAGGGTCTTGGAGTGCCAGGTTGGGTAGAGTCGTGGAGGAGGGATAAAGTCTGCCCTTCTGTGCTTTTGGCAGGCACCCGATACTGCTGGATGAGCACCGGGCTCTACATACCTGGAAGGCAAATCATAGAAGTCTCATTGCCGGAATCTGCTGCCTCTGCAGATCTGAAGGTGAGGCCTCGCTCTGCCACCACATAACATGCAACCGAGTCTCTTGCCTTCCTCGCTGGTATTTTATGTGGTCCTCATAAAACCCTACTGGCAATACAAATCACGTATCTAAGCCCACATTATAAGGTTAAGCCACTGCAGACAATGTGTAGACGGAAACGTTTCAGAGCTCAGGACTCAAAACTACCCAACTTCTGGATCTTAAGTGCTGTCCTTCTGACTTATGTCAGAGAGAGAGGAATGAGAGGCACGGAATGCAACTTGGCCTACCCCTCCTCAGGGGTTGAATGAATCTCAGTTCACTTACTGTGCCCATGTATTTATTTCTCCCGTTGTAGCACAAAATCTTTCTGCTCCTGGTTTCCTCCCCATGACACCAAAGATGGTTCCTTGATTGCTCGAGTCCACATTCTACTTTTTCACTTCCACATGCAGACACCTGTTTGTGAAATTAATTTGTCATCTTACTCTGTCTCCCCAGATGGTCATTGGCTGGTGGAGCCTCATCTATGCCCCTGTCTATCCTGGCACTTGTTTAGCATAAACCAGGGGAAACAATCCATGATCACTAAGTGCTGGAGTCATTTCACCTTCCTGGGAAGGGGGGCCGTGGAGAGAGGCAGGATTGAACCAACTCTCCACTACATCAGCTAGAGCCCAGAGCTCATACCAGGCCACTCTCCAATCTGAAAAAGATAGGATCCCCTCCACTCTCTTACTAGTGGCAGGACCACCACCTCAGAATCTGTAACCTAGGACTCTCTTAAGACACCAGGGGACCATTTGTGGAGTCAGCGCTCCTTGGAATTTACCTTACCGGTTACACCTGCTGCTCCTTACATCAATGCTTATGCACAAGCCACTGTAGAGCTCTTGGAATCCCTCACAAGAATAATTCACCCATAATTAGTCCATATGACCTGAGGAGGGCTACAATTTCATGGGTCTCTCTGACACGACTCATCAATGGTACATGGGGTCAGGAAGGGCCCAATGACTCTTCCTGAGCTTCTACCTCCTGGACTTTCTTCTTCCACCCACACATGCCCTGTGGTGACTCTGTTCGGGGGATTTCTCTGCTTCAGATACAGATTGGCTGCCACACAGATGACCTGACCAGGGCCAGCAAGCTGTTCCGAGGCCCCCTGGTGATTAACCGGTGCTGCTTGGACAAACCCACGAAGTCAATCACCTGCCTCTGGGGTGGCCTCCTCTATATCATCGTGCCTCAGAGCAGCAAACTGGGTTCTGTGCCCATCACCGTTAAGGGGGCTGTGCATGCTCCGTACTATAAGCTGGGTGAGTGGAAGCTGTGGGGTGCACTCTGAGGGAAGGGGAAGGGTTGAGATGAAGAAGGACTTGAGGGCTGTTTGGTGTAGGAGGAGAGAGACACAACCTGGAGAGAAGTAGGTGGCCTCCTTAGATTCTACTCTGGGGCCAAGAGATAAAGACCACAGCATATCTATGGGGACTTTATAGGATAGAGAGGAGGGATGTGTTGCTCATCATCTTGGCATTCCCCTTCTGGGGTCCGAGTTGCATGTTTAACTTAAAGTATTTGGGAAAGCATAGTCCAAGCCCTATGGCCTCTTTTCTAGGGGAGACATCCCAGGAGGAGTGGAAGAGGCGTATCCAGGAGAATCCAGGTCCCTGGGGAGAACTGGCCACAGACAACATTATCCTGACAGTGCCAACTGCAAATCTGCGTGCTCTGGAGAACCCTGAGCCACTGCTCCGCCTCTGGGATGAGGTGATGCAGGCGGTAGCACGGCTGGGAGCCGAACCCTTCCCCTTGCGTCTGCCTCAGAGGATCGTCGCCGATGTGCAGATCTCAGTTGGTGGGTGCCCTGATCCCTCTGCATGCCGACCCCAAGCGCCTTTCTTTCCACAGCCATGTAGCAGGCAGCCAGGAGGATACAAATGTTTTGCTAGCAAGACATGTAGATGTACTCCTTGCTATTTAAATAGACAGGGAAAAGGTTATGTAAGAAATAAATAGTCATGTCAATCAGCATGTCAAGAGATGTCATCAAAGATATCAAGGGATGCTACCTGATCCTTCACAGGTGTCCAAATGGAGACATCAAGGACTGGGTAGGGACAGCAGAGAGCCTTGACCTAGCTCAGAATCACTGAGAGACATTGAGTGAAGTGTCCTTTGCCTGTGGGTCACGGAGCCCAGAAGATGGATCAGGGGATGTCTAGACCTCAAAGAACCATAGAAATTTCTCTAGATCCCCATTTTCTTGGGTTGAACCAATGTAAAGTGGTGCCAATGTGGGCAACCCCAGATCTAATAATGAGAGGAAGAACCACTTCAAAGAGTTCTGAATTTTGAGAAAAAAAATATAACTACACGAGTTCACATGAATAAGGCACTTGCATAAAAACAGAAAGCTGCAATAGTGGCATGAATGGCTATCTGCAACCTGCACCCCTCCCGTGGCCCTTCTGTGCAAGTCAGAGTGCAGATGAGGGCGTTATCACAGGGCGAGGACATGAAAGGGAAAGCCTGGAGGGTCTGGACTTGGATTGCCTTCCTAAGCCTTAGGGTGCAGAGATTATTTTGGAAGTTTCCTGAGGTGGGCAGGAGGACCCTAACCCTCCTCTTCCTTCCTGTATTTCCCAGGCTGGATGCATGCTGGGTACCCCATCATGTGCCATCTGGAGTCTGTGCAGGAGCTCATCAATGAGAAGCTCATCAGAACCAAGGGGCTGTGGGGCCCTGTGCACGAGCTGGGCCGCAACCAGCAGCGGCAAGAGTGGGAGTTCCCACCTCACACCACCGAGGCCACCTGCAATCTGTGGTGTGTTTATGTGCATGAAACAGTCCTGGGCATTCCTCGAGGCCGTGCCAATATTGCCCTGTGGCCCCCAGTTCGGGAGAAGCGAGTCCGAATCTACCTGGGCAAGGGGCCCAATGTGAAAAACTGGAATGCGTGGACCGCACTGGAGACGTATTTACAGGTACTGAGCAGGAGTGGGTGGCGATGGGAGGGAGCCCCCCATTGTGAGGACCAACAGGGCCACCCAGGAGACCCCCACTGCATCTGTCTCCCACACTTAGCCCTGGGAGACTAGGACAAAGCCAAGTGTAAATGTCCTGTTGGGTGAGACCTCTCAGTGCCTTACTTTGCATGACCCTGGAGTGGACTTAGTAGCCTCAGCTGCAACCCCAGGAAGGTGAGAAATCTTAAAAGCCATGGAGGCAAACACATTACTATAAAATATACTCTCTTCCTCTGGCCTAAAAGCCAGACATACCCTCAATTGAAGCCAAACTTCCTACCAAAGAGCTAGCACCACATCCCCTCACACATGCACTACTCCTGGTTATGACATGTCTTCCCCTCATCCGAGCCCCCTCCTCATTATGACCTGGCTGTGCTGCAGACCCCACCTCACATAGGCAATCCAGGCTTCCTCACTGCCCTAGGCATGGAGGTTGGCTTTGCCTCTGAACCGCTGCTCGATGCCCTGCTCCCTGCCCTCAGTGCCTGGATCAGCTCCTGGCTCACAGTGGGAGTGGCACTGCCTTGGGTCAGGCCAGGCATGCTCTATTCTGGTCCTTCCACCTGCTCAAGTTCCTCTCTGCTCATTCTCACTGCCAGGGAAATGGTGTGAAATCATCAGGGAGGCTCTGTTTTCACCTTGTTGTTAGGGGCAGAGCAAACGTTCCTCATCCATGAAATAAAGTGAAGTTGGTCTAGGGGACTGCCCAAGTGCCTCTGTGCTCAAAACTCTGAAACTCTGGCTAGTATGGATTCTATCGAGGCAATGGACTCGGGATGGCTGCCTGTTTCTAAAACTATGACTTCTTAGTTCTGGTTAACTAGACTATCTGTGGTCTTCTACTTCTGAGTCACTCTCCCTGTCCCCAAAGGCCATTTTGGTAGACATGTGAGTTGACACAGACCCTTGATTAATGAGGATTGCTCATAGAGGTGGGAGTTTCCCAGTTGTTAGAGTTTAAACTTGTAACTGTGGGGCTGGGGCTGTGGCTCAGTGGTAGAGCGCTTGCCTAGCATGTGAGAAGCACTGGGTTCAATCCTCAGCACCACATAAAAATAAATAAAGGTATTGTGTCCATCTATAACTAAAAACAAATTTAAAAACTTATAACTATGAAAGACAATAAGGATCAGTCCACTTCAGTCCGTTTTAAGGTCCTGTGTAACGTCCATCATTATTTGTGTAATCTTGTGAGTTAGATGAATAACAACATTAGAAGAAAATATCGAGTCTAATTATTGCAGTGATCACCACAGACTGCTCTGTGCCAAGCACAAGCCCCAAGGCCCTTTTTAATGTCAGAAAGGGGGAGAACAGGGTATAAGACCAGATTGCAGAACAGGAGAGGAGGACAGGGTGGAAACGAAGCTTGTGCTCAGGGAGTTAAACACATTACACTTGTGGTGTTTGCTGGGCCCTCTTTTTCTAGGTTAGCTGTCTCACCTGGTTTCATCTTTCTCTTTCTAGCTCCAGGAAGCCTTTGGCTGGGAGCCCTTCATCCGTCTCTTCACAGAGTACAGGAACCAGACCAACTTGCCCACAGACAATGTCGACAAAATGAATCTGTGGGTCAAGATGTTCTCCCACCAAGTGCAGAAGAACCTGGCTCCGTTCTTTGAGGCCTGGGCCTGGCCCATCCAGAAGGAAGTGGCTACCAGCCTGGCCTATCTGCCTGAATGGAAGGAAAATATTATGAAATTATACCTCCTCACACAGATGTAAGGAGTGCCCATCGAGGTGGCAGGTAGAGAGGTTTGGGGAGGTAGGCAGAGGTGGGGATTCAGTCCTCTACCTCTGTCTGCTAGGGTTATGGCCTTGTCCTCTTAGCTCACTGCCTGTATCTTATTACTGACTTCTGTCTCTAGGAAGTGGGTTAAGAACACAGCAAAAAGTGAGGTCAGAATCTCTTGGGAACAAGGCCTTCTGTCCATGATCCTGCTCCTCTGCTCTCAGTTGTTAGATTCCCTCCTGACTGGTATCAGCCCAGTCCTGAGAGCTTGGGCACCAGTTTCCAAACTGACCCTTGGCATATGGCCATAGCCCATAGATTGTGGTTCTTACTTTGATATCCTGAGGACTCTCTCTGGGCTTTTTTGATTAGTTGTTCTAAAAATCTGGCAATAGAAGTTTACCAATCTACCATGACAGCTAGACAGCCCCCTGATGACTCATGTATTTCGTGTCTTGCATGGTTTTCAAAGCACTTTAAAAGCAGTCTGTAGCAGGAAGAGCCCAGAACTAGGGTTTGCTCTTGGGAAAGTCATTTGAGCCTATACTCCCATTTCCTTGTGTATGAAATGGGCATTAAAAATCCCTGCCGCACAGGGTTATCAAGAAGATTCAGAGTCAGAGTGATAATTGTGAAACTTGTAATCTATACAATGCATGCCATTTAAGGGACTGGCCTGCAGAATAATGAGTTCACTGCTTCCAATTCTCTGCCCGTAGCTTAGTGGTTAGGATCATCATTCCAACTAGTAGACTCCTTGTGTCCAAATCCTGGATCTTCCATCTGTTGGCCCGGGCAAGTTTCTTAACTTCTCTGTGACTCAGTTTCCTCATGATATAAAATGGGATCTATTTCACAGAATTATTGTGAGGATTCAATTTTCTCCAGCTCTAAAAGTCATTATTAGAACAGTACCTGGCAGCTAGTAGGTTTAGAGAGAACGTCAGTTGCCATTGTTATTATCTAATTAGCTCAGTGTTACTTTAAAAATAGACTTCAGTGTAGATGAAGTTTATAGATACAGTCAGAATTTTTAACAGATGCATAAAAGTATAAAAATTATAGTATTAATGATGTATCCCGCATAGTTTCAATATATGTATATAGTGTGCATTTAAATGAGGTTAAACATATCTGTTACCTCGAATGTCTATCATTCCTTCATGGTGAAAACATTCAAAATCCTTTCCTCTAGCTTTTCAAGATATTCAGTACATAATTGCTACCTAGGCTTTATACATCGACCTCTGAAGGATTGTGGTACATTGTTTTATAAATCCCAAGGAAGGACTCTCAGTTCACAATGGGGTCTTTTAAAACTACATACAGTTGGGTCTCTTTACTCAGTTCTATTTTTCAGGAATAGAAAAGAATCAAAGGAATAAAAAGAGGAATCAAATTCCCCCTTTGATTAAATCAAGAGTGAACGTCTTGAAAGAAAAACAAAACAAAGCAATTCCATGATGGTGTTTGTCCTTAGCAAACAGTAGACATCAACTTCCTGATGGAGTTCATATGTCCCCAGTGGCACAGACTCGACAGTCACTGTTGAGTTACCCACCATACACGTCTATAAAATTTCACTTTGGGGCTGGGATTGTAGCTCAGTGGTAGAGTGAGGCACTGTGTTCAATCCTCAGCACCACATAAAAAAGTAAATAAAGATATTTGTGTCTATCTACAACTAAAAAATAAAAATTTCACTTTGGAACAAGACAACTAGATAGAACTCATCCAACTTCTTTAAAAATCACACATTCTTAGTCTCCTGTTTTTTAATAATTTTGTTCAGAACTTCCCATTTCTTTATAGCTTTTCAGTCTCCAGGGCCGATGTGCACGTCCAGTTTTCCTTTAGCTCACATTTATTTTAATAGACTATTCCATTTACTTAATTGGTAAATAAGTGGCTGTGTAGAAAATAAGATTTGACCTACACTCTGTTTTCCTCTGGATTTCAGCATCATTCCACCTCTCCCTCCTAGAATTACTTCCCCTTATTCCATGAATATCCATTGTCCAGGTTTTGCAAACATAGATGTTGAATATTCATTCTACATTCAAAATAACTGCTGTCAGTTGTGGAGTGTCACGTGCCAGGTACTGTATTAGTTCTTTTCTATACATTGTTTCATTTAATCTTCACTATAATTTTGTGAGATGGAAACTATTATCACTCCTCTCTTATGAATGAGAGAACTGAATTTTATGGAGATTCAGTTAATTATCTAAATCTATATTGCTAACAAGTGATAGATCTAGGATTTGAACTCAAGCATTCTGATTACAGAATGGTGATTCATAACTACAGTGCCAAATGGCCAAATAAGTGAGTAAATAAAGAAGCCAACCAGCCAACAAAGGGAGCTCTGTGTCCCTACTTCCTAGAGCTTTGGCTCCTTATACTCCTCATCTAATTTTATCAAAACAAAAGTCCCTTTGTTGATCCCCGATGCCAGCCCAAAGGAAGGACTTAAGGTAGCCTCCCAAGGTGCTTTCCAGGCAGTGCTGGGGTGAATGCTGTGGACCAGGCAAGTCTTTTAGGTTCTGAGTTTTTCAGGTTTCTGTCACTGTCCCCTGGGTACCATGAGAGCAATCTCTAGTTTATTGGATTTTGAGTGCTGGGCTATTTTGATAAAATGCCTGACTTCCAAAAGTTCTACACACTGCATATTCTCAGAGAGGAAATTGGATGCCCAATCTTTTAGAATAAAATTGTATCTGTTTCTGCCCTCTTTAATTTTAGCCGTAAAGCCCGGGGATCTTTTGAAAATACAAAGTTATCCATGTTATTCCCCTGTCTGAAGCCTCCAGTGGGACTTCTAACCCAAGATGATGGACTAAACATGTCAGTTTACCTCCCCTTCTTCCCCAGGCCCCACTGAAATTGAAGTCAAGAGACGGGAAGAGAATCGGCATATCTTGGCAAAGACAAAGGCATTTGGTGATACGAGAAGACGAAGCAGCTTGTTCAGAGTGAAGGTACCTTTCAGACAGAATAGAAGCTGATCTGAGCAACATGACCCCAAAGAGACTTGAGCATCAAAGGAGTCCATCAACTAAAGAACTGTCCCCGTTGTGTAACTAACCCCCATCCTGTCCTGCCCCCCTGTGCACAGAACACAGGCAGCCTGCTGTCAGTGCCAGTTACAGATTCCTTGTTGTTGTTGTTGTTGTCGTTGTTGTTTGTATAAAGAAACTGAATAAACTGCCTGAGGAGAGGTAAGAGTTGGTGCTCCAAATAAAATTGCTCCTTCTGTAGAAATAAGTGCCCCCCCCAGCCTATCAGCTAATTCTCTTCTGAGAGTTGAGACCCCTACTCAAGAGCCCAGTGCTTTCATGCAGAGAAGCGGCGTGATGGAGAAACAGACCTGCCCATGTGACAGAGGAAACCCACGCCAATGTCTATCAAAGTCAGTAGTTAATATTGATTCTCAAATGTGAACTTTTAGCTAGGAATTCCCACACGTGGAGGGCAGGAAGCAAGAGCAGGAATGAAGCATAAGAAAAATAACCATGTAGAATTAGAGGTGTTGAAAACACTATGAACTCTGGAGGGAACAAAGGCAAGGTGGAAAGAATAACTGAAAATTCTAACCATACCTTCAGAGAGATTGGAGATGTATTTGTAAAATGGTAATGGGATACTATAAAGAAAGGGAAAGCTGAGACTAGCAAGAGCCCCTTGAAAGCAAAATAAGACTGGAAAGTACTCAATGGACAGGTTGGAAAGTGGAGTTGAGAGTCTCCCCAGATGTAGAGCAAAAAGAGAAAATATGAAAGAAGAAAGCAGATCTAGACAATCAATATTAACTACTAGCTATTCCTAGAAGGGAGAACATAGAAAGGAAAAGAATTGAAGAACAGAAAGAACAGGTTCAGGAACCCCAGTACTACCTACACTTAGACAGCCTTCCAAAATTTTGGAATATTAAGAAACGTGTCCACGGAGAAAAAAAAAAGTTAGTTCAACTAAAAAAGGACGAGAAATATACTAACAGCAGAGTTTTCATCAGTGACCCTGAGCCCAAGAAGTCAAGAAAATGTTTTCACACAGCTTCTGGAAAGCTTTGGCTTTGAGAATTCCATAGAAGGCACAATGTCAAGAGTAACATCAAATGAAGACATGTTCTGGCATGCAAGTTTTCAAAGTCTACCTTCTTTTACCCTTACTGAGGAAGTACCTTGAAGAAGTTTCCCAGAAAAAAATTATGAAACCCAGGAAAGAGGATGAAATAGGATCCAGAAAAAAACAGACCTCACCCAAGATGTCTCACTCTAGAGTGACGGTCCTCTGGAAGGACACCTCTCTCTAGAATGATGGTCATCTGGAAGGACATCTCTCTCTAGAGTGACAGTTGCCCAGCAGACCCTTTTTAGATGAAAGTACATAGTCTTGGGCTGTATGAAGAATGTGCATTCAGGGCCATAGATAGTATCACTGAGAAGCTGGAATGTTTGAGAAGAAACATGGTCATCAACAAAAAAGAAAGATGATTAGAAAATGTCAAGAAATTCAGGTCCAATTACGACGCAAAATAAAACAGGGCATGATTTTGGCTATTCAGAGAAGGTAAGAAGACTGGAGTTGACATTGGCGGTAGGTATGTTTCCTTTCCAGTGATCCGGGCACCATGACATTGGGGATGTGGTGAAGAAGAGCCTGGCTTCTACTTGGCTCTCAGTAAAAAGTATTTTTAGAACCCAAATCATGTAGATGCCATTTATTGTTCTTCTGTGTTCTGATGCACTAATTGACCAAGTAAAAAAGGCTTAAGTTTTTTATTCAGAACTAAAGTTAAATGTAATGCTGACTGACAAGTTAGAAAAAAAGAAACCAGAAAGAAGTTGAGAATTAGCTGAGGAAAGAAAAGTAGAAGGACATTTAGGGCTACTTATGCATTCAAAGTGGGGTGAAAAGATAAGGTATTCAGTTAACAGAACAAGAAATAGATAATTAGTGCATTGATCAAAGCTATAAATTAAACCAACAGAAATATTAAAAACAACATATCTATCAAATATTTGGAGAAGGATGGGCAAAGGAAAAGTACAGAGAGTGTAAGCTAAATCCTTATCTTTTGTAATGAGGAATTATCAAAGATTGTCTAAAGTTAATCAAGAAATTATTGTTCAAACATTATTTAAAATAGAAAGTTAGTTATGAGAAGATCCAAAAAATATTGTTAAAAGCATCTAGGGAACTGGACTAGGGTTTGAGGGGTGGGATGGGAAACTGATTTTCATTTTAAGTCCTTCTGTACTATTTAATTTTTTACCTTGTGCATGTATTACTTGGAAACATTTTTAATAAACTCAAATAAAAATCCTTCCGTGGCTTCACATTGGCTAAGATACAATCAATTAAACCAAAACCCTTAACATGGCTCACCAGGCCCTCAACCATATGGATTCACCCAATACCTTCAGGCTCATCATCACACGTCCCTGTTACTTTGCAGTTCTGGCTACACAGATATATGCTGAGAATTTAACACACTTCACACTCCCTTGTTGCTACAGGTGGTCCACAGCACACAAGCCTTCTGCTGGTCTCACCATGTCTTTTTTTTTTTTTTTGGCACTGAGGATTAAACTCGGGCACTTGACCACTGAGCCACACCCCCCGGCCCTGTTTTGTGTTTTACGTAGAGACAGGGTCTCACTGAGTTGCTTAGCATCTCGCTGTTACTGAGGCTGCCTTTGAACTCGCCATTCTCCTGCCTCAGCCTCCCTAAGTGCTAGGATTACAGGCATGTGCCACCATGTCTTAAGCTTGCTGTCCAGCAGGTTTGCAATATTTATTGAATGAAAGAATGCTCAAATGGGCACGGGCGAAGATTCCCAGCTAGTTCTTTTCAAGGCCTGTGATGTCCACCCCTACTCTAGGAAAGATTGCAAGAAGAACCACACGGGGCTGGAAGCTCTTCGGCACTGCCATTCATTTGACAGCTTTAACAAATTTCAGTCCTAAATGAGACCAGCTGGTGGTGTCAGAGGACTTCTGTCCATCTGTCAGCACTTTGCTATGTCCCTTGTCACTTTCCCTGTACATCATTGTCTGTTTCAGCAATTTTCCTCCTGCACTTGGGAGAATCAAGCTACCAAGTTTCTTGGGCCCTACTTTCCCTCCTACTTTAGTAACTGTTTCTTCTCCATCCTCATAACATTTCTATCTGAAAATAAATATTACATAGAGGCTTTTTCTTTTATTTTCTTGAGTTAGCATCTCTTTCCTACATTCCATGTATCAGGATCTGGAACAGAGATTTACCCTCACAGATGAGAGTCATTCCCAGATCATTACTGTCACAGAAATAACCAAAATTCTTTTATTTTCCACCACACCACCAAGTCTGAATTCCTATGAAAGAAACTGAAATATGCCATTAGCTTCCTTTACCCTGTTGTTTAACTCCCAAGATCAACTGGAGCTCTCTAATGAGTACTGGCCTCACAGCCAATTTTCAACAGGAGCATTTGTAAGAAACCCTTCCTCTCCACTCCCCATAGGATCAATCTCTAATATACTTAGTGAATAAACCCAGGCCCCCACCCAAGGTCACAACGTCACCTAATAAGTCTACCTAACAGGCCACAGGTAATGAGAGATGGCTTTAGATGTTGACTATTCTTGCTGACAAAAGTAACATACCCTCTCTGGTTTTTCAAGACTATACTCTTCCTGTGTTCTGTACTCCATGGAAAACCTCCAAAGGTTTCCTGTTGGCTTCCTTTTGAAAAGAGTTTCTTCTATTAATCTCCCACATCATCAGGATCAATCTTCCAAGTATGGTAGAGAATGGGTAGTAGATGATTCTCAACTTCCCAGACATATTTCTTCCAACTACAAACACACACAAAACCCCATATCTAAATGGAGAGAACTATAGAAATGCTATTTATGCCTTTGGGTTCTTGCACATTTCAGTGCTGTATAGAAGAAGCATTTCTTTGATAGGAGAGCCTGGGCAGTTTGAGTAACTCAATATCCTGTCTCAGGTTGAGTCATTGGTTTCTTAACTGCTCATTCAATACAGAAATATACTGAATAAATGAATGGGTAAATCAATAAGAGAATAGAGGTGATTAAAAAACAACCAACAATGACAACAACAACAAAGCCATGTTTTGACCAGCAATGACAGTGTCAGGAACCAAGGTTAATATTAATACAAATATGTGCAGGGCCATAATTAATACAAATATGTGCACCCGAGGATTGGATACTGTCAAGAAGCAGGGGCAATCCTATGGTTGAGATTTCAATACATCTTATCCACAAAGAAAGCTAATGAAAGTTGAAGGACAGGAAAATGACAACCCCCAAAACAGTGTGTCCTGAGAAGAGGGAGGGAGGAAAAAGGCATAACACTGATAGCATTGATCCTTTCCCACCACATCCTTTCCCAGTGACAAGACAATCCCTGGGAAAAGGACAATCATTGATCTTTTCCTATTAAATCCTTTCCCAGTGACAGTATGATAGACCCTGGAGGGAAAGAGATAAGCACTGAATGCGGAACTCTGGATCCTCCATCCTTGCCCAGAAAAAAACATTTGTCCAGTAAAAACAAATTTCAAATTCTCACAACCTGTTTCCTGAGTGCCCAAACTGATATGTTCTGTTAAGGTCTTCAATGGTTAAGTCACTTCTCAGTGTAACCTATATAAGCACAGATTCCTCCTGTAATCTGTGGCCATTTTCTACCCAGAAAGTGAGCCCCTCCGATGCCTGACTGATTGACTCCACTGCTGAATAAAAAGCATAGCTGATCCATGCCCGTCCTGGTTATTTGTGCTTTCATTACAGGCCAAAACCCTTTTGGTTATTTTTTGCTTATAAAAGTGACCATGATTTTATAATTTGTGTGTGCATGCTAGGGATTGAACCCAGGTCCTTGTACATAATAGCAAGTGCTTGCAACTGATTTATTTATTGATTTATTGAATTTTAGGATTAACTTACCAATTTTATTTTTTAATAAAGCAAGAAGTAATTTTAATTAGGCTTGCATTGAATATATAAGTCAACTTGTGAGAGTTGATATCTAACAATTCTTTTTTTATTTGTTCTAACTAGTTATACATGATAGCTGAATGCATTCCAATTCATTGTACACAAGTGGAGCACAACTTTTCATTTCTCTGGTTGTACGTGATGTAGAGTCACACCACATGTGCAGTCATACATGTACCTATGGTAATGATGTCCATCTCATTACACCATCTTTCCTACCCCTGTGCCCCCTCTCTCTCTCTCCCTCCCCTTGGCCCAAAGTTTCTCCATTCTACCCATGCCCCTCCTATTATGGATTAGCATCCACTTATCAGAGAGAACATTTGGCCTTTGGTTTTGGAGGACTGGCTTACTTTGCTTGGCATGACTGATTTATTTTTTAAAAGTAGCAGGTACTGGCTTTAGAGAAGACAGCAGTTATGTTTGCGGGTTGCACAGTAAACTTGTTTATGTCTCACTTTATGATCTCAGAGTGACTACTCT
>CM053407.1:10567656-10596188 GCA_028644305.1 Xerus rutilus
AATCACTGTAGAAACCCTTGGGCAGCATGGTCTTGGAACCAAGGATTCCAGAACACACCAGCTGGGGCCATCTGGCACTTCCATACCCTGCAGTTGGAAACCTGAGAGTAGCCTTTTCATGACCACTACAGCACTTATTCACAAAACAGCTGTAGACACCTGTTCTGGATCATCCTAAATAGTGACTTAGTAAACCTTCCCAGTGACCCAGAACAGTGAATGCACAAGGGTGGATTCATCCATCTCCATTCCTAAATTAGAGTGTGTCTAATTCTTTCCAGATTCTTCAGGCTTTCAAGGGTAGGAATATTCAGGACTACATTAAGCTGAACTCATGACTAAAAATAATTGGAGAAGGAGGCCAAGGACTATTAATTCTAGTCCACAATTAGAAAGCATATGTATAAAGTAACCCCTGCGTTTGGTTTAGTGATAAATGGGAATTATTGCAGGGATTGGCCTCTATTTGACAAGAGCGGACCAATGTGCAACTAGTGACAATAGCAATTCTGGTTTTTATCCCCTGTGTTTGCTGGGCAATTAAGTATACTGATATTTATATTTATTTTATGTGACCTAGAAAGAGCCAGTTCTTATGGTTTGGATGTGAGGTATTCCCTAAAACAGTTCCTGTTAGACAATGCAAGAATGTTCAGAGATGAAACAATTAAATTGTGAGAACTACAACCACATCAGTGGATTAATCCATTTGATAAATTAATAATTTGAATAGATTACTAGGTGGTAACTGTAGGCAGGTGGGGCATGGCTGGAGGAAGGGGGTTATATTTCATCCCTGACTCTTTGCTGGCTCTCTCCTCTGCCTCACCTCGGGTCCAGAACAAGAAAGTCAGCTGACAATGGACCGAGACATGTGAAAATATGAGCCCCAAATAAAAATTTCCTTCTCTAAGTTGTTCTCATCAGGTATTTTGGTCAGGGAGACAAGTTCACTAACACACAGCCAAGGCAGTACGAAGGGCATAGAAAGACTGCTTGACTTGAGCTCACCCATGTCTACCCTAGGAACCGGAAATAGCTTCATTTCCCCCTGAATCTCTTGAGGGAGACATAGATTATCTGAACAAAATTGGGATTTGCTGAGATAGGACAACAGGGGTGAGGTAGGGAATAGATGTTGCCAGACAACCACAGTGTTTGCTACATGTGTTTCTTAAATACCTTTAGACTGTAAAAGACAATCCAAACTCTGACACGACAGCCAAAGTCCCTCGAAACCTGGCTCACGTTTCCTAGAGTGAGCATCGTTCAAGTTCCTATTAACACATATGAGCAAATTTCAGTGATAAAGAACATTTCATCCTTTTCAAAGGAAGCTGTTCAGTCTTGTCTCCAGGCTTTGAAATAAGATGTGGCCTCATCTTGTGAGGCTCTCCCTCCCCTCTGCCCACAAACACCATAGATGTTTTTCAGAGCTGTTTTTGGGCTGCCTACTCTACAAGTTCTTCCCTGATCTCTTCATCAAAAGTGATTGCATCTTCCTTTCCACTTACTCACACTTCATCTGTGGCTGGCTTTGATGCTTAGATAAATAGACCTGATATTATAGTGTTATTCAAGTCAGCTTTCTTCTCCAGATTTATTGACTTATGAACTTATCTTTAGATTTATCTAGATTTATCAACTGTGGTATCATTTCTGTCTGCCAGAGTGTTTCAAAGAATGTGTGTCCAGTGAGAATATGTTGACTTTCATTGAATAGATGGTTTTCTCCTAGGTGGAAAGAAGGGTCTGGGGTTTGGCATCTTCATGTGAGCAATGCCCCTTAAGTCGGAAGCCATACCAGTCACCCCTCTTTTATCTCCTAGTTTGTAATGAGCCTTTACTCTGCTCCCATGTTACTTTGGTCCCATTCCTCAGGCATCCTGTACCCCCGATTGACAGTGCCTTGGTGATGGCAAGCCTGCTTCTGTACTCTTAGTTTGCCAAAAGCACCTTTTTTCTAAGGTGAAAAGTAGGCAAGGGACTTTTTTCTTTTTGAGCAACATTAAAATACTCTCAAGAGTCTTAAGAGCAAATGTGGTACATTACTATAAGGATTGAGGTTGACATAGATAGAGACTGGTTAAAAGTTAAGAGCGCCAGCTCATAAGAGAAGCTGAGCTCAGCTTCTGACGTGGAGCATGACTGAGTCACTCCTTCTCTCCCACCTCAGTTCTTGAAGTTCAGTTCTTTCCTGGCATGAAGCCTAAGAACTCAAATAACTTCACTACACATTAGGTTTCTGCCCCTGAATATTCTGAAATCTGACAGGCCTCACCCAAGTTGTCTCTGTTGTGCAAGTTTCTCCTTGCTCATTTTTTCTGAAAGTTAAATGCATTTGGCTCTTTGCCAAACAGATTTCCACTAGTGCATCAAACCATCATTTATTTATTCACTAATTGAACAAAAATCTTTGAGACACTCACTACAGACTTATTTACTCAGCATATGTTTACATATTTATGAAGAAACTAAAGCCCACTACATGCCAGAAATAAAAATAGGCAATAAGGACTCAACAAATGTAGGAACATACTGGCAGACTCAGCACCCCTAGCACTATAGCTTGATAAGAGAAAGCAATGTCAATCAGACCATCATACAGATTGATGTACAATTACAATGGAATGCAAACTAAAAAGCAGAGGTACTTAGTGTGGACAGGAGGAGGGTCTGGTACTCTGGAGGCAGGGCAAGTCTCTCCCATGGAAGTGATGACTGAGCTCAAAAGAAAGAGCCGTTTTCTAGAAGGAAAGCTCACTTTGATGGCAATGAAAGTGGTGCATTTGTGGTGCATTCCATAAACTTAAAGAAAATCCATGGGTCTGGAGTACTGGGAAACAAGAACCATAGTGTTGCCTCCAGTGCCCAGGCTGGAGGCCTGAGCAGGAGCCATTGTATGGAGGATGTGTTCTCAGGTCAGGATGCTAAGTTGATGGGAAGACATCACATGGTTTTATGCATGGAGCCGACATGATCAGCACTGAATTTTGGAATGAACACCAACTGCAGTATCCAGAGTGTATTAAAATGATAGGAAGGGAACAGGAAGGGGCTCATTTTGGCAGGAGAGATGCTGGTGGTTTGACAGGGTGCAGGGGTGTAAAGATGGAGAGAAGGGATGAGAGGTTTTGCAGAAGTGAATAGCTGATGTAGTTTCATACTAAGAACTGATTGGGGAATGGACAGGCAGCCAGAGAGAGGACAGGACACAGGATTGCCGTGCATGTGGACGGACCATGCTAGAGCCTTTAGTGTGCTGCTTCTTGATAAAATTTTGGTTATTTAACTAGTGATATTATTGACTTCTACAAGGTAATCATGAAACATTCTCAGACATTTTTGTAACTCTTCCGTAACCAAAATTGTATATGAGCATTTATTCCCAGAAACGTTTTTGTGTTTATTTTTACTGTTTCTTTTTATAACAAAAATAATGTAATTAAGAACTACACAAGATGAAAAGAAAAAATACTTATCTACACTCTTAAACATCCCTGAATCACTTATCAAAGGCAAACATGGTTACTGAGTACTTCTGGATACCTTCAAGATGTCTCCATGCAACACACACACTCACACACCCACACACACACACACTCTCACACACACACATACACACATACACACATACACACACTCACATTTGAGTGTAATATCTGTATGTTCTAAAGATAATGTTATGCACACTAACATATATTAAACACTATACTTGTAAACACTTCCATATTAGAACTTACAGTTCTACTTAATTTTTAACAGTTAAAACAGTTTCCATTGCATGGTATATCTTAATTTAACCCTTAACTTGTCAATAGGTTGAACTTAGTAATTTTGAGTTGTTTTTCTATTTCAAATAATTTTGCATTGAACATTTTTTGATCTACAGCCATCTATAATTCTATGTAGAATAAATTTCTAAAAGTAACATTGCTGGACTAGAGAGAGAAAATGGAAGGCTATGTAGATAGATACATAGAGCTATGCAGGTAGTTTTGCATTTGCTAAGCACCCCAGTTTATCTTCCGTAAAGCTTCAGTTATTTTTAAAATTCCTGCCCATTTACTGATTTGTTTTTAGGGTAAAAATATATATGGGTGACTCACTTTCAGAATAAGGGCAAAGTTTCCCTTTATTTATTGCCACACTAAATTAGTAAATAAATAGAGCCTAAAAGAACAAATAATATTGATGATGTCTACAGGCAGGTAAGGTGTCACAGAAGGAAGCAGGCTACCAGGGCATGCCTTTAGGACTTACATTTTAGCCCTGGTGAAAGGAGTTCTCTCTAGCTTCCTGACTGTCCCTATCCTGAGCTGCTTTCCTCTGCCATGATCTCCTGCCATGATGTTTTGCTTCACCTTGGCCCCAGATCAATGGTGTCAGCCAACCATGGACTGACCCTCCGAAACAATAAGCCAAAATACACTTTTCCTCCTCTGATTGTTTTTATGGGGTATATTGGTCATAGCCACACAAAGCAGACTAAAACAGGTGAATGCAGGAAAGAATGGCCTGCGTATATATAGATGCAAGAAAGACCTTTAACCAAAGTATATTGTTAGTGCAGAAAATGAGTCAAGAAGACCTAAAAAATGAAAATACAAAAAAAGGCAGACAATTGAACAGTAAGATCTTGAAAGGGGATCTATCTATTTATATAGAGAAGGGGCTACAGATCCTGGTGAATATGCTAGGTTTGACATGCTGGGGGGATGGAAGAGACTATGAATGAAGACTCTATGACATGTTAAAGTTCAGTGGGGATGTTTGTGGGGAAATGACTGGTTTAAATATCCTTTTTTTTTTTTTTGATACCGAGGATTGAACCCAGGGGCACTTAACCACTGAGCCACATCCCCAGCCTTTTTTTTTTTTTTTTTTTTTGTATTTTAGACACGGGGTCTCACTGAGTTGCTTAGGGCCTCGCTAAATTGCTGAGGCTAGCTTTGAACTTGTGATCCTCCTACGTCAGCGACACCGCCCTCAGCTTTTAAATAACTTGTAAAGAGACAGCCATGTTCTTATTTTAAGAACAAAACAAAAAAAAACTTTAGAAATAGCATGGAAGTCCCAAAGGGGAGTTAGAGAAAACGAGATCCAAAGTCCGTAATCATTCTCAATTCATACCTTCCTTCCTGTATGTTCGCTCTCCCCCTCTAAAAACAAAATCAAACAAAGCACAGTAAAAATAATAATGGTGTGTGGGCTGTGCACAGCTGTGCACAAGCAAATCTCCCAGTACCCTTCCTTCTACTCTCACCTTCCGATACTTCTTAGGTAGAAATTCAAGCAGCAGACCCTCCATTGCTTTAGCATATTTCTCCAAGCATAGTTGTGCCTGTTTAGGTGATGTCACAGTCATGTTTCCTTCCTAGCAACAGTATCACTGGGCAAGATTTCTGCGTAAATTTGCAAACCAAAATTTCAGTTCTCACTCTCAAAGGTCCGGGTCCCAGGGAAGCACTGCCCGAGGCTGACCACCAGAGGGCAGTCCTCGCCGCAGGCGCCTTGGGCGGGGATGACGTAGTTCTCGCGCGCAGCACCCGTGGTTCTAGCAAAGAGTCGAGTTCCACGCTGGCCGCGGCGGACGCGCGGCAGAACTCTGTTGTTGAGGGTATGTTCGCCCTGAATATGGTTTATTGGAGACTTGGAGTTTGCTTTTCTCATAAAGGGCGACAGCAAATTTGCACCCATCCATCTCCTGCGAAATGGGGCCCCTCTTCTGACAGGCGTTTCGCCCAGCCAGCAGCCTTGTCCCAGGTGAGGCCGACTGCGGACAGGGACAGCTACCACAAGGCGGAGCTTAGGCTCGGGTGCGGTGATGATCCCGCCTTCAAAACTACCCCACCCCAGGTGAGCCCTGCCTTCAGCTTTTGGAATGGCCCGGCTCCTGGACAGCTGGCCCGCCCCAGGATAACCCCGCCTCTGGGCATTCGGCCCCTGGAACAGCCCCGCCTCTGGGTAGACCCGCCCCCAGAATAGCCTCGCCTTTAAGTAGCCCCGCCTCTGGACTGCCCAACCCTGAGACAGCCCCGCCTCTGGATGGCCCAGCCTCTGGATAGCTCATCTCTGGACAGACCCACCCGCCTCTGCATAACCCCGCCTCTGGACAGCCTGCCCAAGGGACAGCCTGCACTGCCAAAGGCTTACCATCAGAGGGCCCCATCTCTGGATAGCCCACCCTGGGGACAGCCCCGCCTCTTGACAGACCCTCCTCCCACCCACAACACACACCCCAGCACAGCCCTCCACTAGGATAGACCCACCTCTGGACAACCTCGCCTCTGGACAGCCAGCCCTCAACACATCCCTCCCCTAGGATAGCATCGTCTCAAGGTAAACCCTCCGGGGGCAGCCTCACCTCCGGACTACACCCTCCCGGGACAAGCGGGCGACTCATGGAACAGCCCCGCCCCAGAGCAGCCGCGCCTTTGGACAGCCCCGCCCCTGGAAAGCCCCACGGCGCCTCTGCAGCTGTAGTCCTTCCGGACCCGGCGCCCGAAGTGTAAGTATTTCAGTCCAACTACCTCCTAGGGTGGAGGCAGGGGGCGGAGCGCCTGGGGGACACTAAAGGGGTGCGCCCCAAGATACCAGAAGGATGCCGGACACTGTTCCCAGTTGTCGGATGTCTCTTCTCTTAGGTCTAGTGTTTTCATTTCGTTTCGTTAATCTGGTGCTATTTGCCGGTTATATCAAAACATATTTCTGTCCTCTTTGAACTTAAGTCAAGAACCACCAAGGTGTACGTGTTTCTTGCGGTGTGGGGCGGCGGGTGGGGTGCCACGTGAGCAAGCGCATTGAGTTGTAGAGTCGCGGAGTTGGCGTCTCGGCGCCCATTACTAATCTGGGGTTTTTGTTTTTTCCTGTCAAACTGGGGTAAATGAAAGACTTCTTGTCTTCACAGAGGTACTTAGCACGGTCTTGAACTCTGGTTTCTGGATCTCTCTCCGCTGTCCTTTTCCACTCCTAAAGCCTAAGTTGAGATCACCCAATGCTCTCAATACCGCGAAAGAGAAGGTAGATGAGAAAGGGGGGATGGGGGAGAGTTCGACAGGAAATGCAGGGCTTGCTCACGGATGCCAAAATACTAGAGAACTCCTGAAAGAAAGTGACAGGGGAAAAAAGCCTAGTAAACAAGGGAGTGCCGACCTGGAGGCCTTAAAACCCAGAGTGAAACACAGGGAATTTCACCTTGTGGACAGTGGATGCAATGTGAGAGTTCTTATTAGACTCTGTGAGGAAGAATACTGTAAATCAGGATGCACCCTGGAGACTAGAACCAGGTTTAGCCTAGACAGGAATGTTATCTAAAAGGCCTGATATTTGAGTGATTGGCAGAAGGAACTGGTTGGAGACAGAGGGCTAAAGCATTTGGCACCTGGTTTAGGTTCTTTCTTCAAAGCAAAGCCTGATGCAGGGACTGGCTTGCAGATGGTTTATTTGGGAACAGATCCCAGAAAGCCCCAGTGAGGAACTGAGGAAAGTGATACAAGGAAAGAGGGAACCCAGCAAGGGATTGTGGCTAAGCTGTTTACCACTGAGCAGCAGAGCCCAGTGCCTCCAGGAGCCCCTTTGAGAGTCTCTGTGAGATACCTGTGAGGACAGATGCTGGGCATGTATCCGTGGCTCTCTCCGCTGGGTGGAGGTCCCTGAAATGCCCACTCACCACAAGTGGGACTGCCCTGTGCATTTGAGAGCACAGGAAAGTCCCCCACAGTGAGTCCCCCAGGGAAACAGCAAACACACCCAGAGCACCAACAGCACTGCCTATGTCACTTGGGGAAGCTAGAAAGGGCAGAAGTGGTACAAGCACTGAGTTTACTCAGTGTTCACTGTGTATACCCTGTGTGCTCTCGTCTTTAGAAACAGTCCCCCAAAGATGTTATTCTCTTTTTATAGGTGGGAAAACTGAGGCCCAAGATACTTATCACAAAGCTCTGAAGGGGACAGTGTAATGAGTTCAGTGTTAGGCATATCAGATTTTAAAGACCTCCAGGAACTACAGAATACCTAAGCAGGGAGCTCCCCATTCAGGCAGATAAGATATAGCAACAGGCATTTCCAACTCATAGTCGAAGCTGTCAGAACAAATGGAGGTTCTGGCGAGTTGCATGACTTTTCTGTCCAAAGAAATCAAACATTAAGTCAACCCATGCACATCAGCTTTGCCCTTGCCTCCACCTGAGGGGCATAGAAAAGAGCTGGGTCCTGTCCTCCCTGCCTTGGTTCTCCAGCCACCCTGGGGCTTCTCTCACTGTAATGCTCAGCCCCTGCCACATTTTGCGTCTTCATTTCAATACCTCCTCTCACAGAGGTCCTTCCTGTTGTCCAATTTGAAATAGTCCTCTCGTCCCTCCATATCTCACTATCATGCTTTATTTTCATGGTAGTGATGATTTATTGCTGCACTGTATGTCTCTTTGCCTTCCTGTTTATTCATTGACCTGTTGGGTGTCCTTTTCTGTTCTGTTCCTGGATTGACCCCTGGTGCGAGAACAGTGCTTGGCTCACAGTGGGCAGCCCAGTACAATTTTTCAGGTGAATGCATTTAGTTCTTTGCCTCACTCCCTCTTCCATCTGTTTTGACCAACCTGAGACTTTGCTTTCCTCTGCAGCAGCTGGTAGAGACATGGCAACAACTCCTGATGATGCTTTCAAGGCCCTCATGAATGGAGTGACAAGCTGGGACGTCCCCAAAGGCCCCATCCCCAGTGAGCTCCTTCTTATCGGAGAGGCTGCCTTCCCAGTGATGGTGAATGACAAGGGCCAGGTTCTCATCGCTGCCTCCTTTTATGGCCAGGGCCGCCTCGTGGTCATGTCCCATGAGGGCTACCTGTTACATGCGGGCTTGGCTCCATTTCTTCTCAATGCAGTGGGCTGGCTCCGTTCCTCTCCTGGGGCTCCCATTGGAGTGCACCCATCCCTAGCATCACTAGTAAACCTCCTGCAGGACTCTGGGGTTCAGGCCCAGATTGAGCCAGAACCTAGAGAGCCCCTGGGGGTGTACTGTACCAGTGCCTACAATAAAACCTTGACTGCAAGACTGGTCCAGTTTGTGAAACATGGAGGGGGCTTGCTGATCGGGGGCCAGGCCTGGTATTGGGCCAGACAGCATGGCCGCGACAAGGTGCTATCCAGCTTCCCTGGGAACCAGGTGACAAGTGTGACTGGAGTGTACTTCACTGACATCCATGGGGACAGAAGCCAGTTCAAGGTCTCCAAGAAGGTGCCCAAGATCCCGCTGCACGTCAGGTGAGTGTGTCTTCTGTACTTAAGTAGTGTAACTCATGTTAAACAATGGAGTCGATCCCCTCACTTTCAATGAGCTTCCCTTTTAAGACAAGGGGTTTTCCACATAGGTTTGGAACCAGCAGAAATCAAAAACAGAATAGTTACAATGCACTAAGACACAAGGGGGCGGGGGTGTCTTGTATTTAGGGTCTGTGGGGAGGTGTACCAGTCAGCTGAGCCGGGACTGGATGGTGCCTAATCAGAAGGAAATTAGGATACAGAACTGATCATCCAGGACAAAAAATTGAAATCCACACCGGGCCACCATAACATTAGCAACAGCAGGACACACAGAGGGAGGTGGTAGTGTTACTGGAGCCCAGGAGCTGTGGCCCCCTGGCTGATGCTGACCATGCTATGCCTGACCAGCAGGACTGGGTTCACAGATGGGAAGTCAATGGGAACTGGAGACTTGGAGTAGACATAGTAGTTTTAGAGGTGTGGCTGGAAGAGGACCCATACCTTGGATTCTTCTTCCTGCCTGCTTTCAGCCAACAATCTCTGCCTCTCTTGGACTGAACCAACAGAATCCAGTGGACATAGGAGCCCAAGATACACAGTTCCCCACAACACAGAGGACGGCTAAGAAGAGCAGGGGTGCATATGTGTGCCAGCAAGCAAAGGGACAGCTTGAAGGGCTTCTCCAGAAAGTAACATTTGAAAAGACAAGTGAACTAAGTGAGGAAATGAGCCATGTGGACTCCTCAGAAGAGGAGTCCAGGCAGAGGAAGGAGCAAGGGTGAAAACCTAAACCAAAGCCAGTTTGGTACATTCCAGGAAGATCAAGGAAGCCAGAAAGATTGGTGCTAAGTGAATAAAGATTGGATCAATAGAAGGTGAGGGTATCTAAGAAGTGATTGTCCACAGCTAGAACCATAGATGTTCATCAGGAGATGGAGAGACAGTTTGGAATTCGTAGAGAGGATTGGCATGATGTGACTGTTAATTCCAAAGGAACCCTCTGCTTGATGGTGCAGAGTATAAGGAGCACAGGAAACCAATCACGGGTCCCCTGAAATAGACCCTGTGAGAGTTGGTGGTGGCCTGACTAGGGTGTAGCGATTAAAGCTGCCAGGAAGTGGTTCAGTTATTGGGTACACTTCAAAGGGAAGACACAGAAGTCTTGGCTGGTGGACTGAATAAGGAGCACGAGAGTTAAAGAGCAGTTGAAATGTTTGGTCAGAGTGACTTACAGGTGAGTATTGCCAGATGGGACATTATGAGAAGACAGATTAGAGATCAGGTGTTTAATTTTGGATATTTAGGGTTCAAGATGTTAGCGAGTATGTTTTTCCATATATAACAAAAGTGTGACTACAGTGAATTAACCGTGTAGGAGTATTTTTCTTATGTCACATGAAGTCCACGTAGACAGTCCGGGCCTGTGGTAGAGCCTCTGTAGTGTCCCAGGTTCATTCTCTTACTGTCTCCCAGCTCTGCATCCACTTCTGTCACTGAGTGTTGTTTTGGCTACAAGATGTCCACTACTCCCCCAGGCACTGGAATTATACCCAAGCCATAATAAGCCAGAGTGAGTGTACCTGCTGGGCCTGGCTTCTTTAGAAAATCCTATTTTCTAGAAGCCCTAACCATTAGACTTCCATTTCTTTCTTTTTTTTTTTAATATTTTTTTAGTTGTACATGGACACAATATCTTTATTTATTTATTTTTGTGTGGTGCTGAGGATCGAACCCAGCGCCTCATGCATGCAAGGCAAGCGCTCTACCACTGAGCCACAATCCCAGCCCCCATTTATTTCTTAGTGGCCAGAACCAAATCCTGGGGCCAACAGTAAATCATGTGATCCCCCTTAGCTACTAGGGATACTGAGGCCTTCAGTGTTTTTAAATGGGCATTGACGTCCCTTAAATAATCAAGATTTTGCTACGAAGAAGCGGGTATATTAATATTGCATGAGGAACTCGCAGTGTCCTAGAGCCTCAGCCCCAAGCCCTGGCACACTGGGAATTTCTTTCTTTTTGAGTGGGCTGGGGCTGAGGAAGTAATGTGATTACCCCAGACACTGGGGTGGATTTCATTCCACAGATTTCAATCTGTGGAGTCAACAGATTAAATCAGATCAGCATAATTCTTCTTAATTGCTCCAAGGGATTCTCCTTTTCAACAAACTAAACCTGTTTTTCTTCATCTGCCACTACATTTTCTATCTCTGCTACTGGATCTGAGGTATGTTTTGTAAACTTTTAAAATTTTTAAATGTGGCAAACTTCAAACATCGTTGTAAGTAGAGAATAGTGCATTGAACCCCATTACCCAACCCTAGTCATAGTCTGCTCAACATCAATGTCATTTCTTCTACAGCTCCACCTTTCCCCACCTCAGGTTATCGTGAAACAAACAGGAGACATATCACACCATCTGCATTTCACTATGTATCTATAAAGAAATGAACTCTGGAAAACATAACCAAAAGGCACCTTATAACACGTGAAAGAACAGTTTCTTAATTTCTCATTCATTTCCATGATTGTCTTTAATTATTGCGAAATTTGTTGGCATTAGTATTTTGAAAAATCCATTAGTATTTTGATTTCTTGATAGAGCTTTTATGTCTCTCTTTTTTTTTTAAATTTTTTTTTTCAGTTATAGATGGACACAATGTCTTTATTTTATTGCTTTGTATGTGGTGCTGAGGATCAAACCCAGGGCCTCACGCATGCGAGGCAAGCGCTCTACCGCTGAGCTACAATCCCCGCCCCGCTTTTATGTCTCTTATATGACTTTCCTTTCTACCTTTTTTAAAGACACCAGGTACTCTATCCTGAACAGTTTCCTTTAGTCTGAATTTTACTGATAGCATATCTGTGCTGGTGTTTGATCTATCTCCTTTCCTTCTCCATTCCTGGAAATTAGAAGGGAGCTCTAAATTCCACAGGAGGATTGACAAAGCCTGTGGCCCAGTCCCCTGTTGTTGTTGTTGTTTAATATTTTAAGTTATAGATGTTACAATACTCTTATTTTATTCATTTTTATGTGGTGCTGAGGATTGAACCCAGGGCCTCACACATGTGAGGCAAGTGCTCTAACACTGAGCTACAACCCCAACCCCAGGCCCCTGTTTTTGTAAATAAAGGGTTTTGTTGTTGTTGTTTTGTTTTTTAACGGAGCCACGTACATTCATGTCCAAATTGTCTGTGGTTGCTTTCAAGGTTCAGTGGCCAACTTGAGTCATTGGAGCAGAGACCTTATGGCTCACAAACATAAATACCTGGCCCTTTAAGAACTCCCCCACTCCTGCTCTACTTCTAGTATTCCTTTTATGTAATATTTAGAATAATTCTATAGAACGAACTAATTCATTAATGATTTGCTTATCCTGAGGTATAGTTTGCCTAGGAAAGATAAGATAACTGCCTAATTATTATGCTTTCTCATTTTGGAACTGGTTCTCAGAATATGAAATTGATTGATTCCCTCATGTCTTCCAAAGGCCACTAATGTGTTTTAATTTGTTTCTTACCATTTTGAAATTGTGCTTGAAACACAATATGTTTCATTTATTATCTCTATTGAGGCTAAAATTGTCCTGTCTGGTCACAGTGAGGCAATTCAAATTAACTCCTGAATGGTGCTGACTTAACCTTAATAAACTTCCTTGCCTTTTGGTCTAATAAGAGGTTCCAGTCTTGTCCTACTCGTTTCTTTGTCTAGGCCCAGGATTAGCCATTTCTCCTAAGACTTTGGTTTCTTTTAGTGGGAAATGGTATTTAGAAACCACAGTGTGGGTTATAGGGATGTTCATTGTTGCTGAGTTAATCATTGTTTCCAAGAAAAAAAAATATTTTTAGTTGTTGATGGACCTTTATTTTTATTCATTTATTTATATACAGTGCTGAGAATCGAACCCAGTGCCTCACACATGCCAGACAAGTGCTCTACCACTGAGCCACCACCCTAGCCACTTTTTTTTTAAGGTAAATACATCAGGAGCTCATATTGATCCTTCTCATTCTAACTCAGGGCTAACGGATTCTTATTATTTCAAAAATCTTGTGTCTGTTTCTCTTCTGGTCACAGTGAGGCAATTCATATTGCACAGTGACAAATCCTACTTCTGTAATACCAACATAATGACACATTTGCTTTATCTCACAATGTACATACAACAGTTACAAAATTTAAATAACAATACTACTACCAGCCATATGGTTACTGAAATAATTAAAGACTTTTTTCAGTGCTTTTTGCATTATGCTATATTTTTATTAGGTATATATAAAGTCAAATTACCATCCTGTAAAATTCCTTAATATATTTCCTCTCTTTGTGGTTCCACCACTCTGTAGGTATAAATGTCAATTCATTTGTTTATTTTGCTTTTTGAAATTGCTTTTTAAATTTGTTTTATAAATGTGCAAAACAATTAAGGATCCAAAATAAAATCTTAATTTTCTGTCCCTGTATTCTGTCCCTGTCCCCTTCATACAATTCCCTTCTTCCTGTTCTTCCCCATTTTATGAATTAATGATTCATTATTTGTTTAGATATAAGCAAACACACACACACACACATATTAATAGACTTCTGTTTTCAGGTAAGGCAGTGGCATGCTCTGTACCTTTCCCTCCACCCTACTTTTTCTACTCAACATTATTGCATGGATATGGCTCCATTGCATGGATATGGCTCCATATACAAATGCACTAAATACTCTTATACTACCCTGTGTGGATATAATTTCTTCATAAATTCCTTATTGACAGACATCTGAGTTTATCATATGTGTTTTTTATTTTTCCAGTATTTTTGCTATTACAAATATACTGCAGTGAATACCCTGGTGCATAAATCTTCATGTTTTTGCCACATCACTAGAAATGGGAATGCTGAGTGGCAGGGAAGAGCATGTGTAATTTTGCTGGGCATTGCCAGCTTATTGCAGGTTGGGTTCCTAGGAAGCAGATTCAGAGACAGAGATTAGGATGCAGAACATTTATTAAGGAGTGGTCTCAGTAGGTGGGTGGAGGGGAAAAGGATGGGACAGGAGGAAAAGAAGGCTATGAAGTAAATATTGAGTAACACATACTGATATTTTCACTATTAAGTGAAGTACTAGAAGAAACACAAGTGTCTATAATAGATTCTTACATAATGTATGGTATAGTCTACAGTTATAGCATCTCTTTGAACACATAATATTGTGTTCAAATACCTCTTAAAATAAAAGGAAAATACTGATGATAGAATAAATAAAATTAAGATACGAATTTCTGTTAAAGTGATGACAAATTCATTAAAACAATGTATATATGTATTGCAAAACAAAACACTAGAAGAAAATATAATAAAATATTGACAGTGTACTGCTGGTAATATGTTGATAATGATTATTTCAAACATTTCTGCCTTGTCCAAATTTTATAACTTGAAAGGCAGACATTTTTTACACTACTTCATTGCCTTCCTAAAACTCTCCAACTACAGGAAAATGCTCTCCAGGTCACATTAGGATATCTTTCTTTGATCCAATATCATTTATGTTGTTTTCATTGTTTGTGCAACAAAAAAGAAAATAGAGATGCATTTTCACAACAGTTCAGTTTCCCCTTTTTTCTAGTACTTGGCATCTGTTCCTTCATTCCTCTAAAATATATGAATGCCTGTTAAATTACACACACTATTCTGGGCACTGGGAGTGTTTAATTTAAGTCTGCACTCAGGAGACTGACAGAAGTGTGGTGAGTGCTCAGGTAATAGTGTATGAAACTCATGTTCCATATTTCTGGGTTTTGTTATTGGTAAATTTTTTTGTCAAAAAAAGAAAAAAAACAATATGACATTAAAATAATTGAATATTGTAGGTTCCATAATGTCTTCCCTTTCTAAATCTTTTATCTTTATGCATCATTTTTGCTAGTTATGATTGCATACTTGTACTTTATATCCTGTTTAAAAACATTTTTGTTTTTGCAAAGCTTTTTAATGAGAATTTTTAGTTATAATAGAAGTTACCTAAATTTATATAACTCTTTGCTGTTTGTTGAATATTTATGTTTTCTAGTTGGTGCTATTTTGAGAGAAAGAGGCTATAAATGATATATCATCCCTATACACCCTTTAAGTATTTTAGAACTCTTTCTGTTATGGTTTGGATATGTAGTGTCCCACAAAATCTCCTGTGTTAATGCAGGAATGTTCAGGGTTGAAATGATTCGATTTTGAGAGCTGTAACCTAGTGAATGGACTAATCCATTTGATGGACTAATAATTTCTATGTAGTAACTGAGTGGTAACAGTAGGCAGGTTGAGTGTGGCTGGAGAAAGTAGGTCACTGGGGGTGTGCTTTTGGGGTTTATATTTTCCTGGTACCTTTCCAGCTCCCTCTACTTTCTGGCTGCCATGAGCTGAGAAGCTTATCTCTACCACGCCCATCTGCCATCATATTCTGCCTTCACCTCAGGCCCAGAGCAATGGAGTCAATTGTCCTTGGAAGGAAACATCTGAAATTATGAACCAAAGTAAATTCTACCTCCTTTAAGTATTTCTTGTCAGGTATTTTGGTTACAACAACAAAAAACTAGCTAACACATTCCTTTAATGCAAAAACCTAATAGGTAACAGTAGATTTCCTGTTTAATAAGCTATCAAGATATTTAGAATCAAGTTGTTCAGAAGAAAGAAATAAAGACAGACTACTGGTAATTCAATATCAAGCAAATTGGTTTGTAAATTCCTCTTCCTATTTTGGATGTTATCTCAGCTTTTTAAAGACCAATTTATTCTGCTTATTCAGTTTCAACTCAAATACCTTCGTCAAAGGAATCTCTACCTGTAGCCCAATTAAAACTAGGACAATACTTCCAATTTAACTTGCCCACATTTCTCCACTTGTTTCCTAGAAATTCATTCTCACAAGCTATAAATACTTTCCCTGTTCACTTGCTAATGCCTGTCTAGCCAACTGAAACATAGAGCTCCAGGAATGAGTAGAACTTGCTGGTCGCATTTATTGCTTTATTCTCAGTGCTTTGTGTATGAAGCAACAAAGATGAACAGATATTTACGAATCAATTAGTGAAAACATATATGAATGGTCACATATCCAAAACCACTATAAGAGAAAGGGTGTGCTGTTGTCCTGTGTTAGCCCTACAAAACTTCATGTTATGGCATGTGGTGCCAGAGGGCTGCATTTCAAATGATAACAGGAGCTGACCAATGGAACAGGAGCTGTGAACTCTAAACTTCCAATCTGTCCCTGGTTCATATTTCTCTCCTATAAGGAAGTCTCTGTTGAGGTTTTTAGTGCACTTTTCTGCCAGTAATCTTGGTGATAGGCCTCTGGACTGACCCAACAGGTTCCTTAACTTCAAATCCCTCCTGAAAGGCACTGAACTCCTTAGGGAGTTGTTCTCTGCACACCCTAGCTTTGTCTACCAAGGGCAGGGGCCGACTAGAGATCGTCTCCCATCTTATCCCCAAGGGCAAGACCTGTTTGCAAAACTGAGCAAAACAGTGGAGAGAGTTGACTTTAATATTCACAGGCAGATACAGGCTGCTTTGACACCAAGACAAGGGTCTGGGGGGAAAATCAACCTCAGATCATCAACAGCTCCTTATGCTTATGCGTGGCGTGATCTGCAAGGTCTAGAGCTTATTGGAAGCTGCTCATATAAAAATAAATGTGTACGAACCTCTTCAAGATTATATATTATCTACCCTCACATAGTTCTAGTTCAGTAGGGAGGTCTTTTTTTTTTTAATATTTTTTTAGATGTAGATGGACACAATACCTTTATTTTTATGTGGTGCTGAGGATCCAACCAAGTGCCAATAGGGAGGTCTTTGTCCAAGGACTTCCAGGTTAAGAGGAGCACAGTTCTGTTTTCATAGTTCTGTTTTCAGTATGGTCTAGAAACAGAGATCCGCCAGGTAGAGATTGCGTGATGAGGCAAGATCCTGGCATCACTGTCTTCACCAAGTCTGATAACATGAATGAAAAATAGTCCATCGATGGCAGGACTAGGTTTTGATGATGATGCCGTACTTGGTTAAGACCTGGTCAAGGATTGTATTAGCTTCCTAAGGCAGCCGTGTGTGACAAAGGACCAGTGGCTTAACACCAGAAATGTATCATATCATAGGTTCTGCAAACTAGAAACCCAAGGCTCAGGCTTCACCAGGGTTGGTCCCTTCTAAGTGCCATGAGGAAGAATCTATTCTATGCCTCCCACCCAGCATCTGATGTGTGGCTGGCAGTCTTTGGCATTTCTGGGCTTGTGGGAGCATCGCCCTGATCTCTGACTTCATCTTCACACAATGTTTTCCTTACATTCCTGTCTGTGCCCAGGTCTTCTTCTTTTAAAGGACAATAGTTATATGATATTAGGGGCACACCCTATTTCACTGTGACTTTATTCTAACTTTACTATGATCCTGTTTCCAATAAGGTCTCATTGGGAGGTACTGGAGTGGGGGGTTGCTTAGGATTTCAACAAATGAATTTAGAGAGAACACAATTCAAGCCATAGCAATAGTATTGAGGTCCCTGTTTATCATCTGAAAAGTCCCTAATAGATAAATGTTCTTTATGCATTTATGTATGTACAGTAATCATTAACATGTTAAAGATTTACTGTGTATCAGGGACTGCCTTAGCCAAATGACAAATGTTTATTAATACTCCCAGATATAAATGAGCCAATGCAACTTTGAAAGTACTTTTCATGGAGTTATATGGCTGTTCTGCCAAGAGAGGGTGCAGGATCACATCCTGAACAGTCAAAATCTAGAGCCCAAGCAGGGATCCTCTCTCTGGATAACAGAGGTTAAATGTGTTGACAAGCCCAGTGTGTGAAGCTCCTGGTGATGAATCTTTAACTGCTGCTTGCATGTTGGGAGCTGTCTATACCCTTTGCTGAGATCTGCAGGGGCTTGTCAGGAACCAGAAGAACTCTTAGAGTGGAAGATTTTATTAGCAAGTCTCATAGCTTCATGTCATTACCCCCCAAAATTAGATCTAGGTCTCTTCAGAGGAAAAAAGTCACAAGCAAAACCAATGCCTGTTCCCTTATAATACCTGCCATGTTTAAAAATGGAATGATAAAATTAAGACATGACCTGTTTACATTTTCATGCAGAAAAGGAATTAAGGATGAACTATCTGTATAAGAAGTACTTTTAGAAATAATGTTTTGCTTCTGAAATGAGTAAACTATTTCCTTTTTAAAATAATATTTGATTATAAAATAGATATATTAATTTTTAAAAATCAAGACAACAAAGTTTTATAAAGATGATTAAAATGACCTATACCCCACTAGCCAAGATGACCACTGATGATGTTTGACAACTATTGTTTAGATACTGTTTCCATGTCTAGTTTTATGGTTTTTAGTATTTTTTCCAAAATTTGGCCTATTTAAAGAATAGTGTCTTGGAATCTAGTTCTTACTTCCTATTAAGGCTTTTCCAATATCATCTAAATATTTTAATTATTATGTAGTTTGTTATGTATGATTAACCAGAGTTTATTGAACCAATCTCCTATTATTTGACAGTTAGTATATATACAATTCATTTTAAAAAAACTTTTGATATACAAAACTTCTTTTGAATTCATTACATTTTGAACACTTCTCAATAAAAAATAATGAATACTCCAAGCAGCTAGAAATGGATGTTTGTATTAATCAATCCTGGGAGATGTTCCTGGCTCCACGTTAACCCCACAGATAGAGCAATTTGCTGTGTCATACAGCTCTCCTTTACAGAAAATCAGCTCCAGGAAATTCATAAGCAGGACTGCCTTATCTAAACAACGTTTTCAAACATTTTTACATGTCTAATAATTTTAAAAGATATGAAATTCAAGCCAGAATATTCAATACTTAGCCTACTAAATTGGAAGAATTCCTGGAAATGTTCATTTGGAGAATGTGAATCTTAAGATATGCAAATTAGGCCACCAACTCCCTCTCCACTGTTTCCTCAAATCTATGACACCACCAACTGAAAGAAGCACCAGCATTAAAATGAAAGAACAAACACTGCCAATTAAGCGATGATGTGCCATCAGTTGTAGCAAGTGAAAGAATATGTCTAGAACTTGATAAAACAAATTGCATTACATGCTAAAATCCTCAATGTTATTGGTAAGATGGAAAAACTGAACGAACCAGGTACTGTTTCTCTGTTCAGCAAGCTTGGTCAGGGGTTCATTCACGGACTGTGTCCCTCTGTCTCTTGTGTCCCTCCCAGGTGTGAGGAGCAGCTTAGGCAGGACCAACAGCAGCTCCTGGAAGGGATCTCTGAGCTGGACATCCAGACAGGGGGAGTCCCCTCACAGCTGCTGGTGCACGGGGCCCTGGCCTTCCCTCTGGGGCTGGATGCCTCCCTCAACTGCTTCCTGGCAGCTGCTCACTACGGCCGTGGCCGGGTGGTCCTGGCTGCCCACGAGGGCATGCTCTGTGCTCCCAAGATGGAGCTCTTTCTGCTCAATGCTGTACGCTGGCTGGCCAGAGACCAGAAGGGCAAAATTGGGGTGAACTCGAGTCTGAAAGATCTGCATGCCCTACTGTTGAAGCATGGTCTGCAGTGCAAGCTGGAGTCCCATCTGACCAGTGACTTGTGTGTCTACTGCTGCAAGGCTTACAGTGACAAAGAGGCCAAGGAGCTACAGGAGTTTGTGGCCGAGGGTGGGGGGCTGCTGATCGGAGGTCAGGCCTGGTGGTGGGCCTCCCAGAACCCAGGCCGCTCCACTTTGGCTGCTTTCCCGGGCAATGTCATCCTCAACTGCTTTGGCCTCAGTATTCTGCCTCGGACTCTCAGCCCAGGCTGTTTTCCTGTCCCTACTCCTGAGATGAGGAGCTACCACTTCCGTAAGGCAGTGTCTGAACTACAGACTGTGTTGAACCACGGTGGTGAGAACTTGAAAAAGAGCCGCCTGGCAAAGCTGGGAGTAGATGGTGCAGCCTTCCTACAGATTCCTGCACAGGGCGTTCCTGCTTATGTCTCTTTGCACCGGCTCTTGAGGAAGATGCTGCAACGGTCGGGCCTCCCAGCTGTAAGCAAGGAAAATCCAGTTGCTAGTGACTCCTGTGAGGCTACCATGCTCCGTCTGGCCACAGAGTTGGCACACTCCGGGACTGACTGCTCCCAGCTGGCTCAGGGCCTTGGCACACGGACCTGCCCTTCCAGTGTGCAGGCCTCAGAAGACCCCATCACTGTGGAGATCAATGGAACCAATCCAGGTATGGTGTGAACAGAGAGTGCCCAGAGCATCCTAGACCAAGGGCAAGGTGGGCTGGGCTGGCTTCATAGAACCTTGCAGGTACTGACCCTCAGGAAAGCTGGCTCCATGCTTTATCAGGTACTTGCAGGAAGACAGGGGTTGAGGTTCTGTTTAAGATTTAGGAGAGGTGTGTCTTGCTGGGAGAAGCTGGACCTATGGAGGGGCTGGGAGGCTCCAGGTGGAGATGGAGTCCTATAGGAACAATCAACTCAGTCTCCAATTTCACCTATCAGGCAATGAGGATTCCTGGGTGAGCACTGGGCTCTACCTCCTAGAAGGACAAAATGCAGAAATCTCCCTGTCTGAAGCTGCAGCCTCTGCTGGCCTGAAGGTAGGGCCAGACCCCAACATCAGCACCTCCCCAAAATGCCTCATCCTCACCCTCTCTCTTGATTCAATTCCCAGAAGAGTAGAGGGAGGGACTGCTCTGACCATCTTAGATTTCACAGATGAAGCAGCCAAACTTGGTGATCGCCTAAGTAACTGAGATCCCTGCTGCTCATATCAAATCTGGAGCTCACTCCTAAGCCTAGTGCTTTCCACATGTGGTGATTTCACTGAAAGATGAGAATGTGGAGGAGGAGCACCTATATCACATTGACCTTCACCCGTTTCCCAGATAGCACGGGCTTCTCAGGTTTACCTTTTTACATTGGCACCAAAGAATTTGCTTGATCCATCATCCACAAAAATAGGCCCTATATTCTGAGTCAAAATTCTTCTGTCTTCTCATTTGAGTCACTTTCCACCACAGTGAGGTGGCTTCTGTTTTTGGAAGCTTCCTCTCTGGAACTCACATCAATCCTGAGAAAAGTAACCAGGGACTCTAGAAAAAAACCAGAAGCAGAGCTCTACATGAAAGGGAAGAAACAATCCTTTACCTCCCACCCTAAGCCAGGTTTCACCACCTCCAAATGAGCCTCCTGTCTGTTCTCAAGGGTCAGACTGGCATCCTACAGTTCATTCCCACTATCAGAATCCCTTTGCTGCTTAGGCCTGGTGTGACACTCAGGACCCTGCCTGGTAAGAGGACACCACAAGCCCCTGCTCAGCTCGGCCATGGGGCTCTGTCTGATGCCTCACCGACTCTGGTCTGATGAGATCTACCGTGGAACCTGAAAAAATTATCACATGTACTTTTTAGCTCCTGTGACTTTGCAGTGCTACAATTTCATTGGTTTCCATGCATCACTCATGGAAAAGAGAAGTTGGAGTTTTGTGTCTAATAGCCTCTGTCCACACAGCTCCACGCGCAACCCCATACCCACTTCACAGGAACTCTAGTTCCTCTAACACGTGTGGAATTGCCTGTCCAGGTACAAATTGGCTGCCACACTGATGACCTGACCCAGGCCAGCAAGCTCTGTCGAGCCCCTGTGGTGACTCACCAGTGCTGTATGGACAGGACCCAACGGTCAGTCTCCTGCCTCTGGGGTGGCCTCCTCTATGTCATCGTGCCCAAGGGCAGTCAACTTGGCCCTATGTCTGTCACTATCAAGAGGGCTGTGCCTGCCCCATACTACAAGCTGGGTAAGTGAACTGGAAATTTAGGTAAAAAGGATCATTGTAGGTTGCATGGTGACTATGGGCAGGTTGCTGGAGGGAGAGATGGAGAAAGTTCAGTGGAGAGAAAAAGAAAGAACCATTAGAGGTAAACATGGAGACTGGAGATACTGACCACCTGTGTGTCCATGAGCAGAAACAGAGAGACGGTCTGAAAGCTTGTCCTTCACCTTGCGGGCTGTTGACATGCATGATAACAGTTCACTATCTCAGTGTTTTTCTCCAGGAGTTCAAGTTGTATTTTTCAGCTCAAAGGGAAGTTGGGGCAGAGAGTGGCAGGTCCACATTATGTATTCCCAGGTAAGACATCCCTGGAGGAGTGGAGGAGCTGTGTCCAGGAGAACCTGGCTCCCTGGGGAGAGCTGGCCACAGACAACATCATCCTGACAGTGCCCAGTGCAAACCTCCAGGCCATGAAGGACCCCGCACCTGTGCTCCATCTCTGGGATGAGATGATGCAGGCTATATCCCGGCTGGCGGCCCAGCCTTTCCCTTTCCACAGACCTGAGAGGATTGTTGCCGATGTGCAGATCTCAGCTGGTAGGTGTCCTGAGAGAAAGCTCCAAGTCAGTAGATGTCATTTATTTATTATTTTGTCTGTAATCCCCAAGATGTATAAAGCATAATTTGATTTGTAAAATAAAAGGGAAGACAACATAAAAGACACAAACCATGATAGGGGTGTAAGATATTGACAGGTAATAGGTAAATGTGACATCTACAAGGTGAGATTACACAGATTGGTAGAACGACCTCAGAAAATCAGTGCTAGGACTTCACAGATGGCAGTGAGGGTCAGTTCCAGGACAGCATACAAAATGAACTGTTTCTTTCAAACCTAAGTGGGAGTTAAATGAAAAGGCAAAATGAGTGAAGAGGTTTATGTTACCTATTGAATAGTTTAGAGCAAAAAGCAACAGGAAGAGAAGTCAGGAATTTTGGTTCCCACCCGTTTCTATTACATACTGGTTGGTTTAGAGCAAAGAGGAAAAGGAAGAGAAATCAGGAACCCTGGTTCCCATATGGGGAGAATTCCTCTGGATCTCAATATTTTTTTCTTTAATAAATGATGAAACTAGCTCTGTTGTAGAGTACAAATCTGGACAACAGGGATTTACCTGGGAAAGACAAGCTGACCTTGACCTAGCCTCCAGGATCTCAGATCCAGACACAGGACATAATGTCACAGACTTGCACAAAAAATGAATCATCGCATTCCAACAAGGACAATTATGTCAAGTATATTCCTGATCGTTAGGGCCAGACTAGGAGAAGGGCAGAGCTCCAGGTGGGGGAGGCTGGGAAGGGGAGAACACACTTTAGCAAAGCTGTCTACTTCCCAACCAGCACCGAAAATTTCCATAGTGTGCAGAAGTGAAGAGAGGAGGCTTGGGTGGACTCCACCTTCATGTTCCATCTCTTTCTTCTGTATTCCCAGGCTGGATGCACGCAGGGTACCCCATCATGTGTCACCTGGAATCAGCGAAGGAGCTCATTGATGAGACGTTCATGAGAAACAAAGGTCTTTGGGGACCCATCCACGAGCTGGGCCACAACCAGCAGCGGCATGGGTGGGAGTTCCCTCCACACACCACTGAGGCCACCTGCAACCTCTGGTCAGTCTACGTACATGAGACAGTCCTGGGGATCCCTAGGGCTCGGGCCCACCCTGCTGTGAACCCTGCAGAACGAGAGAAGAGAATCAAGGAACATCTGGGAAAGGGAGCCCCCCTGTGTGACTGGAATGTGTGGACAGCTCTGGAAACATATCTGCAGGTACTGAGCAGAAATTTAGGGACACGGAGCTGCCAGACCCCTCAGTGTTGTAGTGTCCAAGCTCCCAGGAGCTCTCCAACTCCTTCATGACCCCACCCAGCCTGGGATCCTCACCTCCTCTATGGTGGTGCTCCTCAGGCTGTACACCTGTATGGTGGGAAAATAACCTCTGTGATTTCCCAGTGTAAGAGAAAAGGAAATGTCTATGGCGAAGCCAGTAGCCTATTTATCTCCATTGTACAGTGTATTAGTTAGGAGCAGAAGATCTGGGCTAGACGTTCCTGAGACTGGATCACAGCTCCTCCATCTACCTGGTCTGCCATGGTCCCCTAAGAGGCGTTCTGTCATGGTCGTTGTGTTGTGCTGGTTTTCCTCACCTCGGTTGTATGGGTCAAGTGAGTGTTCCATCCCTTTAGAATAGCAGGGGCCTGTGTCAGGGCACCTGCATCACCAGGCGGCTTTGGAGGAGACAGACCTGCTAACAAGGTTCTCAGACTTCCATCACCCCACTGGAACCAAAAACATTTTTGGAATAAATAAATGATCAGCCAGTCCAGTAGAAGAAGAGCAAAGTCACTGAGCAAATCTGCTTCCTGTGTGGATAAGCATAAGTCCTCGTCTCTGTCCCCAAACACTGCTTTTCGCTTTGATATTTTCAAGGTGTCAGAGCTATTGCCAATATCAGTCTCTTGTGACGTCTTGACCGCAGCCCAATAGACAGATGCTGTATGTCCTACTCTCCACAGAGGCACACATTAAATTAAGAAGTTTAAGCAGCCTGTCCAGTAACACCCACTTAAGTAATGGACCTAGAACTTAAATTAGGGGTTCATGACGAGCCCCTTTGATTTTCATTCACTGATTTTCTCAAGAGTGAATGTGGCATGGTCCCAGCTTAAGGACCAAAGGACAACCAGCCTTCATGGTAGGCTGTCACTGAAGTGTAAGTTAAAATCCTAATTCTTGCCCACCTACCCACTGGCTGTGGAGTTCTGAACCTCAGTTCACAAAAGCTCTGGAGAGACCTGCTTCTATCTCAGAGCCTGAGGCTCGGTGTCAGGACGGGCAGGTACCACCTTTCCCCACCTGCTGGAGTTCTCCAAGTCTGTTCCCACTGTGGCTGCCTCTGCTCATATCCTCATAATTTTCCCCTCAGTGTAGCTCAGTAGCCTCCTCCTAAGTTGCTCCAGCATGTTGCCTTAATCCCCAACAATCCCCTTCCATGCTATTCCCCAAATATGGCTAATATTCCATCTTTAAAACTCTTAAAATATTCCTTTTATATACGAGAAAACTGAAGGTGCTCAGTGGGGCCTAGAGGGCCCTTTACTATGGGATGTTTTCCAACACCAGCAGCTGCACCTCCTAATTTCCTCACCTCCACATCAGACCTCCAGTGCACCAAGCTGCTCACAGTTGCAAGACATCTTGCTGTTTCAGGCCTCTGTGCCTCCCATGTTTCCTTCCTGCAGCCAGAACGTGCTTGAGCATCTAACCTATTACCTGTTAGATTTCAGCTGTATTATCCCCTTCTCCTGCTCAGCTGCCTCTTGGCAAGCCAACCCTTTAGGGATTTGCTTACTTACATGTCTGACTCTCCCACTGATCTGTACCCTCTAGTGGGACACGAGCTTTCCACCACTTTTGCCCGTCACAATGTCTGGCACACGATGTTACATGTTTAGTCATGTTGAATTGGTCAATGAATTAATTAATAAGCTACAGGCAGGAGGACTATCAGGCCAGTGCAGCAAGAACAGATGAGCAACAGTGAGGCCACAGGAATGAGACTCTGAGAGAGGCCCCACTGGAGGTCATCTGTCCTTGGATTTTATACTCCAGATTCAGAGAATTCTCATCCATCAAATGGGGGTGGCACTGGGATACTCCCAGATACCTGCCAATTCCAAATTTCTATACTCTTCACCCCTCTATAAAACAGTAGTCACTTTCATTTGGAACCCCTTGAAAACTGCCTGATTATTTCCTTTTATGTCCCAAAGACAGTGTTACACACAGTACTATTGTACCTGGCAATAGTCACAGTCCTGAAGTGGCTATTTAAAAAATAAGGAGTATCACCATGTCTGCAATATGTTGGAGTCGCCTGCTTTGTGGGTCCCAGTCCACCAACTGTGTAGGATGTGACAGTTTCTCTCATCTCAGTCTAGATCCAATCTAAGACCTGGGGATATTACATTTTTAAATAAAAAGTAATGAAAGTAACTGTAGCTTATTGAATATTTACCTCTTTACAGGTAGTAAATTTCCCCTGAGGCCCTCTAGTTCTAGATTCACGGGGTATAGCTTCTCGGCTGAGAGCTAGAATGAGCCCACAAGGCTCTTATGCAGGGGGCAGGGTGGGGAGGGGAAATACTAAGAATGAAGCCAACAGTGAAGGGGAAGGAATGGCTTGTAAGTGAAGTGTCCCTGTCAGCACCTGTGTTGCTGTTCCTTGGTGAACCTGACCCCACTCTGCCCTTGTTTCTCTTTCCAGCTCCAGGAGGCCTTTGGGTGGGAGCCTTTCACTCAGCTCTTTGCTGAGTACCAGACCTTCTCTTACCTCCCCAAAGACAACGTGAGCAAGATGAATCTATGGGTGAAGAAGTTCTCTGAAACAGTGCAGAAGAACCTGGTTCCTTTCTTTGAAGCCTGGGGCTGGCCTGTCCAGAGAGAAGTGGCCGATAGCCTGGCTTGCCTGCCTTGTTGGCAGGAGAACCCCATGAGAGTCTACGGTGGCACTCAGAGGTAAAGGGCATGCAGCAGCCAGGAAGGAGACAAGGGACAGTCATACCACCACAGCTAGAACCACAGTGTGACTGGAATCTCCCAGTACCTTGAGTGGTGTTGTGCTTCCCAGCGTGCCTTCCAGATGGCAGTCAAGGTCACAAGCCAAAACTGATCCAACTTTCTCAGTAGTGTGCCTTGTGTTTTTGTTTGTTTGTTTCTTGTGTTTGGTTCATTTCTCCTCATCCTTCCACGCTTAGCAGCAGCCTTATTAATCACTGCACAGCTCCTCCAGAGGATATTCACTTGCCATCCTGGGGCTTCTATTTCCCACCTTAGTTCTAATGACCAGGGGTTACCATGAGAACCTGATATCCCTTCTTCCAACCTACTGTCCCCAAATAAGGCTTCTACTTCTTTGCTGTGAGAAGCTGTTGCACCCAACCCGCACCTCTCCCCAAGAAGTGCAGCCCAGACAACTCTGCAGAAGCAAAGTTTATTGAGGAAATAGGCACACAGGCCAATCGATTGGGGTCAGCTCTCCTTTCCTTCAAAGAGTGACCCAGAAATGAGGGTTTCAGAGGTTATTATAGGGTGGGCTAGCTGCATGACTCAGGAAAACAGGATTTGGCAAATATTCAACCTATAGTTATTTACAGTTTAACTGTGACAGCGCCTCCTATGTCCTCTTTCAGTGCCTGGAACTTTAGGTAACTGGCCAGAGGGTCTGGCAGCCGGTAGTTTGGCCCCATCCGTGAGAAGCAAGCATAGCAAAGCATTAATCACAGAAGCACAAAAAAAAAAAAAAAAAATAGGTTAGCAGATATGTGCAGGCCTGAGCCAGAGTGACTCCATTTTGAGTTTGGATTTTACAGAGCTTTCTCATAGCAAGAGAGACAGGCTGGTGGAGTGGCGAGAGCCCTGAGCTACTTGGTTCTATGGGTAGGTACCTACTTTCTCTGTGTTTGTATGTTCTCATCCATGGCATGGGATAAGAATGCCCTCCTATGGGCTCTTGTCAGGTAATTGTGGCTATGTTTGTGCACAACCACATCCTGCAAATATAAGGGTAACTTTAGCTTTTTCCTGGTCCTACAGGGGTCTGTCAATTCAGTTTAGTGTGGACATTCTGAGCACTGAATTGCACAGTGATGTTGACCCCCCTGAGATTAGCATTCAGTCCTTGCAGAAGGACATTTAGAGAATATCAAAGTTACTCCCAGACATGGTCTCAGTAAGGATTGTTGTTGTTATCTGAACCCAGCCTACACCTTTTTTCTTCCCCCTCTAGAAGGGTTTAACTAACCCAAAGAAAAATGGTGTACATTCAAAGAAATGTTACAGAGCTATTGGTGTTTGGTCTTCTGAGTTCCATCTTTTTATTCTACCAAAGACAAATGTCACATTAGCAATCCCTGCCACGTTCCTATTTGTTCTTAGCATAAAACAGGCCTCTGACTCTTCTGATTACCCTGGAACTGAGGCACTGTCTTGATGGTGAGGCCCACAGACATAGTTGGCTTCACTCTGGAACAGTGTACCTGGAGACAGCAGAACAAATCCTCAGTTAACCTACAACCCAGCACCCCGTGAGCTTTCTCTTAATCATGATCTACCTATCCTGACTCTTTGGTTAGGGAGGCTTCTAATTGGAGATTTGCCTCCAGGATGAATGAAATTTACCTAGAAAATAGATGAAAGGAAGTTCAAAAAGTTCTGACCATTCTGATGCTCACAAATGAATTTTGATTAAATATCAAATCTAACCTCCAGAAGATACTTTTTGTTTTGTTTTGTTTTATTTAGGCTTACATGTTAACAGTGTAAATTGATTCATTGTACATAGAGGATAACATATCAAATCTCTAGTTGTAAGTTGTATAGAATCACAACATATATGCAGTCATACATAAA
>CM053407.1:10596688-10725567 GCA_028644305.1 Xerus rutilus
GGAAGTGCCTCAAGAAGATACTTTTATCTGATTTTCTGCTTGCCTCAGCATGGAGTTAGTCTTCTTTCAGGTAATCCAGCCTTCAGTGGAGAAGGGATTTGGATCTAGACAATCCAACTCCAGAACCAGTATCCTTAATAACCATGATTTTATGGAGAATGAATGGATGGATAATACTAGGTTCAGAGGTTACCCAAGTGACAAAGACAACACCAAACTTGTCCCCCATTCTCTCTCTTGGAGCAGTCAAGGCCCTGTGGTTCCTTCTTTTTCTTACAGAAAGGAGGCTTTGCCTCTCTTTTTAAGTTCAAAGTTAATTGTTTCTGCAACACCCAACAGATTATTCTTGAATACACAAAAATTAATTTGCTGCTTCTGGTAGAGATAATCCATGATTCCTGGGATGTTTATTTCTATGATTCCATAGTTGTAAGTCTAGAAAAATTAGGAGAACAATTGGATAGACACTGAATCTAGCTTGTCTAATTTGGGGGCTATTCTTCTGGTTTTCCTTAAACTATGTATTTTTGCCCAGTCACCATGGGTACAGAACTTTAGTTTGATTGTTTTTTATCTCTCATAAGTCACTTTATTACTTTGGTAAAAGCCCCATCAGTTTTCCTTTGGGATCATCAACCTCAATATGAAGAGTCCACCTGATTTGGAAAGGGTCGACCCACACTGGCTGCAGGAGTGGGCACAGAATCCAGGTCTAGCTCATGTAGGCATCCATATCTTCTTACCTGCGTCAGTCCAAGTGATGGAAAGGTAGTCTGTGTCAGGCAATGAAGTGCTTGCAGTGGATTTTTATTGGAAATACTGGGAAGCCCACATTTCCTTTGTTACTGGGGAATCAGAGGAAGGTGCAATGAGATTGCCAGATGTCACTAATTAATACAGCTAGGTGAAGGCACACTTGAGTGATCATTATTTGACTTTTGAATATGTTTGAAAATTTTATAATAAAAGTATAATGGAATAAGCATAGTATTTGAAATTATAGAAATAAAACAAAATGTAAAAAGGAAAATTTGGAAATAATCTCTTAGGAAGAGTTATACCAAAAGAGTGGCAAATGGAGAAGATAGAGGGAGAGAGTTTGGAAAGACTACTGTTGTTTCTCTTTTAAGCTCTTCATTAACATTTTATTATTTTACTTCTATCATATATTACCTTGACACTTTTTTAAAAAAATGACTTTAAACCACGTCACATTTTCAACCCAACATACATTCTGATGTCGTCTTCGATCTGATCCGCATATGTTTGCATATTGTTTGTGTCTTCTTGCTCTCCTTTCCTCTACTCTCCTGGCCATGATGTGTATCTTCCTGTGATGCTTACAATCCTTCTTCTGCAGGAACTGATCCGTGTCCCTGAGTCATTCTTTGCCTTCTCCTGGCCTTCCCTCCACAATAGGGTAGAAAACTTCTTGGCTTCCTCTCTGGTAGAACAATAGCAAATCAGCTAAATATGCATTATTTTTTAAAATCACATTTTTATATATAAGGAATCATAGTATATAATTTATGGTTAGACTAGGAAATTGGAGCACCCTTATTTTTTTTCTGTTAAATAATCAGTGATCTTTAACCAAATTTTAAACATGAATGGTCGGTAATCTTTTTGAAATGTCAACCATTTCAACATATTTTATCTGTTAACTTAATGTCAGTAAAATAAATAAAACAGAGAATAGTTATCATTAATCATTACTGTTTAATGCTGCACTTAATAAATAACATCCTGTACTACGAGGAGGAATACTGCATATGTGTCCTTTGGGCCACACACAAAGAAAACAGTATTTGACATCCTTAACAATCAGGCAGATGCAAATCAAATCTACACTGAGATTTTAGCTCACTCCAGTTACAGTGGCAATCATCAAGAATGCAAATAACAATAAATTTTGGCAAGGATGTGAAGGGATGTGGGACTGCAAATTAGTACAACAACTTTGGAAACAGAATGGAAATTCCTCAAAAGACTAGAAACACCATATGACCCCGCTACCCAACTCCTATCCAAAAGAATTAAAATTAGATACTATAATGATAAATCCATACTAATATTTATAGCAGCACAATTCACAATAACCAAGTTATGGAACCAGACTAGATGCACATCAACAGATGAATGGATAAAAAAAAGTGATATATATATATATATATATATATATATATATATGTATGTATACACACACACACAATGGATTTCTATTCAACCATAAAGAAAAATGAAATTGTGTCATTTGCTGGTAAATAGATGGAACTGGAGAATATCATGTAAGTGAAATGAGCCAGACTCAGAAAGTCAAATTTGGATGCTTTCTCTCAAATGTGGAAGCTAGAAAAAGAGGAAAAGATATTTTTCCCTTTCAAGAAAATGTTTTTTCTCCTTTATGCATATAGAAGAAAAACCAGTTGAGGGGCTGGGGTTTTGGCTCAGTGGTAAAGCTCTTGCCTAGCATGCGTGAGGCACTGAGTTCGATTCTCAGCACCATGTATAAATGAATAAAATAAAGGTCCATTAACAACTAAAAAATATATATATATTTTAAAAAAAACAGTTGAGTAGAGGAAGGGAATCAAGAGAGAGATGGGAGAAGTCCTAGGAAACAAAATCTACCAAATTATGCTATGTCCATGTATGACTATACAACAACAAATCCTGCATAAATATAAAATTATAATGCACTGTTGAAGTAATAATAATAAAAATAATAATAATGATTATAATGGAAAGTGAGACTGTTCAAATTATATGCATGTGCGAATATAGCATAATGAATCCATTGTGTAAAATTGTAATGCACCAATTTTTTTAAAAAGAGAAATTAGCACGAAATCAGAGGGTCACTAGGAGGCGCCAGCCAGCCAGCTGAGCTTAGAGGCTTTTTTCCTAATCTACCCAAAGGCACTGTGAGCTGCAGGCAGTCACTTTGGGGGAAGGACTCTGTTTGAATTAGGATTGATGTGTATGTATTCTGAATGTTTTCTTTTTGTCATGCAGATCTTAGCCTAGAGGCCATTCCATCTTTCCATCTCTGCTTCCTGCTCCTCACACACAGCCATCCTGTAATGTGGCTTTCCCACTGCAGAGAGACTTCATAAGAGCAGGGATCACATCTTTCTTATGCACAGCTGCATGTACAGCCCCAAGCATGGACCTGTCTCAAGTTAGTTCTGCTGTGGGTATTTCTTGCACTAACACATTTCCAACAAGACTGAACCGTAGTGGGAAAAGACCAGAAGAGGAATACTGATTGCTGTACCTATTCACTGTCTTAAAAAGGTCTCAATTATTATCCTTACTTAGGAAAATCCTTTCACTCTTCTACAAAACCTCAGTGGAATGGTAACCATTCTCTGTATCTTCTGAATATAGGCTGCTTTGTGAGGGTGATTTTTTCATTAATTCTTGTTTCCTCTTGTATCAGTACCCTAGTTCAGAGAACACTATGAGCTATTTTCCAGAGTTTCTTCTGTGTTTTTGAGAAATAATTGATTATTTTTCTGGGCTTCATCTGTCCTATATCGATTCTTCTTTACTAATTAATTAACATTTCTAGCCAAAGTGAACTCTGATGTAGATACTTTATTTTGAATGAACATTTTCCCTGTTCAGCCGTATTATTAGGTTCTGGAACAGATATTTATTCCACCATGAGAATCATACCAATATTTTCTCTCTTTTGAAAGTGGAAAGGAATCTGCCGGGGAAGGAAAGGGGGACCAGGGGGAATACAGGGTTTAAAAATGGTGATCGGGAGGTTAGATAACGATTGAAGTTCGTTTTGTGCATACATGAAATTGTTTTCGCAATGAAAACAATTATTCTGTACAATTAATATGCATTAATGATTATAATTTAAAAAGCAATAAAGAGGGAATTAGGACAATTCCACTTGGACTGGAGCATGTATAAGAGGGTGGTGGGAAATCACACCACAGCTACCATCATGCTATGGAGAGCCTTGGATGCTGATATGAATGTACCATAATTGTTCACATCAGTGCTTTCTTTTTTTCTGTATATTAACTTTATTCTTTTTACAGTAGAGTATATGTTTACATATTATACATACATGATGTATAACTTCCCATTCTTGTGGTTGTACATGATGTGGAGTTTCACTGGTTGTATATTCATGTATGAACATAGGAAAGTTATGTCCAATTCATTTACACCAGTACTTACATAGTTAAAAAAATAAATAAAGTCAATACTTCTAAAGTTACCAAAGTAAATCATACCAGCTGGGCGCGGTGGTGCACGCCTATAATCCTAGAACTTTGGGAGGCTGAGACAGGAGAATCGTGAGTTCAAAGCCAGCCTCAGCAATGGCAAGGCTGCTAAGCAACTCAGTGAGACCCTGTCTCTACATAAAACACAAAATAGGGCTGGGGATGTGGCTCAGTGGTCGAGTGCCCCTGGTACCAAAAAAAAAAAAGAAAGGAAGGAAGGGAGGGAGGAAGGGAGGGAGGGAGGGAGGAAGGAAGGAAGGAAGGAAGGAAGGAAGGAAGGAAGGAAGGAAGGAAGGAAGGAAAATCATTCCAAATTAAGAACAAAGACATTCAAATCTTCATATATGACTTACCAACTCTAAAGCAAGGCAGCTGAGATCCCTATTAATAGCAACTTCACACAGGTATCTTGGCTCTGATCTGTCTCCTTTTCTGCAGAAGAGAACAAAAAGATGCTTTTAGCCTACGTTTAAATTTTGTCCACTCATTGAACAGATTCCTAGGATGAGAAGTTGTTTATTTTTATTTTGGCCCTTTGGCCTATCTTAACCAGGAGCTTGTAAATAGAAACTTAATATACATGTTTGATGTGCTTATTCTTCTGCAAGCAAAAGTCCCCTGACATATCTCAGCATTAGTAGCTAGTGCAAACTCAAACAGTCCAGGCGTGAGGCTTGGCTGGAGTTTCCAAGGAAGGGCAGCTACTTTTCAGTTGATGCTGTTTGCTTACAAGCATCTCATGACGTGCACATTCTCAGAATGCTCTTCTCACACACTTGTCCCTGTTATAAGGTCTTTGGTACCACATCTAGCTTCCATTTTGACAAGTCCTGTTGTATGAGTATTTCCTGGTTCGATAAGAAGATGGCTTGGTTTCCAGAGGAGAATTACACAACTCTTTGTTACTGATTCAATTTTTGTTGGAAAGCCATAATTTTTTTTTCATAAAAAATTAAAATGTTGGGGCTGGGGTATGGCTCAGTGGTAGAGCGCTTGCCTAGCATGTGTGAGGCACTAGTTTGGTTCTCAGCACCACATATAAATAAATAAAATAAAGGTCCATTGACAACTAAAAAATATTTTAAAAAAATTAAAATGTCACTTCTATAAATGCCTAAGGATGATGAAAAGAGAAGACATTATTTTGAATGTTAAGTAGAGGGTGGAAATATGTAATTGTAAAAATGTTTAGATTTAAAATTGTAAGCTATCAAGCCAGAGATCTAAGGAACAAAAAGGAGTGAAAGGCTCACCTTCGAGAATAATCAAGAAGTCACGCCAGGGGAACAGCCGCCCAGTGATCACTTGGACTGTTATACCACATCATATCAAGAGGGCTGTAAGCCAAAGCCAGCCCAAAGCCATTGGATGAGCCATTTCCATCCTAGAAGTCAGTCAGAAGGACCCCTATTTTTTCTAATTTTTCAACAAATTTATAACACTGATTGAATTTATTGTCCTTTCACCAAGAATAACCCATCCTTTCCAGTGAGGGTTACAGGTGGAAGGGAGATTTAAACAATAATGGCCCCACAAAGCTACTCCCAGTTTCTTAAGGCCCCCAAGACACTCGCTCTCTGTTACTGAAATAGCAAAATTTAGGTGGAGATGGAAATCAGTCCAACACAATTGACCTTATTAAGGGAAACCAATTCATGCAAGCACGTTCAAAGTAATTAAAAATGGGGTGTCCACACTTAGAAATGGGATTCAAGCAAACTGGAGCTTTCCTGGGCTGGCAGAGACTGGAATCTAAGGTGCTGTGTGCTTCAGCTACATAAAGACAAACTGGCTACATAAAGACAAACTGGCTACCTTTACAATTACCATGCAGTCTGCCCACTGTCACGTTACTTGTATTTTATCTCCAATAACTTAATTTGAACAGATAATTGAAATTTGTGCCCATTGAAAATCATTCAGCATTGAATTAGTTAAGTTATATATGGGTGGAGTCAGTGAACTATCAAAACAGGGTTGTTATAGCAAAAAAAGAAAAAAGAATACTGTGTAATTATATCATCCCATTGAAAGCAAACACCTAGCGATCCATCTCCCGGAGTGCATTGGCTCCCAAGGATGCCCCTGCCAGTCAAGTAATCATCAATGAGCTATTTGCCAAGAAGAATTTGAGGTGCTTTTTCTTTGTGCTCACAACAGTTCTACAAGGTAAGCACTATTACTGTCCTCACTTTTCAGAGAAGAAAACAAGAGATCCGATGCTGGTAAGTAATGAGCTGCGTTCTAGCTGTGGAAGTTGGCACCTGCCCTCTCCGCCAGAGCCTGCTCTGTGGTGTCTCTGTCACAGCCTGCAGCTCTACTTGCTTTGAACTCTCTGTATGGCTACTGGATCAGAGTGACCAGGTCCAACCTGCTAAAAACCAAACAGGTTACTTCTAGTTACCCCAAAACAATTAAATATAGGTCATCCTCCAAGGCTCACATACCTTGGGGGGCATCACTGATGTCCAATACCAAGACCCTGTCCCACCTGCAATGGAGGACTTAAATGATCCCATCTTTCAAAACAAGAGATTGGAGGCAACCTGGAGGAAGCTGGTCTAAAGCTCAGGGCTTTTATCTTTCTTAAGGATCTCCCAACTCCCATCATTATATCTCAGGGCACTGGACCAGGAAACACTTCCCTTTTTACAGGTTATTAGAAAGACCTCTATTCCTAGAAAATTGGGTGAAATGTAAGGGAAAGAAGACACCCTAGGGAAGCAATAATGGTTACTTTTAAGAACAGAAGAGATTCTGCCTATATTTCCTCCCCTGGATGCAACCTGGCCACTAACATATCCGAAGAATGGGCCATAATTTCAAAAAATATTAGAGCATTAGTGGTGGATCACACTAAATGGACACTAAAGACTCCTGCTGCTGGCAAATCCTGTTAAAATGGAATGACCAACACTGCTAAAAGGAATCAAGTTAATTTCTCTCTTGATTGAATAAACCCTACACAGTGTGGGCTTTATGTTACCTGTGTTGTTCTGTGTCTCTCCCTTGTGGCCACTTAGAAAATCCTGGAGCTCCTGCCCATCAATTGTAACAGGGAAATTGTTCTTATCCTGGAAAACCCAGTCTCTAGTCAAAAAGAAACACCCACCTTACCTTTCCCTTGAAGCAACTGTTCAATATGCTCTTCGATTTTGTTCTCCATAAAAATCTGCTGCATCAATTTGCTTTCTGTGAGAGGTAAATTTTCAGCTACTCTTTAGTTCTTACTGTGTGCTGAAATGGATTTAGATGTGTGGCTTATGCTTCACCATTTACTTATATGAAGTTTCCATTAATATCTTGTTTATGACTTCTATAAAGTAAATGATTATTACAAGTGTAAAGCCCATGAACCTTCCAAAGCTGATGGCTTTTGGCCACAGAGAATCCAGACTGCAGAGAAATATCCCCCCAAAGCAAAGGTGGCCTTTCTCACTTACACCTCCTCTTCTAATCCTTCAGGCTAATCCTTTGGGAATTAGTGACCTCCCATGGGAGAAAATAACATGGTGCCTAGAAGTACTTCAGACCACGGTACAGGCTGCCTCTCCTAACTCATACCACATAGAAAAGGACACTTGACCACTTGAACCTCCTCTTGGGCTGAATAACATGCCTCTAGCCCTTGTTTAAAAAAACAAAACAACTCTACTCACAGAAGGGCATAGAGAGTGTATTAGCCTATTTTTCATTACTCTAACAAAATACTGGAGGCAGCTACTCTAGAATGGAAAGAGGTTAACTGGCTCACAGTTATAAAGGTGCAAGATTGATACATAGAGCAATAGTTGATTTTTGTTTCTGCCTAATATTCCATTTTAGGAATAAAATACACTTAAGCTATTTTTCTGTTGATACATATTTGATTGTTTTAATTTGGGGACTATTTGCTACTATAAACATCATTTGTGTCTCCTGGTGTATATGTACAAGTGTTTCCCTGGTATACCTTAGAAATGGATTCCTATATCACAAAATATGCAAAGCTTCAACTTTGATAGATAAAAACAAATTGTAGGTAAGTGCAAATTAAATTGTACGATTTTGAATATATACTTTTCCATTGCTCTAAGTTTTCATGAACACGATATTATTATCTTCTTTTTGCCAAAGTTGTAAATAAGAGTTTATTATTGTGATTTATTTCTTTTCCTGATTATTAATGTGGTTGAGCAGCTTTGCATATATGAATTAGACATTTGATGCTGTATTTTTTGAAGTGCCCATGCAATCCTCTTGCACATTTTTTAAGTGGATTTTCTGTATGTGATGATATTTGGGCTATGTAGTATGTAACCGACCATTTATATGAGCTGCCACTAGCTTCTCCCAGTCTATGGGCTGCCCCTTCTCTCTTCTTAGGGTATCTTTTCATGAAAGTAATTTCTTAATGATAATGCAGAGTTATTCATCTTTTCATTATGATCAATGCTATTTGTATCATGAGTAAAAAAAATCCAAATTTCATTAAGATATTTTTCTATATTATTTTCCAAGAGTTCTATAATTTTCCTTTAAAGTTCAGACTTTCCATGAATTTTGTGTATCATGTGAACTAAGAACATAATTTCATCTTTTGAAGAGGAGGATTCCTAATTACAGCAGTGTTATTGGAGAAGTTCCCTCCTACTCATCCGCGTGGTCAAGTGTCTGTACATGTGTGGGTCTTTTTGGAGTCTGTGTATTCTTCTCTACTGATTTGTTTCTCTGATTCATTTCTTGTATCTAGAATAAATCTTGTCATTCATCCTACTTTATTTTTCTTCAAAAATACTAAATTGTTCTGGGCTTTTTGGCTTCCAGTTAAAATTTGTAAATCTCTGTATGGTGTTCCACTAAAGGAAACAAGGAGCCATAATGGCAACATTGTTGGAATTTTGATTCTAAGTGATTTTTTAAAATTACAGATCAATTTATGATTAATTTATCTTCTAAAAATTAATTGTCACATTATACCTACACATTTATTTTGTTACTTTAGTAATTCTCTTTATGCATCTGTAATTTTTCTCAGAAAAATATAAAACATTTTCTAGATCTCTTATTTTATTCTTGAGTCATTCATATTTTTAATGTGATTTTTCCATTATCATAAATTAAAATTATATCACAACTGCTATATTGCTTGTATAGAGGAATACAGTTAATTTTATATATTAATTTTTAATTACAGCAATATTGCTAAACCTTATTACTATTTCTCATAGGAAATTTGCTTCATATTTTTCATGTACACACTTGTATCACCTATAAATATTAAAAGTTCTTTAAAATTCATTTCTAGTCCTTAAAACATTTATTTGTTTGTTGATTTGTTTATTTACTTATTTTGGCCTTACTGTTCTACACTGGCTGGGAACTTTGGTAGTAGTAGGAATTTTTCCTTTTCTGTCTTTATTCCTTTGTGGGATTTTTGTTTGTTTGGTGGTTCTGTTTAGATGGACTCTTTCCATCCATCCTTCATTTTTAGTCTGTGTCTGTCCCTAGAGGTTTCAGTGAGGTTCTAGCAAGCATCACATATGTGAGTATTGTTTTCTTATCCATTCAGTCACTCTGTGTCTTTTAATTGGAGAATTTAGTCCATTTACTTTTTTAAAAAAATACTTTTAGTTGCTGATGGACATGATACCTTTTTTAATGTGGTGCTGAGGATTGAACTCAGTGCCTCCCATGTGCTAGGCAAGCACTCTACCACTGAGCTACAGCCCCAGCCCTAATCCATTTACTTTGAAGATGATTATGAATGAGTAAGTTCTTACTACAGACATTTTGGAACTCTTTTCTGGTTTTATTGTTCCTTTCTTTCTCCCTCTTTGATAATGTGCCTTTGTGTTTAAAATACTTACTTTAGTACTAGATTTTGATTACTTCCTATTTTTGTCTGTTATAGATTTATGCATTGTGGTTACCATGAGGCTTACAAAAAAAATCTTGATTATAAGTCATTTTGAAATGATAACAATGTAACAATGTTATAAAGATAATAAAAGAAACAAAAACAGATAATATATGTATGGTTTGGGTTTGAGATGTCCCCTAAAAGCTTCTCTAAAGATGCAGGAATATTTAGAGGTGAAGTGATTAGATCATGAAAGCCCATCAGTCCACCCTAATGGGAAGAGACTGAGAGGTGGCTTGTAGGAAGATGAGGTGTGGCTGCTCCATGGGTCACTGAGGGCATGCCCTGGAACCTCTCTCCTGTGAACCCTTCCTCTTTCTCTGTTTCCTAGCTGCCACGAGCTCAGCAGTTTTCCTCCACCACACTCTTCTGCCTGATGTTCTGCCTCCCCTCAGGCCCAGAGCAAAAGAGTCGACTAAACATGGACTGAATCTGTAGGTGGGAGCCCAAAGAACTTTTCCTCCTCTAAGTTGGTCTTGTCAGGTATTTTGATCACAGCAATTAAAAACTAACAAATGCAATATCCTAATTAAGAAATTCCCACTTTCACTCCCTTCCTCCATAAATTTTGAATTTTTGATGTCCCGTGTCACATCTTTCTATATTGCTTCTCTTAATATTTATTATTAACTGTTTTAGTTTTCATAATAGAGAATTTGAACTGTTCCCACACTATGTTTATGATATTACAGAACATTCTGAATTTGCCTGTATGGTCACTCTTACCAGTGGGCTTTACACCTTCTGATGTTTTCTTCTTACTCCTTGATGTCTCTTCTGTTGAAAGAACTTCTTTAACATTTCTTGAAGGACAGGTCTAGTGGAGATACATTTTCTCAGCTTCTGTTTGTCCTGAGATGTCTTTAACGTTCTCCACTTATAAAGGGCAGCTTTTCTGAGCACAGCATTCTCGGTTCATGGTACTTTGTGTCTGTTTTCTCCTTCAGTACTGTGAAAATCCTGTGCAACTCTCTTCTCTCTAAGGTTTCTGCTGAAAACTCTATTGTCAGGTGAATTGGGACATGCTTGTGTGTGTGTGTGTGTGTGTGTGTGTGTGTGTGTTTTATTTCTCTTGCAGCCTTTAGAATCTTCCCTTTATCTTTAATCTTTCAGACCTTGATGATACAAGTCCTGGTATAGACTTGCTTGAGTTGACTCTGACTGGTGACCTTTGATCTTCCCATTTGTGTCCTTCTCTAAGTTTGGGAAGTTTTCTGTTATTTTCTTTTTAAATAAATTTTCTATACCTTTAGCATTCTCCAGTCTATTTATTTGCCCCTTGAATGTCAGTACTAAAATAAATATTTGCCTTTTAATGCTGTCTCAAATTTCTGGTAAGTTTCTTCATTCTTCTTCGTTGTTTTCTTTTTTCTTCTCTGACTATATTTTCAAGTATCTTGTTTGTGAGCTCACTAATTCTTCCCCCAAGCAGATAGTAATACTACTGATGCTGTGCTTCCAGGGGTTGGGGGAAGAAAGAGGTGAACAGTCCTGTGGTCATCAACACCACAGTGGAGTGGGGGGGGGCACACCCGAAGCCCACAGTCTACCAAGACCAGTGCAGCCCTGGGTAAGACCAATGCCCTCAACCCAAGGGCTGCTTACTAACCAAATGGTCTCATGGCCCAAGACTACTGCAGCCAGATATGGGTGATGCTGACCAGAATAACAATCAGATAGACTGGTACCATTACAGAGACTTTGTCTATGGACACTGGCCCAAGGCTGGGTGCATTGGGATTTACTCAGCACTAGATTTCATCACTGAGTCCTGAGGCAAAGTCCTGTACTTACTATTCTGACCTGTCCTAAGAACGCAATCCTGTTCCATGCTATGATGCCCAGGGTTGGGTAGTGTGGTAAATACAGTCCCCGGCCCACTGAGGCTGATGCCAACCTGAGTCACACCTGATTCTCACAGTTGCACGTACCTGCACGGTCTCAGGGTACCCTCAGGTTCATGCCATAGCTAGTAGTGGTGTAGGCTAAAACACAAGTTTGTCCCACCAGGGCACAGGTCTCCACTCTGTGCTGGGGTAGGTGGAAGGGCTCCATCTACGGGCACCTGCCTAAGATATCTATGCCGACCGGGGAAGGGGTGTTGGAGGCAGTCCCTTGGTTGGCACTAAGCTGGGTCACACCTGAGTCTCCCAGCTGCAGAGGCCTATGCAGTGTCGAGGAGTGGGATAGCACAGGCCCACTCCAAGGCTGACAATGGTGCTGGCCTAAAAATGAGTCTGTCCCATCGGGGCGCAGGTCTCTTCCTGATGCCTCAAGGGTAGGTTTAGAGGTTCTGTGTGTCTGTCCTGTCTAGGCCTTTAGTTTCTGCTTGCTACTGGGTCTCACCCAGTGCACTGAGTTGCAAAGCGAGTTTTCATGCTTTGCTCCCCAGTGGGTGGAATTTTGCTTCGCCCCTTGCTGCCTGAGGCTGGGGGAGGGGTGGTAGAACCACTCCCTTGGCCCCTTATCCAACAGAGTTCCAGAGGCTCCATCTGGGGGTACCTGCCTGAAGGTAGGGGTTATGAAACTCTGAGCAGCACCTGGTTTCACAGTGGCTCCTATAAAGTCTAAAGTTTGGACTTAATTCCCTCTCCTTCCCCCCAAGCAGGATGCATCTCTCTCCATGCTGAGCCTATTTGCAGTGGCCAGTTCCTGGCTTTTTAAATGTGTCTTTTCTTATTATTCTACTTGCAGCTGTTCATGCAGCAGAAAACCTTCACAGGATCTAAGGAGGCACTATGATCTCTTACTGTCTTCCTTAGCTCTTGTGAAGGTAGTTTGGTGCATGAATAGCTGTTCAAATTGTGGTGTGTCTGTGGGGAGAAAGTCACTGCAGGGCCTGAGACACCATTTTGCCCCTCCTGGCTGGGCTCTTGGACAGAATGATGAATAAAGTTGGTAGTCGTGCTTTCTACTAGTGACTTAACAATTTTAGTAATGAGGGTTGGCAAAAGACAAAGAAAAAAAGGAAAAGAGTGAAATTCTACAGGAAAAGACCTGACAGAGACTAGAAATCACAGGGCATGTTTCCACTTTTCAAGTAGAACAGAATCTTGAGAGAGGGTAAGAATGAAAAGGACTCTACAAGGCAAATCCCTCAGGCCTCCACTACCAGACTCAAGGAATTTATATTTTACCTGTGGTGAAGTTTTGAAGGTTTCTTATCAATGGAGTCAATGTGCGAATCAGAGATTCCAGATTGGTTTGGTCCAGACATAAAGCTTTGTGATCCTGAATGAACTTGGTGGCAATAGGAATGGGAACCGATGTGGCAAATACTTGATAAAACTTGATGACCCAGAGGAGGGAGGAATAGGCAATCGTGATTTTAAGGCTGTGGTGTCTGCTGTCATTCTGAGAAACCAGGAAGAATGGAGAAGCACAGGAATTTGCTTTTGATAGTTTTGATAGTTTCATGTGCCAGGTTCACTCCATCAATCATCAGATCATCAACACCCTTAGAGGTGGACATTTATCTTCCCCACATAGGCAGAAAAGTAAGCTTAAGTATTTGATCTAAGAGTGACTTTTGAGAAGGGAGAGATGAACTCAATTTCCCACAAAAAGTTTGAGCTGATAGCTATGATGCTCCATATGCTAATGAAAATAAAGGATCTCTGTTCATTAGAGAGGTCCAGGCTAGATAAAAAATAGGATCATTATAGCTGTTATAAAGGAAGGGTGACTATGATTGCAACTTCTGAGGTAGAGCGGGGGGCTGGAATAGAGGAGAGCTGAGCCAATGGAAGACAGAGCCACAGAGAGTACGTAGGTTGGCAGAGGTAGGAAGGGATAGGAGGTGATGTCTAAGTGTGAAAACAAATCAAGAGTGTGACGCTCCTTAGAGATCATGTGTTCATGCGCCTGGGAAATCAACAGAGAGGTAAGTACTATAACTAGGAAATTAACAGTGCAGTGGGCTGGCTCTGTTCCTCCCCTGGGAATCCCACTGGAGTGCACCCATCCCTGGCATCACTAACAAACCTCCTGCAGGACTCTGGGGTTGAGGCCCAGATTGAGCCAGAAACCAGAGACAACTGTCTCATGATTCAAATCCCAAGAAGTTGCTATGTCAGTTCCTCCTCATTTAGTGCCCCTGTGTATAAAGCCATTCTTCATCATTTAACACAAACAGTATTTGATGAAATGTCTCTGTCATAGTTTACTTAACTATGGGAATTTGGATTACAGCTAATGTTTGCTGTAACTTCAAATTTCACAATGAATATTTATGTATCACTGCCTACAGGTTACTGCGTGCATACTGGCACGCAGTCTAAGAAGGTGAATAGCTGGTTTCAAAACATTTGTCTTTGAAATGTTGATAGATACTGACAAATTGCCATTTTTAAAAGCCTGTACTAATTTGCACTCATAACAAAATATATTCTCAAACTATCGCTGGTACTGGGTATTACTGAATTTGTACTGGATGTTATTGTCAGTGAGGAATACCAAAAAAAGTATGTTTCTCTGGTTACAAATGGAGATGTTTTTATATATTTATGGTAGTTCATAGTTCTTTGAAATGTTTATTTATGCCCTTTTTCTACTTAGTTTTTCTTTTTCTTATTGATCATTGTCCTCTATGTTACAGATGTGACTTGTTTGTCTATTTTGCATGCTATAAATACCTCCTAGCACCATTTGTCTTTACCTTTGTTTTTGGTGTTACAAACAGTTTTACATCTGTCCTGGTCAAGTCTGTCTTTTTCGTTCATATCATCCTTTATTTTTTAGAAAATATTTTTCCATTACAAATTAGGTAAAATATTTTCTGTTTTATTCTAGTGCTTTTGTGGTTGTATGCTTTTATATTATATATTATTTCTAAATATATGATAATTATGACAGCAATATTTATTGAAGTCATTATTGTACTCATTGATATTGAAGGTTACTTTCTCAAACAATTATCTTCCATATGTATATGAATTTGTTTTTCAGTCCTCTCCTCTGAATGATTGGCCTGTTTGTTTAATTGTGCACCAATCATACAGGTTTTGTTACTGCAGCTTTGAAGTGAGTTTTGATCTGTGAAAAAATTTCTTTTCCATATTTCTAAATTGTACCTAAACATTTTCAAAATGTTTCTAAGACTGAGAGTGTGGATCAGTGGTAGAATGCTTACCTAGCATGTGTGAGGCCTTGAGTTTGAACCCTAGCACCACAAATGCACCAAAAAATTTTCATGTGTGCTTGACTGCTTGAATTTTTAGATTAGACTAAACAATCAATGTATTGAGTTCCTTTAAAATACATTGGGATTTTGAGCAGGATAATACTCAATTTAGAGACTATTTGGGGATAATTAGCATCTTGAAATAATCTATTCAGCTAAAATAACATATGCATTTTTAGTTATTCAAATATTCCTCTGTATTCTTTGTCAACTTTTAAAGAGTTTGCCAGAAATTATTTATTCTATACTTAATAGAATTATTTTTGGCATTTTTATGTTTTTATCATTATAAATTATAAAACTGTCAATTTTATAATTATCTCTGTCTGATTAATAGGCCAAATGAATTTTGTGTTTATTTAGAATTCAAACACCCTGCTGAATTCTTTCATTAATTATAATCATTGTCTCAACTAATTATCTTAAATTTTCTATTAGATAAAGTCTTATCAGCAAATAATATAGTATTTTTGCTCCTTCCATTAAAATTTCTATTTTTTTCATTAGCTAAGTCATCCATTAAAATGGGACTGGTATCAGTAATAGAGAGCATCCTTGCCTGAGTTAGTAGGAATCCTAATGTTTTGATATTACATATTCAAATGGATTTATTTTATTCAGATAAGCAAGTTCCCTTTCACTCATGACTTACTTTTTGTCTTGTATTTAAAAATCAGAATAAATTTTGTCAAATGTTTTCTTGATAGATATAGAAATGAGAAAAATTATTTCCTTAATTTGCTAATGACTTGAAAACCAGTCAGAGCTCTTAACCACTATGACATATTGATGTATTTCAGATCTCCCCTTTCCAGTTAATCAAGACTTGAAATTAAAGGAATTGTGCATAATCAGGCTTAATATTTTGTTAATTGCAACATCCCCTTTTCTAGATACTATAACTTGATCTTTTTAGTTTCATAGTGTGTTCACTCATTTGAACCCTCAACCACAATATTTTTCTGTGGGGTTGCCTGTTTCAAAGACAATATCCTGAAAATTAGTCGTGAAATCTCTGTATGGATAGAGAAGCCTATAGGCAGAATTGATGCTTAAATGAAAATACTACTCATTGATTTGAGAAAGAAAATAAAAACTACCAAAATGCTTTCTTGATCTTGATCTAGTGCTGAAAAAGAATTAACTTACAGCAGTTATTATCATGGTACATTATTATGGTAAAACCAACATATGATAAATTTCAAATATCATAAAGATTATTATTTGTCTACTTACAAAATCCAGAAAAATGTAGGGAAGTATAACATGAAACACAAATTAGTTATAGATTTTATTCAGCATTAATTGCAAATAACATTTCAATATACACTCTTCTAGTACTTTTTTTGTACTTTCAATAATATTTTAAATATTATTTTGGATTTCCCTGTGTACACTGTTTTCATAAGTGGCATTTTTATTCATTTTTTATTGTGTTTCATAATAAAATATTTTATCTGGCAATTTTAAAAAGTGGTAATAAATGACAAAACATTTTTCTCCATTTTCTCTATATAATATTTCCAGAAGTTTTATTTAAAAACTACAAACTTGCACTTAGGGAGGCTGAGACAGGAGAATCATGAGTTCAAAGCCAGCCTCAGCAACGGTGAGGTGCTAAGCAACTCAGTGAGACCCTGTCTCTACATAAAACACAAAATAGGGCCGGGGATGTAGCTCAGTGGTCGAGTGCCCCTGAGTTCTATCTCCAATTCCAAAAAAAATTAAATTAAAATTAAAATTAAATAAAAACTACAAACTTTGGGAACTGTATGAGGCCCTGAGTTTGAGTCCTAGCACCACAATAAATAAATAAAGTAAATATAACAAAAGAGAGCCTAGAATTCTAACAAGAATTTGAGAATTTCACAGAATTGTTTTATCTGTGTGTATTATCTGTACACATATTATCTGTAGAGAGTAGCAGGACTACTCTCTACAGAAATAAGCTGTTTTTATAAACTTGATTTTTCTGTATTTTTAATGATTCAAATAATCAACTTATAAATCAAAATATTCAATGAGATGTTGACTGAGACAGCAGCTTATCCTGGAAAATTTCACTGGGAAAATTTAAATGTACATTTTAAGATACAGTGTATCTATAAATAAAAACCTCACAGTTTGTGATATTGAATACTTCCAGTTAAAACTGATTGGAAGATGTACAAAGTCAGATTAAAATAGCAGTCTCCTCTGCTTCCTGGTGAAGGTTTTGTGCCAGATGAGCTCAGGTCTTGGGTGTCCTTTGCTATCCTATTGAACACTTCTCCCACAAGGATTGACATGGGAAATCTTTTTTTCCAGGTGTAGGCAAGATCCCAGTCAGGACCAGCAGCAGCTCCTGGAAGGGATTTCCTAGCTAGAGGAGGGAGAGTCTCCTCACAGTCCCCTCAGGACAGGGAGTCTCCTGACAGCTCCTGGTGCCCAGGAAGCTGGCCTTTCTTCTGGCAATAGATAGCTCACTCAGCTGCTTCCCTTGCAGCTGCACACTAGTCCTGTGGTGCTGGTGGGCCAGCACAGTTTGCTACTTAATCATAGGATGGGCCCATTAGGGGTCAATACTTTGTGCTAGCTGGCAGGCAACCAGAAAGACAGGTTTGGGTTGAACCCAACAATGAAAGACCTGGGCCCTGCAACAGGGTAGAACCTCTGACCAGTGGCTAGGGTGTCTTTTGCTGCTCCTCACTCACCAGCATGTGTGTGGAAAAGGTGGAGAAATTGCAAAAAGTGGAAGATTGCAGATGGGCCAGCAGGTCTGGCTGTGGGACCTCTGGAACTGGACTCCCCCTGCGTGTCTTGGTATCTGAATAACAAGTTCCTTAAATGCTCTGACCATGGCATCATTAATCAGGCAGCCAATCAAGGCTGCTTCCCAGACCCCCAGCCCGGGGCAATAAGCTACCATGTCTGCAGAGAGCTTTATCCCATCTTGAGTCCCTGCTATACAAGGAAAAGAGCTGGAAGGAGAGGCTGATAAAAGAACATTCCTGCAGCTTTCAAATCCCACCTGAGGGAATCCCATCTATGAGTCTGAGAAGAAAAATGTGAAAATAATTCAACCAGAGGGCTTACCATGGGTGAATAAGGAACCCGTCACCAGCAGCAACTCTGGCCTTACTGATATCTGGGCCCAAGAACTGGTCAACTCAGAGCTCTCGGCCACTCTGCAATCCTCCTTTCCTCCTCCCACAGAGCCTCCCAGCACCACTGAGATCCGCACAGTATGAAATGGAGACGGGGCCCAGGACCACATAGGGACTGGGGAAATGATGAGCCTTTCCTTTCTTCCCCTGAACTTTTAAGAAGATGGAGCTTAGGAAATTCTAGGTGAGGCATGGGAGACTGGCAGCCTGGCTGGGCTGAGGACAACCCAGGACATCCCATATCTCTGGGAAGGACTGTAGGAATTCTACCTGAAGGTGGAATTGTGAGAATGAAAAGATCTCACCTTTTTTATGTCTTTTAGCAGAAAACCACAGTTCCTGGGTGAACACGGGACTCTACTGAAGGGCAGATTGCCGAAGTAATGCTGTTGCTGCTAATAGAAGCATCCAGCTCCCTGCCAAGTGAACTTTGACATTTCCTTAGAGCTTTTACTTATTCTTCCTATAACCTTTTGGATTTTCTCAACCATCTTGCCAGGCATACAGGACATATACCATCCTCATTTTATAGATAAGGAAAGTAGCCACACAAAAAGCTGAAGCTTGTCGTGATCAATAAGTGGGTACAGAATATGGAGCACCTGCCAGAGTCTGGCGTGTAATAGATGCTCAAGAAACATTATTTTCCTTTATCTTCTCTTCCTCTTTGCCTGGTATCAAAATGTCCTATTGTTTGTTCTTGTAGCATCTGAAACATTATCCAAACTTGTTTAAGCTCCAACTCCACTGTAGATACAGGAATCACTTCCATGACCCTCCACTATCTGAGAGCCCTAGGAAATACCAGAGGAACATTCAGTGTGTCCTCTTCAGTTCACATTTGCCTTGGAACTGGTTTTCTTTCTTAAAAAACTTCCCCAAACTCCGTAGAGAACAAGGAATAACTTTTAGCAGGAAAGGATGGCTTAGAGTAACTTAATAAATAGAAAAAACCTTCAAGTAAGACTTGAAGACTCTTCTTTCCACCTCTGGTAGGGACAGGGCAGGACAGAGTCCTGGGATAAGTAGGGGAGATGGTGCATAATGACACCTAGGACTGTGTAAACCACATTTACATGAAAACAGGTAAATTATCATTTAAATCTTCAAGAAATGAGAAGTCACAAAGTCATTAGAATGAAAAACTGGTAAGTGTGGAATCTTCGCATGTGGCCACATGAAAGATGTAAAAATTGTGTGGGGTCAGAATTCGTGATGGAAAGAAACAACAGAGGGGTGCTCAGGAACTTTGAGAAGAGTCAAGAGGTCTTGTCAGAGATTGAGAACACTGGGGAAGATGTAGATATTTAGGGGAAAAAATGAGGAAACCTAATTTCCATCTTCGGGCTTTCATAGTGATTCCATTAGAATGGGTTGAGACTCAACTGGAGAAGGGAGACTCTTACTGTTTCCTTCAGAGTCCCACATACAGACACAGGGCATCAAGGCAGGAACACGGCACCATCTAAATGATGACACTGAGTCACATTCCATGTATACCTACCCTTCAGGGTCAAGTTCACACTCTCAGAAACTGGGAAAGTGACAAGTTAGGCTACACACATAAGCTTAGGCAAGCGGTGCCAGATGCTCTTCTGATTAATATGGGGCTGCTCGTGTCTTCTGGCATAGTAGGGGAGATGTCATCTATAAGGAGCATCACACATCACCTCATCTCTTTTCCCTGTTGCTTTCTTCACTCTGGATACCCTATCATGGCCTAGGGTAGGCTGTGGCTGAGCTCCTCAATGAGAGGAATGTGAGGTCCACTGGTGTTTGGAGTCCCTTTCACAAGGTGGGCCACTAGCGGGCTGAATGAAAGTTCCCTCCCCACTACTGAGACCCTCTGTACCCTCTGGGCAGTCTACATGCTTGAGATGGTTCTACACAACCCCAGGGCTTGGGCCCACCCTTTTCTGAGGCCTGACATTCAGTATTGAGGATCAAAAAGCATTTGGGCCAGGGAGGCCTCCTGAGTCACTCCAATATATAGAAAGTTCTAGAAATGTACCTGTAGGAACTCAGCATATGTGGGGCAGATGGGAACCACCAGGCCTCACAGTTCTGCAACTTCCTGGTGATCCCAAGAGCCCTACACCTCCTTCACCAGCCCCACTGGCCATAGGAGAGCTCCCCTGGACTCAAAAGACAGGACAGCAGGTCAGTACCTTCCTGTGGCTCAGGTGTTATACGTCAGATATGGATAATGTATAGATAATGAACTGTGTCCCTCTCCTCTCCTCTACCTCCCAACTTTGTGGAAATAAATGAAAACAGATGCAATAATTGTGGAAAAGATACCATAATAAATGGCTCTGGTCAGACAATCTTGCAAAATCTCAGCTTTGCCAATTACAAAGAGTTTCTCCTGGGCTGTCTGTCATTAGAGCTCCAAAGATGATGACATCACCTCTATCTAACAATGTATTATAAGGACGTGTTGTAGGGGGAGTGAGCTGGTAGCAGGTTATTCTGAATGGCACCTTCCTACTCAAACCTTAAACATGGGCAAGTTCTGGTTTCATTATAAAATAAATAATACATGTAGTGTTTTACAACTTTTCAAAAACCTCCCCTTCCACCGTTTTGCTATCTGTGTGAAATACACTGAGGAGATACCACTGTAGCCTGTGTTGCAGGTTTAGAAACCCAAAGTTAAAACATCTAAGTTTGCTGTTGACCTTGTAATTATTATATCAGAAAGGACAGACCTGGAGCCCAGTTTCAGTGTCTGACCTCCATGCTTTGGACACCTCTGGACTTTGTCTTCATTCAAGAGTCTGAGATGACTTTTGGACTACAGCATGCTCTTTATGAAAACGTAATTTGTCTGAGTGTCTTCATGAGACAGCCACTGTGTCAGCCAGAAGCTTGGCATCCAAGTTCAAGTCAAAGGCCTTGGAGACAGACTCCCTTCTCTGCTCTCCATGAAGATTTTCATTGCTCTGAGGTCTGAGCAGGTGACAACCTTCCCTGCTCCCCTTCCATTCCCAGCGCCACAGCCAAGAGTCAGCTCCCAGCAGCCCTGACCTGGACTGCTCCAGTAGACTCATCAAGGTCTCCCTACCTCTAGCCTTCATCCTGACTGACCTGTCTTCCAGAATGCTGCCAAATAAACCATAATGTTCCGCCTAGAACCCTTGTTCCGCCTAGAACCCTTGTTCCGCCTAGAACTCCTTGTTGCCTTCGGGTAGAATACCACACCTTTCATGATCTGGCTCTGCCTTATCCTCCTGCCTCCAGTTCCAGGTCCCCACCCACTTGCTTAATCGCCTGCAAACAGACTGATTAGAGATTTCACAACAGCTCACCATAGTTCATGGTCTTTTGCATTTATAAATACTGCTTTTTCTTACTGAAATAGTTTTTCTTTCTTCATATACTGGGAAAATACCTGTTCAACTTTTAAAATCAGCTCATTAGATGCCCCCACCAGGAAGCCTTCCCTGGCCATTGTCCTTGGAGATATCATTTACTTCGTCTCCCACATTACTTTTGTATCTAACATGGCTCCTATGACATCACACTCCAGCTGCTAGTTTGAGCACTTCTCTCCTTTTTCATTGCTGGGACTGTAGTGTTTAGCACAGTGCCGATGCCACATAGATCCTCAATAATGGTTGATTGTAAATTGTGTTAGACACTTCCTAAGGCACAGGCTGTGATCACATCTGAGAAAGAACCGAAGCAGGCTGCTGGTGCAGGTTTGAACACTCTAACTCATTCTTAGGGTTGTTATTTCCCAGGGTCCTAGATTCCTAAGTGAAGGGCCAAGAATCCATTCCTTCTAGGCTTAACAGCTTTGCAATCCCAGCTAGCCCTTTCTAATTTTTAGCTACACAATATGAGAGGGTGTGCTCACCTCAGATTCAAATCGTTATCATTAAGTTAGGAGTGAGGGAAATAGCAGTTCTGAAGGTAAATACCATTTACTGATTGAGGCAGAATAAGATACAGTGCCAGTCACAGGAACAGGCTAATAGATGATGGAGAAGGACACAGCCACTGAAGACACGATATCCGTGTTAAAATATGGATTATAACAAAGCATCGCCACGTAATTTTGTGTGTGTGCTGGGGCGAGGTGTCTGTTCCAAGTGACATACCTCATTTTACCTCTTCTGTAAAAGGTCCCTTGAGGAGCCATTCACCCAGCTCTTTGTTGACTACCAGACCCTCTCTGACCTCCCAAAGACAAGGCTAGCAAGATGAATCGATGGGTGAAAAAGTTCTTTGGAACAGAACAGAAGAATCTGGTTCCTTTTTTTGAGGTTTGAGCCTGGCCTGTCCAGAGGGAAGTGGCCAACAGCCTGGCCTGCCTGCCTTATTGGCAGGGAAGTACCATGAAACCATATGCACTTGATAATGAAAAACGAAGAACTGTAAAACATGTTCTCTCTGAACAAGATCATTCATTAGATGTGACAAACCAATACTCAATTAAATTCAACTACAATTTTTTCTCAGTCTTATTCTGAATCATTTCAATTATTTTGCAAAGTAGAGATTAGGCAGTGATTTTTCAAAATGAGCAACATATATAACTCAACTGCTTTCCTCTAGATTAATTTTTTTAAAGCTGATTGATTTATTTGCTTAGCATTTTGTGTTTCCTTTATTGGGCTAACAGAAGATGTTCAAGCCCAGAGGCAATCCCAGGAATGTCTTCCTTTAGCTCCATTCAGAATATCTTTCTCCTAACTCTAAAATTATTTCACATTTAACAAGAATCACTTGTCTAGGTGATTTGAATAGAGCAGGAGACCAGCAAATACTTCTTAAAAATGAATAGTAATAACTACTTGATACTCACTGTGTGCCAGTTCAGGGGCAGAGCATACTTGAACTAAGCTACATCATTGCCCTGGTATAGCAATCTTAGGAGTTAGGACCTATTTCAGGCAGACCCTGTTTCAAGTGAGTTCCTGGAAATTAATGCTCTAACATAATAGGATAAACTTCGTGGAGATGAATACCATGGAGTACTAGGGATATTGATTCATATCTCCATCTTCACAGTGTTCTTTAGGATTCTTCCCTTAGCACAGAGGAACATCCTTCCATCTCCCCATTACAGGTGGGAGATGCCTTGCAAACTGCCCGTGCTGCTCTTTTGGGAAACAATCAATGATTTTCTGACAATTCAAAGTCTGTCATTCTAGAAAATTTGTTGTTAATGTCAGAAAATTAAACTAAGCAAGCAGACAAAAAAATCAATGCCATCTTGTGTCACACACACCAACTAAAGCTTTGCAGGGTATGCTGTGTGTTTTGGTTGGGAACTTGCACTGGGACCTTCCATGCTGAAGGTCACACCATCCATTGCAAATCCACGCTGCCGGCACTGCCACACCAGGGGTGCATGTGCGACCTTCACTGACACACACAGAAAACTAAACTTCAAAGTGACAAGCAAGAAAGTGGTAGAGCAAGAATTTGAAATAGATAATTAGACTCTAGCTTTAGGGCCCTTAACTAAAAGAACCAACCATTAGAGCTATTCTAATTACAAGAGCGAAACACACATAAATGCTCCATTCTTTTGTTGACTCCTTTACTTTTTCATCTGGATTATTAAACTTCCCCTTGAGAACTACCTTTACCCTCTCTCTGATTGAAATGGGGCTGCAAATCAAGGGACCCTGTTATGGTTTGCATGACTTGGGGGTTTTTATTTGTCCCTTTGAGCAGAGCTCTCTCTCTGCTTCTTGATTTTCATGTCCTGAGCAGCTTCATGGAGCCACACCCTCCTGCCAAGACGTTCTGCCTCACCTTCTGCCCAGAGCTATGGATTTGGATGACGGCACCTCTGAAATTGGGAGCCAAAATAAACTTCCTCCTCCACATTGTCAGGTGTTTTGGTCTCAGCAATGAAAAGTGGACTAAAACAGGCCCTAACATTCCTGTATTAAAAATAGGAGTGAGGCCTCTGATGACCAACCAGCACTCCATCCCCCGGACCTAGTGCCTTGACCGTGGATGTTCACAGGACTTAGGCAGACCAGTCAGTACCCTTTGTGGATGAATCATAAAGGCGTGGTGGAGAAGGAGTGTCTTTCTGAGCTCATGGTTTCTGTGAATCATATGAGCCTGGAGTTGTCTTGTAATAACATCATCTTTACACAAAGAGGCCCGATGGACAAAGAAACCCACACAAAGGAAATCGATGACAAACCAAACACAAAGAGTTATATCCTCAAGGAATTGTTCAGGAATCCAGATACAGTAGTGATTCAAGTTCCAGGTCAATGCCCAGATGGTTTTGTTTGCTGAATCAATGAATCATTTCCTCTTGCTTCTACCAGTTTGAGTTGAGTTTCTGCACTGGTCATCAGAAATGTCCAACTAAAATATCGCCCCTTCCAAGTCCTCTCAGTGTGCTGTTCCGGCAGTGCTGTCCCTGAGGACCTGCCCTGGAATAGCCTCTCCTGGTTTCATGTCTCTTTCCTCTGCCCCTAGTGGATGGATGGGGCTCCAGCATGAGGTGAGTCAGGTCAGCTACAAGGCAAGCTAGTTGGCCACTGATGGTAAAGGTGGCCAGTGGTCAGCAAGCTTCCGTCTCTGGAACCCCATAATTCTGAGACCACACGCTCTCTTGTTTTTTGAGGTATCTTTAGATAGATAGGATGGACGCAAAATTTAGATGCTTTCTTTCATTCTTTTTTCTGCTTTGGAAAAAGAGGAATCTGGTTGAAAAGACTGATTAATGGTTCTTTGTCTCCTCTCTTAGGAATCAATTAAGGAATAACTTCTTAGGGGAAACTACACCCAGCTGTGTCCTGACTATGCACATTCTGGCAACCTCTCACCCACATTTCATTTAAAACTTCTCGTGGCATTTACAGTTGCTTGTTTAATGGTCTCAGTCCTGGACACTGCTGGTCATGAAGGAGGGACTGACATCTATATTTCTCAGAGCCAAGTCCCCAAAACAGAGTAAAGTACCTGGCACATTGAAAGTTTTCCATGGGCATTTGTGGGATGAATATTATTATACAAGATTGACTGATCAAGGATCCCTAACTCCTGTCCCTTTTGAATATCCTGTAGAGGACTATGAAATTTATTGAAATTCAAAGAAACCCTTCCATTACCCTACAAGGAAGTCACAACATGACTTTAATCTTTCCCTCATTTTTTCCTACCTATTAGTGGTCTGCATAACTTTTGATCATATGGGTGCTCAGGTTGAATGACAGGGAATTTTCTGGGCATCTCCCTCACCCCTTTTATGCAAGAGTCAGCCATATTTTGTGGGAGATGATGATGGAAACTTTCAAGGGAAATAATCAACTTTTAATTAAATTCCTTAGGTCTTGACATTTTGTGGTCTCTGCCTTCACTTCTTCCCAGACCCGTCTCTTTTCTCTCCTCACTTGAACCTTAGCCAACATTAAATTTGAAGAGGTCCTTTTTTCCTCCAAATTATCATATCCCTTTGTCCTGTTTCATGTCACTGAGTTCTGGACCAAGGGCATTGCTGTAAATCGGGATGATCGCCAAATCTCTTCACGTCATCCAATCGAATAATTCAAGTCCTTTTCTTTGTCTCCTCAAGATGGCACACTATGCACAGGCTCCAGCCTCCTCAGCCAGCCTGAGATTGCTAGAAGGAGATCTTTTCTAAAACTCTAATGGCACAGAAGGCAGGCTTTCCACAAAGACTCGAGGCAAGAGTATAATCCAGTGGGAGGAAATCAAGAACCTGCCCAAGACAGAGTGCCACAAAGAAGAGGAATAGCCACGAGAGTTCTCAAAAGTACAGAAAAGCCAGATTGGGGGACCTGAGTCTCAAGAATGCAAGCATGATGCAGGTCCAGTCACAGAGTCACCAAATTCACAGATTACAAGGAAAAAAACAGTATGATCATGCCAAAAAGTAAGCTGAAAAATTAAAGCCCCATTTACCATTAAGCATTTGTGGCACAGCAACACAGAAAGAAACTTCCTGTGAGAAATAGTCTGTCTACCAGAAACCTTTAATAAGCATCATACACAGCAGTAAAAAATGTAGAAACCATCACATTAAATGTAAGAACAAGAGAGGAACAATCACCCTTAATGCTATCCTCTTCATATCCCTAGACATCCTTATCAATGTACTAAGACAAAAAAGATAAACAAATTGGAGAGGAAGAGGCAAAACAGTCATGATTCTTATAAAATATGAAATTTTATAAAATACGTATTTGGAGGTGGATCTCATACACCTAAGCCCATGACTCTACTGTGATGGGGACAGGGAACGAGAGATCAGGAGTGATACCTAGGCTTTTGGCTTAAGCTGTCATGTTTTTCGTGTCTTTATGGCAAATGAAAGGAGGAGGACGAAAATGAAATATTAAATAGTTTGATATATGAGTCTAGACTTCAAAAGGTTTGGAGCACAGAATGAAGTCAGGCGGCTTAATAGATAGGTCTGAACTCGAAAGCAGAGATCAGGCATGAAAATATAAATTCAGAAGTGGCGAGAGTACAGAAGATGTTTAAAGCTTTGGGACAAATGGAGTTACTCAGGACAAGAAGACCCAGCATGTTATAGCCAACACTTTCAGGCAAGCAAATGAGACTGGGTAGGACTATGCCTGTGCAATAAGAGGAAAGCCCAAACTTACAATATCACAGAACTGTTAAGAAAACGTTTTTAAAAGGGGCGTGAAGGGGGCTAAGCCAACAGTCATTTGCTGCTGAACACTGCTGAGAAAATCATGCACATGAAAGCAAAGTAGGCTTGGCATCTGGCCCTGCAAAAGCTACTGGAAAGATAGGTGGTGGTTAGAAACCCAGCTGGGGCAGCTTGAGAATGGCAGGGGAGGCCTTTGAGAGAACCCATGTTCAAATGCTTTGATCCACTCTTCTTGGTAAGGAAGTGGAGGAATTAGGGGATAACTGGAAGACGAAGGACTAAGGGAAGGGTTTATTTTTTTGGTGGATGAGACACTGAAGAATATTTATCTACAGATGTAAATAATCCAGTGTGGAGGGAGGAATTATGATTTGCAGACTGGAAAGGAGAAAATATATATATATATATATATCTATATATATATATATATAGAGAGAGAGAGAGAGAGAGAGAGCGAGAGAGAGAGAGAGCGTTTAGTTTTATATGCAACTATAAAGTAGTTTGTAAAGAAAAATGATTATAGCATAGGATCCATAGGTCAGCTAGACAAACCTATTTTTCTGGCTACTCAGTTAGATTTGAAATTTTTAAATGTTTTCATTTTAAGAGACTAAAATATAAAAGATATACATTCATCTTTTAAAGATATATAACTAGTACAGTGACTATTTTCATAATAGTAAAATATGTGGTATTTTCTCTCTTAGGACAGGACCTTACTTCTGAACATACCTTTGGGTATCTGAGACCCACTTCTATTGACAAAAGGCTTATTAATTCCTGGCAAAAAAATCTTCCATGAATGAAAACAGAATAGAAGTGACACTGGGGTTACACAGATTGCTTGTCACTGGATTCTGTTTAATTTTAACCAAACATGAGGACTTTTTACATATCCCCCCCCTCCCGCCGCCATTTTTGGCCATGCAGCATTGCAGTTCTGATTTTGTTTGGGACACCCTTTGATCAGCTTGGGTCTGAGTGGAAGACAAAGTCCTTCATCACAGTGTGCTACCTGAAAATGCCAAGTACACATGTTGACTCTGCAGCAGCAGATGACACAAAGACGTTGGAAAAGTACAAGGCCCATTCTGTTGGGGGCCTCCAGTGGCCACTGACCATCATGGTAGCATCCAGGCTCCCCATGGCATGATGTTTGCTATAGTTCTGAACGTCTAGATCCTGGTTCTTAGTGCTTTCAGGCTCAGTTCTCCAAACACTCCATCATGATGAGAACTCTCCCAATTCCTGCTAATAACTCCCTTTCCCACTGAACTGGCCAAGGCTTGCTTTCTGTTGCTTGTCAATCAAGATTCCCAAGTGATACAGGGCACATACTCACAAAGCAGCATCCTCAGCACAGCCTGACAGCCTTTCCCTTCAAGAATTCTGCCCAATTCCTCAGATCCATGGAATATCAAATAGGTCCTACATTTTCTCCTTTCAGGTCCTATTTGTCTCTAGAAGGTTTAAATCTTGGCCAACTCAAGTTGTTTTTAGGAACCGGCAGAGGAAAATAGAGAAAGGATGATACATCTCTAGAAAACATAATTCATTCCTCTTATTTTTGTGTGCCAATTTCTTTAATGGCTAACCAGTGCATTGCAAACAGAAGATTCTCAGTAAATATTTGTTGAATAAATCAACCCAGAAAAAAAAATGAAATCAGTGTAAAACAGCAGAGAAAACACTGAGGCAGCCGACAGAAAATAAAGCATCCTCTTCCCTTCTCTTTTATCTTAAAACCTTCTCTGGGTGACATTTTTCTTATTTGTTAAGAGGCAAAGTACACTCAAGAAACTTTGGTTCAGAAATTCATTGACAGGGAAATAAACATGCTTAAGATTCCGAGCTCTGCTATGCAAGGTAAGAATCTTAATTCTTTCTCCGGAGAGAAAAACTGGGATTATGTCTCATTTATTTTTTCCAAGCACACAGTGGAATTAATGTAAGTTTTTTTAATTAGTAAAATTGTAACTTCCTGTGTGTTCACATCTGTGCACTGGGGCAGGAGTCCCTGCGGGGCAGTGCTGGTGCCTGTCGAGTATCTGTTGTAAAAGCCTCTGACCAGCCAAGCAAAGCCATCTTTCTGCAACGTCTCCTATGGCACTTTCTTAGGGTTAAACTCACTGATGCAAATTGTTCAGCTGGGTTTTAATTAAATCTCTGTTCCCACTTTCCCTTGGGGTTTTTTGTCATCCATATTCTCTTCCCTCCTTCTCCCTTAGTCACTCTTTCCTCCCTCAACTCCCTCCACACAGACCCACAGTGAGGAAAGCAGGCAGTAATGAGACCCTGGGAACTGGTGGAAGGCCTGCTGTGGAACTTGTTTTAAATTGAGCCCTGGGGATTTAGAGAATTGTAATTAGAATACAGGTTTGAAGTGACCTGACATAACCCAGCCGTCTAGCTGCCATCCTCCTGTGCCCAGAGGTCTGCCGGGCTCTGGGCTCTCCTGCCCTGCAGAGAGAGCGATTTGCAGTCATCCTGACCCACAAGTGGGAAATGCCTTCCTGGAGCCTTTTAAGAAGTATCCCAAATTCTCCTCTGGCTGAACAATTAGAATGTGTTTAATTTTCCACTATTAGAACAGGTTGTTTTGATGCATATCTATAAAGGTAAGATAAATCTTTGCCTTTGTGAAAATTTCCTTAAAATAGATTCCCAGAAATGGAATTAGAGAGTGAAACAGTAGAACTATATGAGGACACATTATAGATGTCAAATCCCTTTCTTTTCACTCACTTATACAAACATTTATTAAGCACCTACTGGGTACCAGATATTTTTCTAGGTGCTGGGGTTGGCAGTGCGCAAAACAGACGAGGTTTCCAGCCCCATGGAGTGCCTATTCTGGTGGTTAAGAAAGAAAATCAACAAATGAGCAGAAATCAGAATAAAATCATAAATGGTAGCAAATGCTCTACAAATATTTATAGTGGGGCAATGGAGTAGAAGCTGACTTCTTTCCTTCTTGTATACTCTACAATTTGTTACAAAATTGGCATCTTTATCTTCCAGATGACCACAGGACTCAGTTCCTACTCACCAATTTCCTGCTGTTTCCCTAATCCAGGTCCCCACCAGCTTTTGCCTGGACTTCTGCAAGTTCTTCTGCCAAGTCTTCCTGCCTCCCTCTAATCCTCCTGTAGTCTATTTTCCCCACAGCAGTTGAAGCAATTTAAAAACAGAAACAAAAAACTTTACTGTTGCACTCTAAATATACACAATAGTGAGAGTTGTGATATAATCATACTTGCACATTTCACAATTTAGTCAATTTCATTCCCCAGAACTTCCCTTTTCCCTCTCTTCTTTCCTTCCCTGAAGCCCATTCTCTGTTTTACTGGTTTCCCTTCTATTTTCGTCAGATCCTTTGTGTTTCCTTTTTTCTCTAGTTTTCACAGAGAAAACATATGGCCCTAAACTTTCTGAATCTAGCTCATTTGACTTAGCATGATGTTCTCCAGTTTCTTTCATTTTCTTGCAAAAGACATAACTTCATTCTTGTTTATGGCTCAATAAAGCTCCACTGTGTATGTACATCACATTTTCTTTATTCATTCACCTGTTGATGGACTCCTCGGCTGGTTCCGTAACTCTGCTATTGTGAATTGCACTACTATAAACTACAAAGCTATACTAACAAAAACAGCACGGTACTGGCACAAAACCAGACATGTAGACCAATGGAATAGAATAGAAGAAGTGAGACAAATCCACACAGTCATCTCATCATTGATATAGGTGCCCAAAATGTATATTGGAGAAAAGATACCTTTTTAACCAAATGGTGCTGGGAAAACTTGATATCCATATGAAAAAGAATGAAACTAGATCCCTGTCTCTCAGGAATCTAGTACCTGAGATACCACACAGAAGATACCACACAGATACCACACAGAAGTCAACTCAAAAGTGGATCAAAGACCTTGGAGTATTTATTTTAAAGTATAAGTCAGATCATATAACTCAGTTGCAAATACACTTCCAATAGCTTCCTCTTTCAGAGTAAAATTCATTTGTCCCCATGGCTTGTAAAGGCATCCATAGCCTAGATACCGCTCACGGTCTGATCTTGTCTCTTCCACTTCCCTCCCCTGAGGCTCCTTTCCAGTTCTAAGCATGATCCTGCCTCAGGGTCTTTGCACCTGCTCTTTCCTCTGTTTGGAGTGATTTTTCTCCATGAATTTTTCTTTCCTTTAGCTTTATGCTCAAAATATTATGTTTTTTTAGAAACATATTTTACTTGCCATTTCAAGTAAAATACTACAGCATCCTCATGTTTTTCTTCTTTATCCTGCTTTATTTTCTTGTCATTGTATGATCATCATTTGACATTTATTTGTATATGTTGTTCATTGGTGATTTTGCCCACTGAAATGTAAATTTCATAGAAAAAGGATTTTATGTTTTATTCGCTGCTGTATCTCAACACCTAAATTGGTATCTGGTGTGAAGTAAGACTCAATATCTCTTTTTTGGGGGGAGGGGGGATACTGCGGATTAACTCAGGGGCACTCAACCACTGAGCCACATCCCCAGCCCTATTTTGTGTTTTATGTAGAGACAGGGTCTCACTGAGTTGCTTAGTGCCTTGCCATTGCTGAGGCTGGCTTTGAACTCACGATTCTCCTGTCTCAGCCTCCCTAAGTGCTGGGATTACAGGCTTGCGCCACCGCGCCCAGCTCTCAATATCTCTTGAATGAATACTACATGCAAAGTTTGCAGATGAATGGGTAGGTTTCAAACTGGGGAGAGATTTTCTAAGATACCTTGTAGGACTAGATCATGTGTCCTGTCTTCCTTTTAATTTTTATCAGTAACAATCAAGAAATGGTAGAGGGTTTCACAAAGCATTGTGTACACCACCTGTTACAAGAATCATCTTCAGCAATGCTTTCCAAACTGCAGGTCACTAACCATTAGTAGGCAGTGAAAATAGTACAGCAGTTGTAGGAAAAAAAAACTTTCATAAAAAAGAATAAAAACCTGGCTGGAACACTTTTAAATTGGAAGGAAAAAAAATAAAGTCCAAAATGTATCATATATAACACAAGTGTTTTGTAAAAGTTTATTTTAATTATATGTGGTGGGGATTTAAGCACATACTGATATGTGACATAAACAGTATTTTTATTATAGGTCATTTTTTGGAGGGGTACTGGGGATTGAACTCAGGGGCACTCGACCACTGAGCCACATCCCCAGCCCTATTTTGTGTTTTATGTAGAGACAGGGTCTCACTGAGGTGCTTAGCGCCTCGCCGTTGCTGAGGCTGGCTTTGAACTCACGATTCTCCTGTCTCAGCCTCCCTAAGTGCTGGGATTACAGGCGTGCACCACTGCGCTCAGCTATAGATCATTTTTTATGTTAAGAAATCTGGATATGGATGCAGAATTCCCAGGAATAATAAAGATAATAGCAGACAACAACAAAACAGAAAAACAGTAAAAGAGGCAGAGAGAGATCAATTAACCAAAGAGTTGGTCCTTTGCAAAGTCAATAATTTAATAACTGACTAGTCATATTGGCCAATATAAAAAGAAGATAAAAATTACCAATCTCAGGAATGAGGGAAATGAAATTATTGCATATCCTATAGACATTTATAACCATAAAGATGAAGTAGACATTTTCCTTCACAGACACACTAGTAAAACTCACTGAAGAAAAATAGATATCTGCAATAGTTTAATACATGTTAAAGAAATTGAATTTATGGCTAAATATCTTCAAATAAAAAATTAATTAGCCCAGATGGCTGCATTGGCAAGTTTGCTCCAACACTTCAGAAAATGTAATATAAGTCTACATAATTTTTTCTGGAAAATAAAAAAAGGAATGGATGCTACTCACTTCATTTTATGAGTGGGTATCATTACCTAATATTTAAAAAATGCATTACCATAAAACTATAGACCAAATATTTTTCATCAGCATAAATACAAAAATACTCAATAAAATGTACTAGCAACTTCCATCCAACAATATATCAAAAAATGACTAAGTGAGGTTTATCTCAGCATGCAAAGATTAACATTAAAAGCTTAATTTAATTCACCACAGCAGTAGACAAAAGAAAACATATGCTCATCTCAAGAGATGCAAAAAAAAATCATATGACCAATTTCAGAATTCTTTCATAACAAAAACTCTCCAAGAGCTAAGAACAGAAAGGAATTTCCTCAGACTGAGAAACAATGGCCTCCTAATATCAGAGAAAGAATGAATGCTTTGCACGTAAGGTCAGAACAAGGCTGGATATCCGCTCTGACTAGTCTTATTTGCTACATTGGAAGTTCTACTGAGAAGAGTAAGAAAAAAATTTTTTAAAAAATTTTAAAAGGCATACTTAGTGAAATGAAAGAAATAAAAATCTCTTTGAACATGACATGATTATACATCTAGAAAATCTCATAGAATCTACAAGAATAGCATTACAACTGATAAGTAAGTTTAGCAAGAGCAACGGATAGAAGACCCATATAAATTCAACATACAAATTCAAGTGTATGCTGTACACATTTCATATACTACAAACGGAAACTGAAATATTCAGAGAGTGCTGTTATAACAGCACCAAAAATGTGTTATATTTCAGAATTAATTTAACAAATATGTGTCTGTGACCTGTATATTAAAAAATAAACACCAATGAAAGAAATCAAAGACATAAATGTATAGGAGATATTCCCTGCTGGTTAGAAGTCTCATTTTTATGTCAGTTTTCCCTCAATTATTCCATAGATTCAAGACAATCGTAATAAAAAATTCTTAGCATGATTTTTTTTATAGAAATTGACCTGCTAATTCTAAATTGTACATGGAAAAATTAAAGAAACTACAAAAGCTGAAAAAAATTGGAAAAAAGACAAAGCTGGAGAACTTAAATATCTTCAAGATTAACGTATAAAGCTGCCTTACTCAAGATAGTATAGTATTAATGAAAGGACAGACATATGAATCAATATAACAGAATATGGTCCAGATATATACTTACACATAAATGATGGATCTATTTTTGAGAAAAGTACAAAGGAAATTCAATGGAAAAAAGAGAATCTTTTCTACAAATGGTTCTGAAAGAATGAGGTATCCATATAGCAAACTTAAAAAAAAAATCCTGACCCAGATCTTGTACTATATGCAAAAATTGAATTTGAATGTATCATAGATTTAAATGCAAAGAAATAAGATTCAAAAAGAAAAAATGTGGCAAAGATTTATTAGGTATGATATAAAATTCTAATCCAGGAAGATAAAATTGATAAGCAATAGTTCATTCAAATTTAAAATTTGTGCTCTTTTAAAAACTATTAGGAACATGAGAAGATAAGCCACACACTAGGAGAAATATATATCTGATAAAGAATCTGTATCCAGAATATATAAAGAATGCTCAAAACTCAATAATAGGGAAACAAATAGCCTGGTTTTTAAAATGGGCATAACAGCTGGGCACGCAGTGGCGCACTCCTGTAATCCCAGCAGCTCAGGAGGCTGAAACAGGAAGATCACCAGTTCAAAGCCAGCCTCAGCAACAGCGAGGTGCCAAGTAACTCAGTGAGAACCTGTCTCTAAATAAAATACAAAACAGGGCTGGGGATGTGGCTCAGTGGTCGAGTACCCCTGAGTTCAATCCCCAGTACCAAAAAAATAAAAAAATAAAATAAAATGGGCATAACATTATTATCACACATTTCACCAAAGAAGGTATACATACAGATGGCAAATCAACACAAGCAAAGACATTCAACATAATTTGTGGTAAAGATTATCTTCTTTACACTTTCCTAGAGTTAAATTTTTTTCTACTGTTAAGACACCTATATATTATTGTTATAACTGGGGAAACATTTTAGAATTAGTATGCACAACTTTATGAAAAGGTTTATGTTTTTAAAATTATAGCCAGCAAACATCGATGAGAAAATATGCCACAATTTTTATAGATGGTAATGTTTTCCTTTCATTTTTTTTATTTTTACAACTTTTACTTAATAAGCATATGTTAGTTTTTGTCCTAGAAAAAAAAATTAAGACAAAAAAATCAATTTCACAAGCATGGAATGGGAAAACTACCTCTTGTTAATAAATGAAGTGAAAATGTTCTGGATCTTTAATTAACCATAAGTTGAAAATGGATGATGAGATGTCTAAACAAGCTTCCATGCTGCCTTATAATGCCTCTTTCCCAGGAATTAATAGTCCCCAGGGGCATTTCCTTTTCACCTCATCTCTGCAATAATCCATACTATCTTGGCACTGTTTCAAGAAGAATATTGACCAGCTCAAGCACACCCAGGGAAGAATGGCCAAGAAGACAAATAATCAGAGAATCATGTTATATTCAAAATTCTAAGGGATCACAGTTTAAGAAAGAACATGAGAATATTACTTAAATATTTTTGAGGCTGGCATTTAAAACAAAGAGAATTTTTCTGAATTATCAAAGAAGTATAATTCTATGAAATGCTAAGAATCTGTGCCAAATACACATTTTAAGAGGGAGGATCCTCCCACTGCACCACCCCTACCACCGTCATATGGATTGGGAGACCCGTTTGATCCCTTCTGAGAAAAATTTGGCAAGATTTAATTTGTTAGTTGAGCCTCCACTGATCTTAAGAGTCTGGGGCATTTTTCTAGGGTATGATTAAACTGTGCAGGTATTGCAAGATCCCTTTGGTAAAGCTATGGAAATACGTACCTTGTCTGTGGCTATTATTTCAGTATTTGGACTCAAGGGAACCCAGTCTTTCCTTCATTTAGGAGAGCTGGGTCTGTGATGGAAATGTGTCTGGGAATTAGATACAGAACTATGATTCTCCATGTTACGGCTCAGTAGTCCCCTGTTCATTAGGACTCTTGTGTATGTGTTTAAAAAAATGTAGCAAGAATTTTATGGTATGCATTTCCTTCCTTCCTTCCTTCCTTCCGGTACCAGGGATTGAACTCAGGGGCACTCGACCACAGAGCCATAACCCCAGCCCTATTTTGTGTTTTATGTAGAGACAAGGTCTCACTGAGTTGCCTAGCGCCCCACCATTGCTGAGGCTGGCTTTGAACTCGTGATTCTCCTGTCTCAGCCTCCCAAAGTGCTGGGATGACAGGTTAGCGCCACCAAGCCCAGCTTCCATCTTATTCTTTAGAACCCATAAAATTAGCTGCAGCCAGGAACTTCAAAACTTCACCCTGTTTTGCTGTCCAGTATTTCTATGCCTACTTGACCTCTAGTACTCCAATAAGCCTCCTTGGCCTCGACAGTCCTGCCTGCTATATAAACTATGGCCAGGAAGAAGTGGAAAAGGGAAGAATTCATAGAACCTAGAGTGGCACAGCTGGAAATCGATTTCCTATTTGGAAATAGGTGGACTCTTGAGTGCTGACATGGCCCCTCTTAGCCTAATGGCAAAAAATTCAGTGTGTACCAAACTCTGGTTTCCAAAACCTGGTGGAGTCCTCACTCAATGCAAATGGATTCCTTTAAGCACCAAATCTCAGAAGTGCCTCTCTGGGAAACTAGGAGGTCCTGGGGCACTAGACCATGCACTAAGTTGTGGTTTGCTGGTGTGGTTCTTAATCAAAGATAAAGTAACTTAAGCCAAGTCCCAACTGTTAACCCTTACCAACATTCTCACATGAATAGGGGGATTCATTTTAATTGCAGTGGCTCTCTCTCCAATCAGCTTTGAGATAGCATCCAGTGTATGCTTTGAAAATATATCCTGGCATGTCCCCACGTAGGTGTGTCGTAGTGTTTGGTGAAACAATTCTCTTCTGTGCCCTCTAAAGTCCTGGAGGTTGTTAAGCATGAGAGGACCACATGCACAAGACAGACCTGCCCCATATGTTCTGTCACATGTTTCTTTGGCTGTTTTCTTTTCTACTGCTCCAGTGGATTTCAGATAACTTGCTTTCCCTTGGAATCTCTGAGTGATGAGTCTGTGTTTGTATTCACCAAGCCATGGAACCAACAGACCTTTATATATTGTGACAAGTGCTACAGTGAATTCACAGTCGATGAATCTAGTAAAATCTAAAACTGTGGTTTCTTTCCTTCACCTAGCACTGTCAAGTATATGCCACCCATTCTCAGTAATAGTCTCAAGATTTTTGCCAACATAAATTAGAGAATTACTAAAGTTCTTTCAGTGTTCAAGATTCATTTTATATTTTGAGTCCCTATTTGCTTTCCCAAAGAAGTGGGGACTTGAGAGAAATTATTATTTCCTTTCAACAAAAGAATTATTCAGTAAAGGAAGGAATGGCTTCTTCAAACAAAAGTGGAGCTATTTCTTCAGAAGAGAAGGGAAGTGCCTCCTCTAGAAAGGAAGGAGCAGGAATTGCTTCAGAGAGATTTGGAGATGTGAATTATTGGTACCAGTTCATCACTCCCACATGGTAGTTTTAAAACCTGTCCACTTTCAAGGCCTCTTAGTGACAGGAATTCACTCTTCTGCCCCATGATTTGGCACATCTTTGTCTGACTTGGTTTGGTCAGTGTTACACTAGCAAAATAGCTTTGGTGGAAGCAAAGACTTGACATGGTGCTTGAGTGGTTGAACTTGCTCTCGTGCCCTGCTGATGCACATGTGGAAACATATTCCAGGCAACCACTGCCCCTCCAGCTTGAGCCCCAGAATAAGAAGCTGAGAACCAAATCACAGATGCATAAGTGAGAAATAAATGCATCTTGTGTATCACTGAGGCCTGTGGTTGGCTGTGATCCAGTGACACCTGTCTAGAACATAAATTGGTATCTGATGCAGGGTACTGCCACAGCATAAATTTTATGTGGCATTAACTGAGCTGCAAGGAAACTATTAGCAAAAGCTAGAAAAATGATGAGAAGCATATGTAGTGCAAAAAAATTTAGTATAATAATTGCCTGGGATCACTTGTAAGATAGAAGATGTACTTAATAAAATTATTGCATTAGGCAAAGAAATTTTGAGGAAGAATTTTGACTGGCTGCATTATTAAGATACTACTTGAAAGAGCTAAACTGGGGAAAGAACTGGTCAGTATGCTAGACTTCAGATGGGCTTTAGTAGTAGAAATTTCCAGGCTGAATAATGAACCAGTTTCTCACCAAATCAAAGGTTTAGCAATTGTTAAGCAGCTGAGTAAAAACTAAACCAAGGGTGAAATTGGGACATTCTGTCAAAACCTCTTACAAGACTGAGGTTTCATCTTAGTAGATTTTCACTGCTAAACCCAAACTTTAAGGATAGCTCAAAGGAGCCTGATACATTCAAATTGCCTACCTATAAGTAACTCTGGAGGGAAACCATGTCATGGAGAATTGTGGTGTGGTTTTGGAAACATACAGTTAACTGGAATCAGATACATAGAAAACTCATACATTTTTTGAGAGAATGACATTGGCGACACTGTCACTGACCAGGGCCCCCCAGGAGCTGAGACTGTTTGAGATAAAAAATGACTTCTGAACTTTCGGTTTTCTAAAAGAAGATGGACAATGATATAAAGTGAAGATCTGTTCAGTGTGCGGAATCAAGAGCACTGACCAACAATAGATTAGCCTGCCACTCCTAAAAAATAACTAGAACTTAGTCAAGAAACATTTACTACAAAATGGAGAAACCCAGCAGTATTTGTTTGTCCAGCAGGATTTCAGAACTGCTATTGAGAAGTAACTGCCATGTGCCTGGCATTCTTGCCCTTTCTAATGGGAGTGTTTATTTCTGTTATTGTACCATTACTCCACAATTGTTAAGTGTATAAGGAACAGTCAATACGTCTTTATCATCTATGTGTCTCTGGCTCAAAGAAAGCCACTTCCAGACTTGAATATCACAAGATCCTAGATTTTAAGACCTGGTCTGATTAGAAGAGGCTGGAAGGAATATGAGAAAGACATAGGTAATCATGACCAAAGGGGCTAATTATGGTAGAATTAAAACTCTGTCCAAATTCTCACTACTTTGCAATCATACTACACATCCACACTCTCACTATGGCTCACAGTGGGTGGATTTCCCTGAGGTTTGGTTTTTGTTTGGCTATATGGCTAGCTCTGGCCAGTGGGATATTACATGTGATATAAACTGAGGCTTGAGATGATCATATGCAGTTGAGCTTTTCCTCCAGCACTTCTGCCATCATCCTGAGAAGAAGATAGCCTTGGCAACCTCTGTCCCTGCAGCTTGGTTCCCAAAGTGGGACATGTGCCACAGAGCCGCCCCATCCAGTCTGTAAGTCTGCAGCTTAAATAAGACACTCAACCAACTCCCAGATCCGTGAGAGAGAATAAATGCTTTTTACTTGCTACTGACATACTGTCACTAGTTTTGTTCTGTGGCAAGAGCTGACTAATATGGGGTTCTGTTCCCTTAATTATTTCCCAAACTTTCACAAAACGTATTTCATAAGAATGTGAATTCTAATCATACAGCATTTGATTATCTTGGAAGAAAAAAATACAAATTGTTGTTTGTTATTCAAACTTGAAACTACAAAAGAAATTACCATAGAAGCTACCTGAGTTTCTGTATCACTTGTGGTTCTTCGGTTGCATACAATTATGGAAATGTAAACAAAAGAGAAGTCATAGAGACTTCTCAAAAGAGAATTGACTGGAAGCTTGAAGGATCAGATCTGAAATCAACAGGAACCAAGGAATTTAAAAAGCAAGAAAAACAGGAACAATCAAATAGGAAAAGGAAGTCAGTTAGGATGCCATGCATGGGACAGATGAATAAACAGCAAATACTGTCAGAGTTGATTTGTACCTCTTCTGAAGATTCAAATCCCAAGGAGGAAGAATGAAACTAGCTCAGCACGAGTGACTTGTCTATCCCCTGGATAGGAGAGAGGAACACCCTTTAGTTACAGGTTCATCCAAGTATGAAAGAAAAGAGCTAAATCCCCCCCAAAAAAAAACATAAGAAAAAGAAAAAAGAAAAGAACCATCTTAGGTGCATGTAACCCACACATGATGGGGTTAAGAACGTGGTAAAGGACCTCTGATAGAGCTGGCATTTATGCATAAGCTTTATCATGTGAGTTTACACTGCTTTTCCCCAAACCTCACTAAAATGTTAATTAAGGGATTATAAAAGACATAAATCTTCAAGAATCAAGAGAATGGAAGTGGACATGACAACCATAAAATTTTAAACTCTGCAAACAGATGGATGGAAACCAACTTAGCAGATCAAGGAAAGCAGAAACCTAAGCTAGAAGTGCAGTAACCCTAATGCCCAGGTGCAGGTAGCTGATTACCGGAAAGTCTCGGAATTGGGGAAGAATGGAGATTAGAAGGAGGAATGACATAACGCTGGCTTAAAGGTCTGCATGGAAGCTGGTAGGTCCCTGCAGACAACGAGCTGTCACTACTATTCTCAGCAGAAAACTAGAAGATGAGAAGGGCTGAGTTGACGAACTCTGTACCCAAAGGCACCATACATAGCCAAGAACAGGAATTTTAGGCTGAAAACAGGGGCATAATGGGACTTCCTCTTCATTCACCTCCACACCTTTTCCCAACAGATTCCCAGGATGTCGGTAGCCAGACTTATCCCTGACAGGCTAGAGATTAGTGGATTTCCTTCTGAGTGTGCCTGCATATTAGTGGAGGAGGAAATTTGGCCCCTGATATTTAAACATCTCCCAGCAAAGTGACTGAGGCACCACCCAAGTGTTGAAGCCAACCAATCAACCAAGCCTGTCTGTTCATGCCATGCCTCTAAATAGTTTTTATAGACTAACTAATAAATAGGAACAAAGAACCAGTACACACTATTCACTTTAAAAATCTTTACTATTAGAAAAAATGCACACAAAAAAATCTCAAAGAGAAAGAAAGATATTAGAAAATATATGTAACATATTTTCTCAGAGTAATAAGAAAAGATAGCTCATCTATGAAATGAGAACAAATAGAACATTGCACCACACAAGAAAAAGGAATAGCAGAGAAGAAAATGTTCTCTAAAATAATGAATTTCACAGAAATAAAAAATTTAATGAAAGTGTTGAGAAGAATCTCCTCTAAGTAAAATAAAGAGATGAAAAGGAAACCTAAAGAAAACACATACTTAAGAAACACAGAGAAATCCAGGAGGTCCAATGACTAAATAGGAGCAGAAGAAAATGGAAACAACAATGATAGTATCTAGAACAGAACAAAACGGTACTTCCTAGAAATAATGGCCATGATTTTCAAGATTGAATGGACCCACCAAAACCCTTACAATACATTTAAAATAACGACCCAGACTGAGGCACATTTGTCATATACCAAATGTTTCCAGAGAAGAAATAAAAAATATGGAAAGTGTTGAAAATCAGAATGGGATCATGACTCTCAAAAGCAACATGGCAAGCCAGTAGTCATGGAATGGACCTCCCAGTGCTGTGAGACAAGGATTTCCAGCACAGAATTTCAGCCCACCTAGAGGATGAGAGTCCGTGAACAGATGAAGTGACGTTCAGGCTCTAAAGGTCTCAACAACTCTATTTTCCCATATTCCCTTATTTGAAGGAAGCTCTGGTGGGATTTTCTCGAGTAAGGGAGTAAAGGAGAGAGAAAAATCTAGCATTGAAGGAATAGGGATCAAACATAAAAGAAAGTGAAGGTGGCCGCTAGGGTGGTGTGGAGACAGGTGTGCAGAGAGCAGACCAAGTCCACAGAGGGGAAGGAGCAGCAAGGCTGCAAGACAGGCCTCTCCGTGACTGCGTTGAAACAGACACATTGCCTGAGATGTTTCAGTGTTCTCAGGCACTTATACTGGCGAAGTATTGGTAGCTACACAGAAAGCTAAGCAAACAGAAAATGACGTAATTATTAACTCCAGGAGAAATAAAGTTTTTACAAGAAAGGAAACATACTAGTGGGTGATAATAAAAGTCTGTGGCTCAGTCATAATTGATGTGGACATAGCTGTAATAATAGACAGTGGATATTGTTCTATTCCAAAATTGTGATGCAATTATTATAGGAGGAAAGGAAGTAAGAGTGTTTGTCTTGTATTGTTTGTGTTAGGGAGAAGGGGTAGAAGAAAGCCAACGTCCCACCTTCCACAGTAGGAAGTCAACGGAATACACTTTAAAAATCACAGATTTTTAAAGATAGATTAAAATGGCTTTTTAAATACAATGATGGAAGATGCAGCTATCAGAGTTGAAATTGAGAACCACAAATCAGATATAGGGGAGGGCAAATTAGGGGATTCAAATTTTTCAGTCCTAAATAATTACTTTTAAATTTTGATGAAAATAAAAAGTCAACTAAGAAGTTATTTTCTTCCCCAGAAGCTCAAGGATAAACTGAGATTTATAGTAATATTCATGAAAAAGACTTCCAAGAAATCATCCAGCCAAGTAGCAAGGAGAGGTGTTTAAGTACGGTCCTTCCTCCAGCTCCTCTTTAATCATACGGCCACCTGAGAAGACTTCATAGCAATGCAAAGGGCAGGAGGACTCCTTAGATGAAGTTACAGAAAGCAACAGGGCAAGTGCTGCCCCACAGCCAGTAATGCTATTTTGAAAGTTTTCTCTCAGCATCTTGGAATCGGTAACAAGGTTTATATTTAGGTTCAAGTTTAACTGGAGGTCTTCAAAATTCAAGAGACACAACCCCAAGAACATGCACAGGGTTAGTGCTCAAGGGAAAGAATATCAGAGCTGCTGATGCTCTGTGGTAGGTAGGTAGGGTATCTTTCTCATTCGAAATGAGAAGATAATGGTGATACATGACGCAGAGCGAGGGCTTGCTGTGGACTTTGCATTGTATCAGCACCACACAGAAGTGTCACTGCATTCTCACTATAACCCTATAAACTGAGTTAAAAACTTAGGACCCTGCCAACATAGAAAACATTGGCTGATCACTCACCATGTCTCAGGCTTCATGCCAATGTTCCACTAAGTCTTTATCATGACTCTCCAGTGGAGGCATGCCACTGTGACTGAGACTTCCGCAGCTATCTCTGCTATGAGCTGACAGCAAGAACAGGCTTCTCCCTGCCTTCTTGTAGCCTCCCGATTTCTCTCTGAAAGTACAAATGCTGACCCCACTCCCATCCCAACCCTGACCTGACCTTCTGTTGTGTGATTTGCTTCTCAGGGTCCCTCCCATGATCTTTTCACATGACGCTCACCAACTGGCCTTACAGAGGCAGAGGGCGATGAACAGAAAGGCGTGAATCAGGAACGTACCCTAGCCAAGAAGAAGGAGATTTGGAAGACAGTGACTAAAGCAGCAAAATGCATTTTTTAAAAATCTCTGAAGAAAGAAGTTTTGCCAGTTGGATTTTGGTCACTAGGAAGTCATTACCAACTGTGATGAGTTCAGCAATCATAGAGGCAGGTTACAGGTACTTAGAATTCAGGAAGGAAGAAAACGTAGGAAAGATTGATAACTTATCTAAGAACATGCACAGTGATGGGGAGAAGAAAAACATGATAGACTCTTATATAGAAAAAAAAAGTTTGAACTAGGATTTTCAAGACAAGTTAGGCAGGCTCAGGAATATCTGAAGGCCAAGAAAAGAACCAGTGGAAACAGAGAGACTGAGAAATCTGGGGAGTCAGCAACCAAGAAAACATGTCTTGGGAGTACTAGAAAGGAATGAGGATGAAAGTACCCATTGAGGTCTTGGCCCTGGAGAGTGTGAGCACACCTCTTTTCTGAAATTAGAAGGTACATTGCTCAAATATTAAGATAGATTTTGAAAAAAGCTAAATATTTTCTTGAGTGGCTTTGATGTTCTCAGTATAAATGCATTACATTAAATGAGATGACCTATGCAAAACACTTAGTACAAATCCTTTTTGTTTTGTTTTGGCACCAGGCATTGAACTCAGGGGCGCTCTACCACTGAGCCACATCCCCAGCCCTATTTTGTGTTTTATGTAGAGACAGGGCCTCACTGAGTTGCTTAGCGCCTCGCCATTGCCGAGGTTGCCACTTCAACTAGCGTAGAAGTGACAATGGTAAGAATGACAACAAGCATTTACTGAGTGTTTACAATGCTGAAGGAACTTTCTAAGCTATCACAGTGGTAATGGAGGAGATAGAAAGAATAGACGCAGCAGTGAGGAATGTTGCTTGAGAACAAAGCGAGAAGTAACATCAAGAAAGAGAGCAGGTTTAGCTGGGCGTGGTGGTGCACGCCTGTAATCCCAGCACTTAGGGAGGCTGAGACAGGAGAATCATGAGTTCAAAGCCAGCCTCAGCAATGGCGAGGCGCTAAGCAACTCAGTGAGACCCTGTCTCTACATAAAACACAAAATAGGGCTGGGGATGTGGCTCGGTGGTCGAGTACCCCTGAGTTCAATCCCCGGTACCAAAAAAAAGAAAGAGAGCAGGTTGGGTGGCGGAGACACTATGGGGATCTCATCAGCAAATGAGCAACTATTATTTGGGACCTTAATTGAAGTTTGGACAGGTATGGGCATTGGAAAATGTGGGTAGGTGTCTGGTAAGAAAGAAAGAAAACTAAAGAAATGGGTAAAATTGCAATAAGTAGGCAGTCATGCTCCCCAAACAGGGACATGACTAGTTAAAAGGTACAGTTGGTGATATCTTAGAGGACGGTTGGCTATCCTTAGTCATGAGGCTTAAGCATCGCCTTGATACTACTTAAACAAGCGGATGGACATAGTTGGAGATGGGAAATATGTTTAGTATAATATAACTAAGGGCTTACATCACAGCAGAAGATAAATGGACAGGAAAATTAGGATAAGTTTCTCCAACATTGCTTCATTTAAGGATATTATTAAGTAACAGAGATGGAAAATATTGCCCTTTTCCCCATTTTATCATCAAAGATGATAAAAGTGATCTTAGAAATTTACAGACAATAGGGCCAAGACTTTGTGATATCAACTGTTGACAACATAGACCTCAAATGACAAGAATAGGTAATAAGGGAGGATTCAGTTGATAGAATAACGTTTGTTTATGATAAGCAACTACATTCTTTCCCATTTCTACTATCTCAGAGGAGGAGAAAAGGCTAAGTCTGGAGGAAGTAGAATCAACAAACTGATCACTATAAAAGAGCATGCAACACATTCAATGTGAAAGGAACACGGATGTGATAGTCACGCTGGCCCAATTATTTCTAGTTCATATTGGCATTTTTAAATTTTATTTAAATTTTATTTATTTTGGAAACTAAGAGAAAAAAAAAGCAAATTTGACCATAATTGGTTTATAGCACAATATCATCAGTCATTGGGCCATCATTTCTTAATTCTATTTAATATTATATTAATATTATATGCATTCCTATATACTCATTCTTGTGTATTTAACATATCTGGCATTTTGCTATATTTCTCTTGCTTATTTCCTTGTTATTATGTTTTGAAATTTGGTACCCAAGATACACCTAAATCTAGTTAACGGCTTCTAAACCCTGCAAGGTATCAGTTATTCACATATATCATATTTTGATTATTCATTTACCTACTAATGGGCATTCAGGTTATTCCCAACTCTCTGTCCATTCAAATTATGTTATACCAAGTAAACTTCTGATAACTTTTTGTGGGTAGGGGGCATGCTAGTGATTAAAGCCAGGGCCTCATGCATGTTAGGTAAATGCTATAACACTGAGCTAAACTTTTCAAATTATGGGATACATTTAATATATTTTCCAAAAATTGACATTCTTACAAGGTAATGGCTCTCCATTCTTGACCACAATACACTTCTACATTTTGATTTTCTTTTTTGGTCCCTTACTAGAGTTTTATAACTTTCTTTATAAAGCTTTGTCAAATGTATTTTGTTAATGTCCTATGTATTTAATGGGTTATGTTGTTACTATAATAGAATTTTATTTTTTATCACAGTTTCTGAGTTATTATTGCTCATACAGAGGAACTTTATTTACATGAACTGGGAAATCATGCTAAATTTGTTATTTGTGATTAGTTTGTCATTAAAATTTAAATTGCAAATAATCACATTATCAGGAAAGAATTACAATATATTCTGCTTCATACCAACTATTATTGCTTTCCTTATGGCATCATCTAAAAACATTAGTACTATGCTGATAAGTATTATTCAAATGAAGCATCTGTATTTTGTTCCCAACTTTAAAAGAAGTGTCTTAGTATTCCCCATTAAATATATTTGTTGTAGAATTTGGGTATACAAGTTTTGTTACATTATAAAATCCCTATCTCTAGTTTTCTGAGAATTTTCATTATTTCTTCCCATGTGTATTGAGATAAATGTTTTACTTTAGTCCACCAATGTAATAGTAAATTAAGAGATTTTTCTGAAGTTTAATCATTCCTCTATTCCTCTATTCAAGTGATAAAAACACATTGTTAAAAAAATGAATTTGCTTGGGTAATATTTTAAATTGTTTTCATCTATAAAATTAGTATGTACTTTTTGTATATGTTTATTTAAATGATTTTAATCTGAATTATACAAAACTCATAAAATTAGTTGTCCAATTTTTCTTTTTTTCTTTTCTGAAAAACACTTATATAATATTTGGGGATTATGTATACCTTGAAACTTTGGTAAAGCCTACGAGTAAAATTATTTTCCATGGGAGTCTGAGAAAGGCAGAAAAGTTATCTTTAAATATAATTAAGTGTCATTATGATTATTATTCTATCCAAGTTTGCTATTATTTTTCCTTGGGTGCATTAAGCTTTCATTTTTAGGTATAAGTGTATGATAAATGTTTTTTTAAGCATTAAAATTTTTAATTACAATTTTTAATCTCTACTATGTCTATCTTAATTTGTCTTTCATGTTTCATTTGTTTATATCTCTTCATATAGTCCTTCATTGAGGATTTCAAAAATTTATTCATCTTTTTAGAATTTTCAAAGAACAGACTTCAGGTTTTGGTAATAATCTCATCTTTGCTTCTTTTCTTAACCACTCATTTCCTTATATTTATTTTTGATAATTCCAGTTTACTCTATTGATTTTTTTCTATTGATATTTCTATAAATTTATTTTTAAATTACACAAATCCCCAAAGGGAATAAATTTTCCCTCCTTAGGTTCATAGATATTCATCCAACTCAGCAACTTCACTGATCTTATCAGAGAAAAGCAGCATCTTTCCTCCTGGAATCAGGCAACTCACCAGTCCATCTGCAATCTGATAAGAAGAGGCTGAGGAATGTGGAGAGGAGGTATCCCCAGCCTCCACTCAAACTCAGATCCTAGGTGACTCCATATCTAAGAAGACTCAGCAGCCCTCCAAGGAGGGACAGAGGCACCACCAATCTGAGGAATCCCTATGCCTAAAAGGAAACTCCATGTGTGAACAGAACTTTTGCAAGAAGACAGCCTACAGCCAAAGAAAACCTTATGCAGAAAACCCCAGGCCACTGTCACTAGCAGACTTTGCTTTAATTCAGGACTTTTCCATCCTACAAGTGTGTCCAAGATCATTGGCACAGTTTCTAACATGCTGAGCCATGACTACACTGATGTTTGTGGATGATATCACATCCGCATCTCCTAATCACCCAGGGGGCCTGTCCAGACCAAATCCCTGTCCAGCTGCTTCTCACCTTCCAGGGAAACTATGTGCAGAAGAATAAGGATGTGAGGGCACCCTGAGTTCTGAAAGTCAAGTGCCAGGGAAAGGTGGATTGGATGTCTACACTGGAAATACACTGAACGTGGCTCTGCAATATAACAATAAGAGTTATAAGTGAGAAATACGTAGAATGTCATGATTTTAAAAATGTTTTCATAAGTGAAGTTTCCTTTAAAATCTCAAAACAATCTGCTGTGTAGACACAGGTTGTATTATTCTTATATTTGAGTCATGGGAACTAAGGCTCAGACAAGGTATGGTACTTCCTAAAGCACACAAAGCCAAAAGAAATAGAAAGGAGAAAGGAAATTTGGAGATAAGGACCTAGAATTTTGGAACCTACAGTTTTGTTTTCAAGTTTCCTCCACCAACGGGTTTAGATTCTCCCCTCACCTCCTTATACTTGATAAGAGGAGACCTGAGAAGTGGGACCCGTGCTCCTGGTATCATTACCATTCAATCCTCATGATCTTCCCATAAGAATTGGGTAGGGACCTGTATCACTCTAAAAGCAAAGGGACAGCAAAACCCAATGTCCCTAATGCCCCTTTTCTGTTACTCAAAACCCCGCCAAGTTAGGGGGAAAATGAGAGGAAGTGTGAGCTGAAAAGTCCAGATACTTATCATCTTGAAGGACACCAACTCTCTTACGCACTCTGGGAACTAGGGCAAGTCAGAATTATCTGTAGTGCGACTGTCTTGCGCGCACATCAGGACAGTTGCTCCTTGGGATGCTGGTCATATAAGAAAACCAAGCATGCTCGTGTTGATGATGTCACTGCTTCTGCTTAACACAGAAAATGCCTGTCTCTATGGGGACAGCCATGGAACTGAGGGCACGGTGGAAAGTATAGGTGTCACTCATCTAGCCAGATGCCACTGGACGAACACCACGAGGGAGAGGAGACGCTGCTTGGCAAAGCACCATGAGAGATGGAGCTGCTACCGTCATCCTGTCACCCCTGGACCCTCCTTGGAGCAGCCTCTGACCTCCTGTGAGCTTTCTCCATGTCTCGGGGCCCCTTCTCTGGCCTATTTTCAACCCTGTGTGTTGCCCTGGCACAGCTAGGCTGTGGATGAGACAGTTGTGAAGTCACTGTCAATAGGGAAAGTCGTGCCACTGTATCATAAAATTATTTCTTCATGTATATATTTGATGTTGTAGGTGTGAAAACTGGGGAATAAGTGGAATACAAGTTTTCTCAGCTCAGAAGGGAAGATCATAGACTCCCCCTCAGGCTCCCTTTCTGATTTCGCCTTATCTTTCCAAATATTCGAGTAGGACTCACCTTTTGGACCCTCTCTTTTCTCTATGTTCTTTCCTGTGGTAACCTCGCCCAGTTTCAAAATTGATGGCTTTATATTTTTACCTCCAACGTGGTCCTCTCCCATGAACCACAGATCATATGCTCCATTGCCAATCAGACAGAGCCTCCTGGATATCTACTAGACACATCAAACTTCTCAAGTCCTGTGCGAGGCCTCTGATCTTGCCTCCTAAAACTTGTTCCACCTGGAGCTTTCTCATCTCAGGTAATGACACCTCCATCCTTCCTGTTCCTCGGGGGGAAAAAAAACTCATTCTGACCCCTTTCCCATCCTACATCCAACCCATCAGGAAGTCCTGCTGGTCCTATATCCAGAATCCAGCCATGTCTCACCCCTCTACTGCCAATAGGATCCAGTCCCATTATTCCCCACCCTTAGACTGACCTCCTCCCTGGTCCCCTACAGTCTGAACATAGCAGCCAGAGGGATCCTTGGGTTATCCAGTCCTCAAGCCTCATACCAATAAAAGCTAAGTTCTCAGAGTCACCTACAAAGCATCTCCGACAGGCTGCCCACTCCTCTTCTGACTCATCTGCTGCTAGTCTGTTCTGGCTCCACCCCAGCCACACTGGCCTCCTCTCAGTGCCACATACCTGCCAGCCTGCTCCCCCTTCGAGTTTTCTAGCTGGAATGTTCTCTCCCACATACCCACATGGTTTACCTCTTTATCTTCTTCAGGTTTTTCACCAAATATCACTTTCCCACGAAAGCCTTCTTCAGACATTCTATTTAAAACCACATGCCACCCCCGCACATTCCCAATCCTCTTCTCCTTTTTTCCTTTGGACTTACCACTTCTCAATATGTTACATAATTTACTCAACTTGGCTATGGGCTGTCTCTTCTCTTTAGGTTATAAATTCCACAGGACAGGAATTTTTGTCTGTTCTGCTCACTGATCTATACCCCAGTACCTTGATCAAATTCTGACACGTATACCTAGTCAATAAACATTTGTTGATTCAATGAATAAATGAGTAAATGAATTAGAATGATCCCCTCTAGAGTCCTGTGATTTTGGTGCTCATATATTCATGCATGATAATAACTATGTCCTTAGCTTCCAAATTTAGGGGACCCTAGCAGAACTGGAGTTCAAACTCCAAGGTCAAAAGTCTCCTGTGGTATAGACCTCCTAGGACAGTTTCTGGGTTTCTGCACATGTGTACGAACTAGGGGATTTATTCATGCATCTCAACACCCAGCTCCCTACTCTAGCCACTGGGTAAGCTCATGTATCTTAGTCCTTCCAGGCACCTGACACTTCACTGTAGGATCTGGAGCTGCTGCCTGGCCCAGAATGCAGAGGTGGGAATTGTCATGATGGCAGAAAGGCAAGAAAAACTCTAGAGAAAGCGCGAGGCATTGGTGGCACAGACAGCACTGAGGCAGATGGGCAGCTTGGGATAGAAACAGCTGTTTCTCTCTGGACGCCTGCGGAAGAGTTGTGCATGTGCCAAGCTCCAAACTAGGGAGGGGCTTTGTGAGGACTAATTAATCACAGGACGCTTTTGTTCTTGCCCTCCCTTTGGAAGGAACTAGTATACTGCTCTCCTCCCTATCTCCCCACCCTCCAGGGATATAAAGCAAGCCAAGGTTGTAGTTCTGACCAGACAGAGCTGATCAGAAACTCCTGTGTAAATCCCCGCTGTAGGTGCCCTCCCTTTGTAGAGCTTAACCATCCCTCTGTTTTCTGCTTTCAACTCTCAATCTTCTCCACACCCATCCACCACAACTCTGTGGTCTTCTACTCTTCACTTTGCCTGGGATCTCTCCAACCTCCTGCCACGATGATCTGAGTCTCTGCTTCACCTGCTGCCAAGTGATGCCTCTGTCTGTACCCAGGTAAGGAGAAGCCTGGCATTTGGGGAACAGATGGGCAGAGGAAGAACAGCAAACAAGAGAGAATGGGAGTAAGAAAACAGAACACTTCCCCACCAAGTTTACCTAAAGCAATAACACTTGTAAGGGGAGCATTTATTTCCTCCATCCTGTCCGCTGCCTCACATCTGCAAATCACAGAGCACACGAGGTTCCCCTTCCACATCTAATGATTTTGCCCAAATGCATCCCTGTCACCTTAGCTTTTCCATCTAAAACTAGGAGATCTTTCTTATTGTCTTCTTATGTGAACAGAGGCTTCAGGGAGAGAGGTATCCAATGACATATTTTTTCTACAGAATGATAACAATAGAATTGAAAAATATTATTTCTTCTACTCTTAGAGGCAGAATAGAGAGTCCTATGGACTGATTATTGCTCAAATCTGTGGGAGCCGAGAAACTTGACCACTTACAGTATCAATGTAGGAAAAGCTCCACTTATTCCTCCTGTCCTGGCCAAAGGATGAAATCCTCAGCCTCTGGACCACATCAACCACAGAGCTTCCCACTGAAGAGAATCTGTGCCTCTTCCAAGCCCCACCTAGGGCTGGCTGAGTCTTGTACATCCTATCTCATTTAATCTAGTGGTTTGTTGCTTTTTCTTGGCAACCACAATAAGACAAGGAGGCAGGCACCTGGATGGTTGGGAAAGGTTCCCATTGGAAAGACCCTGTGATGCTGACGTCATTCATGTCACTCTTGGGGTAAAAGCACGTGGCTTTCAGGACCATGCTTGAAGAGCACCTTGCAATGCTATGCTCTGGAGGTGGCTCACCTAGGGGTTCAGGACTTTTTGTCCCACCAGTGTTTGTTTTTGTTATCACTGTTATTTTGTTTCCATTTTAATGAATCCTGAAAAATTCCCGGGCAATACTCTGATAGTCTGGGTTTCTCTATCTAAGCAGCTTCCTCAAACCCATTACTTAGCATGTGGTCGGCAAGAAATAGAAAAACATCTTTTAGAAGGAAGGCATTCTGGGTTTTCAAGGGAGCCCTTTTGCTGTCTTGTAGCACAAGATGCAATTCCAAAATTAAGAGTACTTTCAGGCTAACTAAAACCACCTTCACAGGGAGTGGATTCTATGGTAGTTGATTCAAAAAAAATCTGAAAATAAGCTAGAGTTCCTGTAGAGCAAAGATGCTGATATTTTTCAAGTAGATGAAATAACTTATCCACAGGCCTACAATACTTTTCAAAATGTAACAGTACAATGATCATTCATTTTGTCCGATAAAATTGACCTTCACCGTCCCAGAACTGGGACAGTCTCTTTGCCAGACAATTTTGATGTTGAACATTAAAGAGCCCATTTTGGAAGCTTATCCCTCTTCCTCTGGAGTAAGTCTGGCTTCAAAACTTTTGTTAAAATGGACGCTGCTTCGTTCAAGCAGAGGATCTCTTTCAAAGCATCAAAGGCAGAAAGCCAGCTCTCGAATCGGTAGGACTCCTAGATTTTCGTGGTTCAAAGCTCCTCCCCAGATGAAAATATGAGAGAGCAGGAAGCTTGAAATGATACTTTTCTCAAAACCCTAATTCCACAATTGACTTTGAAAAAAAAAAAGATTAAAAAAGCCATAACCCTTAACTAGAGACCTCAAACACAAGTGCCCGCGTTTTTCCACCCCATCATTCTAATCTTCAGGAAACTTAAAGGGGAAATGTTTGTCAAACTACAAACGCCATGGAAGCCACTGAGCCGAAGCTAGAGGACTCCAAAGTCATCCATGTAGCCTTCATTTTAAAGAAGGGCTCCGGAAGCAATGCAGAGCCATCGAGGGTGTCTCATTCGTATGACATGTAGGACACCTAAATACTTCCAAAACACCATCAAGGGGAGAAAGGCAAGTATATGTATTCAAGGAAAACATCCCCTATTAAATCTATTTAGATTCTTTTTAGGGGATAAAGATGTCAACAAGAAGCAAGTAGGAAGATTTCTTTTATTTAGACTTTCAAAGCTTTTGACAAGATACCTTACCAGATTCAGTCATCAAGGATTTAACAGGCTACTTTATCTTGTAAAAGGAAGCAACTCACGAAACAGAAACACAACACAGGAAAACAGCACATCTCCCTGGGATCTTAAATGATTGGAAGAGGGAATACACAGTGAAGTCACTAAAGACAGAGAAGATATTTAGCTCCTCTGAGTAAAGAAATTGCCAAATTGCTGTGTAGAAAACACTAGAAAATGTTGTTTGTGTGGCAGAGAAAAAAGAACAAAATGATCAATGAATTTGAATTCAAGGGATTTTATTTCAGAAAACAAATTGGAAATGAAATGTATAATTATGCAAACATATATAAATTAATGAGATTCAAGTTATCTGTGATAAATCCAGATACAGGTTTGTCTGACCAGGAAGAGGAGTCATTATAGAATTACAGTTGTCAGCTGCTGCATGGGTGGAGCCCAGAGACTGGCAGGACACTGCAGAAAAGGATATGATTAGTAAACACCTTTTACCTTTTCCATGCCTGGCATTGTGTTATGTTACTGTGTCATGGGTTTTCTTTATAATAGGCCTAATTTTTGCAACAAATACTACAAATCAGGCCTCATTATTCCCATTTAGATATAAAGAGATTAAGGAATGGAGAAATTGAGTATATCAACTGACATTAATGTGGGTAGTAGGTGGCTGAGCCAGGATCTAAATCCAGAGATATCTTCTTCCATAGCCTATGCAGTTTCAGAAGGTATAACAGGAAGCCTAAGAGAAAATAGTAAAAAGATACAGGTATAAAGATAGATTAGATAGATGGTAGATAGATAGGGAGGCAGATAGACAGACTTATCCGTTTACCTCCCCATGAGGTTCCATCCCCAGAATACAATGCATACCTCTACCTCTGGAACTGCAGAAAGATAACCAAGGGGCTAGCAAAGCACTTGAAAGAGCTCAGTCGAGGGCTGAGGAAATGTCTTTGATGGCAGGATGAATACGCAGAGGATATTACACTCAAACCTGGCAAGTCATAAAGGATAGCAGTAAGAAGGCTTGCAGGGTTTTTTCCACCTACTATGTGTCATGTCTATGCTAGAAGCTTTTAAGTGTTCTTTTGTGGAATCCTCACCAAGTCCCTCCTTGCTGTCCCCATTCAACTGTGAGGAATCTGAGCCTTTGGAAGAGTTAATTATGTTGTCCCTCTCCCTTCCAAAGCAAGCATCTAGAAAACAACAAAGCAAAATTTAAGCTATGAGGACACTTTCTCCTTCAAAGCTAAAAAAAGAAAATATCTTTTGAGTGTACAGTGTGTTATTCATAGAAAAAAAAAGCACAAGATAAAAATAGTTTCCATTATAGCTTATAAAAATTCAAAGACCAGAGGCTCACAACAAATTACTAAATGAAGTTAGGAAATCCAATTGTATTTATAACCTTTTAAGTTTGGCTTCCCACAGGACAATAATAAAATTTTGCTGTGACCCCTCTTTTGGTGGTTTTGTAGACTGTAATACTAGATCAATGGGCTCAGGTCTACCAGAAGACAATTCATGCATAAATAGAACTCTTTGGCCAGAAGTCCTGAGAACCAGCTCTAGTCCAGTTATGCCAACAGACAGCAGCAATAGCCCAGGCTGGTCAGTGACCTCTCTGGGTCTCCCTTGCTATAACATGAGGATCTAAACCATTTGACCTTCCAGCTCCACTTCAGTTCAGCAACGAACTGAACTCCTAAGAACCAAAGGGGCCTGACCTATCTGTCTCTCTCATCTCCATTCCACAACCCCCTTTAGAAGTGCTTTGATTGACTATTGAAATGACCAATGGGAAACATCAATACTATAGACAATTTTAGTTATATTGCATAGCAAAAAATTGAATCCCAGATTTGCATCTCTGTGCCAGCAACGCTTCCAGCTACATCCAGATGTCCTGGGCCACCAGCCAGCCCTGACTCTGGGGGTGCTCTCTGTAGCCTTACACAATTAGAAAAGCCAATCTGCAGGAACAATAACAAGAGCAGTGATGAACGTCAAAGCTAAGGAGAAACTATTTTTAGCTTTGTTGCTTGGATTATCTGCATTACTGCTCACATTCACATGTCCTCAGGAAAAATACCAGCAAAGGGACATATGAGGTCATCTGATGGCAGGACATTTCCCGGGTCAGGGGTAGGAGATATGGGAAGGGGGATGGAATTTGTCTTGTATGGCAAGGATTTGAGGGGAGAGGAATAAAAAAGGAAGATTACATCGTGGATATGTCCCTGGATTATCAGGGCCTACACTGCTTGGTTGCAATTCTGGCTGGCTTTACCACTAACTAGCTATAACATTTAATTTCTTTAGGATTCACTGTTCTCATCTATAAAATGGGCACAATAAGAGTTCATACCTCATCAGGTTGTCACTAAGATTAAGTAGGTTAAATGTGGAAAGTCTTTATGAACCTTTGCCTGCCACTTTAACTGTCAGCTCTTACTGCTGATGTTCTTAATCACCTGGAAGAGTGAGAATATTTGTCTTTCTGTTCCAGGTGAAGGAAGTGGGTAGAGTTAGGGTTTGCAGTGTTTTCTTCTCTTTCTGCAGCTTCTCGGCTTGCAAAGAACAGGATTTCACCTGTTGAAGCTATGAAAGCATCTATTGTCCCTTCCCCTCTCAGAGGAAAGGCACTGAGACATTCCTGGAGTTTGTGACCATTCCTCCCCTAAACTAAGCAGAAATCTCCAGTACCAAAAAAAAAAAAAAAAAAGAAAGAAAGAAAAAAAGAAATGCTCCTTGATGTCTTTCAATTTAATTGACCCATTTTGCTTGCTTTCAGCAGCCTTGTTTTTAAAACATGATCTTCCTTGAGCTTTCAGACACTGTGGCCATCACCTGGCCTTTCCTGCCTTCCACATCGCTGGGCAGCATGAACACAGAGGAAAAAGAAGTGGATTGTTTCCGTTTCTCCTTCCTGCACCCTGGCCCCAGCCCAGCCCAGCCCAGCTTCTCCAAGGAGATGCCAAGGAAGGGGTGAAGAGAGGAGCAGAGGCAGCATCTCCTCAGGAAGCCCAGGTGGATACTCAGGTTTCATCCCACCAGAAGTCCCCAGGACAGCCACACCTCTCATTCACACCTACAGCTACAACACAGGTTTGTTAAATTTGCTCAATAGCTGGAAGAGTGGCAAAAAAAAAAAAAAAAAAAAAAAAGGGCTCTAAACTGATGGGAAATGATGCCACCTTCCTCAGACTTGTCCCTAGCCCCACCCTACTCTTCCTCCCTAAAACTGTTTCCCCTCAGATGGGACAGGAAAGAGCCCAGGTGACACCGATAAATAAAAACATCCCAAAAGGTGCATTCGACATCAAAAGGCAGAAGATAGGCTCTTTATATTCCTTCTAAATCTTTCATCTGAGTTACTTCTCCTGCTTCTACCCAGCTAAACTGCAATTGCAAACTATGGCAGAACATGGACAAACTAGACCTCCAATATCGACACCAAACAGGGATTGTAAGAGGAAATAATAGTTGAGCTTACAATTAAAGTTAATGAAAAAAGAGATAAGGCAATAAAAAGAGATATCATTCATATATATTGGAAAAATCAGACTTCCTCCTCCAGTTCACATGGCCTCAAACCCCTCACCATCTCTTATCTGCTCACCTCCAGAGGACTATGAGAAACACACAGACCAACATGCTACCAATGTTTTACAAGTGTTGCCTACAAATGAGTCACTGGATAATACTGAGAAAGAAATTGTCTTCTGATGGCAAGTTTGGAAGGTACTGCTCACTCTGAAGGGCAAGTTAGAACAGACGTGCACCCCACCTTTTCTCATGTTGATGGTGTATTAATCACAATGTCAAGGATGTTTCAGTCCTGAGGTACCCAGCGAAGCCCTCCCACAGAGCACCCTCTGCTTGCCTGTCTACCCCTGTACTTGGCACAGATTTGGGTCTCTATTTTAAGGCTAAGCAAATATGGGTTGTCTGATTGAACCCAATGGCCTTATTCCAAAACCTCAGATAGGTCATGGAAAGTTCTGCATTCAGCCTCAGGAATTCAGATTCTGTTCCTGACTTTCTATGAGCAATAAAATCCTTCAATGCTCCCACCACGTTCCAACATTATTTTCCTCCCAGATTGTGAGGTTGTGTGAGATGACCTGTAAGACGCTCATCTGCACTACATTTTTGTGATTCTATGTCACACCACAGAAGGTGGCTGAGCAATAACAGAGTAGGAGAGGGAAAAGGATAGAGAAGCAGAATGTAAAGGCACGTTCCAGCCTTGGGGGACTCAGGTGGAGGCAGAGGTAACAATCAGGGCCATATAGAACCCACAAAGTAAACTGAAGTTATAGAGGCACTGTGCACCCTTTGTAAGTGGGGTTCAGGAGTGAGGCACTGTGAGGTAAGGGGCTAAAATCAAGGTTTCTTTGGATAGTTCAAGTTGCAAATGTAGCTCTAGGGATTCCAGTGCAGGAGCTAGGAAAGACTACTGCCATCTCTTCTAAACAACTCAGTAAGACTTTCTTCTTAGGGAGAGTGCTGGAAATGGACCCATAAGCCACTGCCACCTTGCAGCCACCACACCCAGCCTACCCCTCCGATTTCCACCTGACCTTTCTCTAGCAAGGCCAGAAATGCCTCACCCTTCAAACTTGCTCTTCCTCTGCTTCTCTCCCGCAGGTGTCCCCGGGCTGCCATGCATGGACAGCCCTAGCAACGGCAGCATGCCCTGTGGCTTTCTCCTTCAAGGCTTCTCTGAGTTCCCGCACCTAAGGCCCTTTATCTTCCTGCTGCTGCTGACTGTGCACTTGGCCACCCTGAGCGGGAACCTACTCATTCTAGTGGCGGTGGCCGCGGTGCCCAGCCGGCCACCCATGCTGCTCTTCCTGTGCCAGCTGTCAGCCATTGAGCTCTGCTACACGCTGGTGGTGGTGCCTCGCTCCCTGGCCGACTTGACCATGGCCGGCGAGGGCCGGGGCAGCCCCATCTCTTTCCTGGGCTGTGCCTTTCAGATGCAGATGTTCGTAGCGCTGGGTGGCGCTGAATGCTTCCTGCTGGCTGCCATGGCCTATGACCGCTATGTAGCTATCTGCCACCCGCTGCGCTACACAGCCATAGTGACCCCGGGACTGTGCGCGCGACTGGCCCTGGCCTGCTGCCTGGGGGGACTGGCGGTCTCCGTGGGACTCACGGTGGCGGTCTTCCACCTGCCTTTCTGCGGCTCCCACCTGCTGGTGCATTTCTTCTGCGACATCACAGCGCTGCTGCACCTGGCCTGCACAAGGAGCTACGCAGATGAGCTGCCCTTGCTGGGCGCCTGCCTGGTGCTGCTGCTGCTGCCCTCCGTGCTCATCCTGGCCTCCTACGGGGCCATCGCTGCAGCCCTGCACCGCCTGAGCTGCCCCAGGGGCCGGCGCAAGGCAGCCTCCACCTGCGCCTCACACCTGGCAGTCACCTTCCTGCACTACGGATGTGCTACCTTTATGTACGTGCGGCCCAAGACCAGCTACTCCCCGCGGCTGGACCGCACACTGGCGCTGGTCTACACTAATGTCACACCGCTGCTCTACCCGCTTATTTACAGCTTGCGCAATCGCGAGATCACTGCGGCCATCCGCAGGGTGCTGTGGCGCTGGTGGCCGGGCCAGGCTGTGGGTCAGGGTCTGTGTGAGCCTTGACAGCAGGCAGGGACCAGACCAGAGTGGGTAACTCTACAGCCTAAAGGGCCCCCTACCATGAGGTGTCTGCAACAGGAAAGCCATGGGAGGGGGAGGGGAGACCCAAGAACTGGATTCAGGAAAGAGAACTTGGAAGTACACAAGAAGAGTCATCTAGGGTGGCCACATCTCTGGAGCAAGGGCCAGGACAGAATGATAGACCTGGAGTTAGTGGTTCCACAAATACCGACTGAGTTTTTTCTATAACCTGGGCCTATGAAAAGCAGTGGGCTTCTGGTAGGTGATAAAGAAGACCCAACTCATAGCCAGATAGGGCTGGCCATCCTCCCCCTGCCCCAGGACAGACCCTACCAATAAACAAGAGATGGTGGGAGCGGCTCAGAGAATGGGAGTTACTTGTGCTAGACTTTCTGAAGGCCGAGGGGAGTCAGAGAAAACCTCTTGAAGGGAAAGGGTAGCTAAGTGGAGAACCGAGGGAAAGGCTAGGGTAAGCCTCTGAAGACAAGAGCAGAGAATGCTCCAAGCACAATGGGTTTCAGGGGCTGGAGACATTGGGAAGGAACTTGGAAAGTACTACAGGATCTGAAGTCATGGAGCAGTGGGATGCTTGTCCTCTGGTATGATTTCTCAGGCTGCAGTGTGGCAAATGGACTGGAGACATGGAGCCCCATTTGGGAATTTGTTACCATGCCCCAGTGAAATACAATGGAGTCTGGCCCAGAATATCTGCACAGGTAATTAGCGTGGGAAGAGTCAAGAGATGTGATAACTGGAGCCTGCAGAATCTTGATGTGGGAGGAAGAAGAAGCGGAAGTTACGGGGCACTCCTAACCTTGGTCATTTGATGGATGGCAATGCCTTTGTTGAGAATGCAGGGGTAAGGTACGGGGAAGGGGATGACAGTGCTGATTTGAACTGCTGCTGGGACAAACCAGTGAAGATTCCATAGAGGGGGCAAAGACATCAATCCAGAGCTCAGGTAAGAGATTCAAGAGGAGGAAGCAGTCGGAATCATAGATGGCTGCTGAGGCTGGAGGTAGAGGATGCCATTTAGGGAAAGTATATAAAGGAAGGAAAAAATAAGTTCCAGACCAAACCAGCAGGCAATTAGCATACAAGAGAGAGGAGGGAAGGAGCAATCAGAGGCCCCAGAGCTGCTGAGGTGCCCCATGGTCTTGCGGCATTCCTTCCTCCCTGTCTCCAGCGTTGGTGGCCCTAACTGCAAAATGGGGGATGAGACTACATGATCTGTAAGGTTTCTTCTTGCTCTCCTTCTGTTAAGATGGAGCATGCAAAGACACATATGGATCACTTTAAAAGGAACATTCAATAAGTATCAATAATTTAGTGCCAACTGAATGTATGTCAGATGACAAATGCGGGATTGAAGTAACAATCAGACAGAGTGAGCATTCATTAGGAAGGTTTCCTAGACAGAGTTAGGTTGTTTGAAATGACTTTTGGAGAAAGTGGTTGATTTACTTTGATTCCAACCATCTAGAAAACCCACTGACGTGCCTACTCTCTTATCTGTCTGTGGATATCCGTGAAAGTGGAAGCTGCTGACAGAGGGACCACTTGCCTGGGATGTTAAAGATGATTTCCAAAGGTAATGAGCATTGCTATCAGAATGATTGACAGTTAGCTCAGGGTAATTGCAGTGGTAACTCTAACCCAAGCTAACTTTGGGAAGCTAAGCAGGCGACCTTGAATGGCACACTTTTGCTTTATCCTCTGCATTTTGAGGATAAGAGTATGACACTAGTGCAGTTTCATATTGGGAAGGTAACTTGTCAATTACAGTGCAAAACAGAGATGATAACACAAGTGAGGAGTTGGGCGAAAGTCCACAGGCAAGGAGGTGAGCGGCTAAGCTGGAAATGCGTCTGGGATAGGGAAGGGAAGGAATGAGGCAGGAGATGGTAAGCACATTCGTGTGAACCCATGGGAAGGAAAGATAAGGCTATTTCAAATAAACGACCCTAGGTCTTCACCTTAAAGTATGCACCAAAGTCAATATCAGATGGATTAAAGATATAAATCTAAAATTCACAACCATAAAAAATAGCCTTGAAAATAAACATAGGTTAAAAATAAAAACATAGTTTGTCTCAGAATAAGGGGAGATGTTTTTAAGAGCAAGAGAAGAGTCACATCAAAAGAAAAAGACTGACAGGTTTGATTACAGACAGATTTAATCCTGTTATTTAAAAGCATATGTAATGTGATTGTGTGTGTTTATGCATATCATTTTAAAGCAAGTGACAAAACAGAAAGATGTAATGGCAACAAATATTATGATGAAATGGCTAGTGTAATAGCTCCTACTTGCCCTCTCCACCCCACAAAGAAACTAAGACAAGATGAATATCACATTTTTAAAAATGGATAAGAGACTTGAGCAGACAATTCACAGGATAACTAAAATTATTTTTATTAAAGTTCAACTTCATTAGTAGAAAAATCTTCAGACAATAAAACATCATTTATCTCATCAAATTTACAATTTCTCAAACAATTCTCAGTGTCTGCAAGTTACAGCGAGAAGAGTGTCTCACGTGTTGCCGTAGGGCAATCTTCAGAGATCCCCACTCCTCCCTCTAGATCAGGATCCTCCCAAGGATCCTCCTCTTTGATCCACTAATTTTACTTCTTGAAGTCTTGACAAAATAATCAGATATGTGGACTAAGCTTTTTAAAGAATGTTAACTGTAGTATTTTTGTGTTAGCAAAGCAATGTACAGGTCAAGTACAGAAATAATGATAAATAATATAATGAAACATTTAAAATACGTGCAAAAAGAGGTTTGATGATTTACTTTTGACTTGAGGAAATACTCATTATGTAATGCTGAGTAAAATTGTCATGAGGTAGAATTAATGACACCAAAAGAATAGGTACATATCTGTACATGTGCAAATATTTAAAAGACTGAATATTTTTAAAAAACACCCAAGAGCTAATAATTTCTCTTCTATGTGATGAAACTATGGGTTATTGTTTTTATCATTGCATATTTTACAAATTTCCCATAATCATTTTTAATGTATACTAATATCATATATAAAATTTTATTTAAAACAAGTAATATAAGAACTCTGTCAATCAATCAGACTTCTTCTTACCCTCTGTCCCCAAGATAAGGGCCTGATTCCTAATCTACTGCATGTGTCTCCTCACCAGTTGCCCTGGAGGGAAGAGAAGGGACCCAATGACAGCTTTACAGGGGTGGATTTGGGGGTAACTGCAGAGCTTTGTTTATGTGGAATAAAAGAATGTCCCAAAGTGTTTTAATCCAGTGGTGGCCTGAGGGAAGCATTACTGCCATCAAACAAGAGAGGAGACTTTAAAAGGGGGAATTGCAATCCACAGAGCCTGTGAAAAATGGCTAGAGAGAATAAATTCCCCTGATGTGACTATTTCTATACAATATTACATTGGTATATTCTAATATATTAAAGGACATAAATTAACACCAAACTAAAGTAAAAATGTAGACTACACTGGGAAAATTCCAGAGTTTACTCATTCAACCACAAACTACATGCCTAGTAAGCTATATGCAACTACATGCTTAGTAAGCTCCATGCCAAGAACCAGAGAGGTGGGATTCGCCAGCAATCAAGATGTCACTGTATTCCTAGCACCTATCCAAATTATTAAAGGAATAAAGATGAGACTCCAAATGGAGTTTGAAATCTAGAAGATTCAGGCAAATAAATAGGCAATTGCATTACTGTGTAATAAATACTACCATGTGGAAAACACAAGATTCTGCAAGAAAACCTAGCCTGGACCTGGGGTGTAGGAGTCTCAGGGTATGTAAGATCTAATGTGAGAGATCTAAAGTCAAGTAATGTGTAAGATCTAAAGTCAAGTAGAGGTACAGACCAGACAAAGCGGAGATAGGAGAGTCCAGGCAGAGGCATCAGGACAGGCAAGGCCCCAAGGCAAAGGAGACTACCAAAGCATCCTGGCAACTAGTTGATGTGACTGGTTCTTACTGGAAGTCAGGAGGTGGGTGGGGAGGATGCTGTGCATATTATATTAACAGATTGTAATGAAGCCAGAATTAGACAGGCAGTCAGTGTAGATAGGTAAATTGAGTCAGGTTGGATCAGGGAGGCCAATTTGGAGAAGTATTGAAATGCTAATGCCTCCAGAGCCCTTCCTCCACCTTTATAACCCCTGCTCCAACTGGTTGCTTAAGGTAACTAATCCCAAGGAATTGTTCATTACACCTGGGCCTTTTCCCCCATCCCTGTGCTTTTTCACCTTTTGGCCATCCCACCAAACATCCTGGGCCTAGTCACAGGAAGGAGAGAGATAAGAGGAAGAGAGCAGGAGAATAAAGGAAGCCTAGCACATATAAAAAGGCAAGACAATCGTACTTCTAGGTATACCAGGATAGCAGCTATGGCTCCCTTCTTCTTCCCAGGAGAAGTCTATATTACCCCCTTTTAAATAAACCCTGCTTAAATGCTTGCCTCCGTGTGCCTCTCTCAGGTTCAAACTTTAGCATGTGGAGGAGAACTCGTCAAGCGTGACCAGCAGCATCAGTGCTATAGGGACAGACAGGGACCAGCATACAAGCTGGTAAAAAGGGATGACAGGTAGCTTTCTGTCCTGGAAAATAGGTCAGATGAGCCTCACTGAGATGGAAAACACAAGGAAAACAACTAGTTGAGGGAAGGGCAAGCAGAGGCGATGAGTTCAGTATTGATCACGTCAACAAGGGGTGGCACTGGCAGAAATCAGAAGCCTGCTGGGAGAATCTGAGTGAGAGTTCTATATTTAGAAACTGCTGGGTATCAGTGGCTATTGTCATGGGTGAGCTCCCACAGTGAGCAAGTGCACTTAGAAAGGTGGTTCTATGATCAGACTCTAAGTAGCACTAACACTGAAGGGATGGGCTGATTATTTGAAGCACAACACCAAGTGTGGAATTTACTTTTTATGTGAAAAGACAATCCCAAAGCTCTCTGCATGGAACACCAACTAGGTCTCTTGGTAGGTTATTAAGTGAGAAAAGCAAATGAGAAGAGAAACAAATTGGAAAACCCACATCTCATGTATGAAGGAGGTTTATGTTATGAATACATTAAGAGCTCTTGCCAATCAATAAGAAAAAGATTAAGAATTCCAAAGAAAAAACAGGCAAGAAACTTGGAGAGACCATTCACAGAAAAGGAAACACAAATGGATTTTCCACAAAGAAAGAGTTTCAATCACATTTATAAGAGAAATGCAAAAGAAGATTACCCAGTGATATTTGGGGTTGTCAAACTGACAACATTCTAAAAGATGAATAACACAGGTCCAAAGAGGTACGATAGGAACTTTCATCCATGGTTGGTAGGAATATACATCTTTACACTGCTATGGATGGCAAGCAGGCCAGATTAATTAAAATTAATTGCATGTGTCATTTGTTTCAGTGATTTTATTTCCAAGGCTTGACCCTATAAATTTAGTTGCTTTGTGGAGAAAAAAATTAATGTTCACAGTATTCATGTTGGCATTACTTGAATTAGCAAAAGGCCAGAAGTTTATTTTCATTGGCACATAATAATACAAATGTATGGAGTGCAATGGAAAGTGATAAAGTTTTGATGTATGTCTGTGTTGTGATCAAACCTGAACACTTAACATACCCATCAACTCAGATATTTATCATTTATTTTTGGCGAAACATTCAAAGCCCTCTCTTCTTTCTAGTTACTTTGAAATACACACTACATTATCATTAAATATAGTCATCCCACTATGCAACAGAATACCAAAACTTAGTTCTCCTGCCTAATTTTTTGCCTATTTGACCATCCTCTTCCCATCCCTAAAATGTGGCTGATGAAATACACTTGGATTTATTCCTATGTTGGAATCCTAGACAGTTGCCAAAAAGAACGAAGCAGTTTTATCTGTGATTGATGTGGAACCAGATGTTGCATTAAGTGATTATGTGAAAAAAACCAAGTGCACAACAATATCAAGAAGCTAAGTTCTGTCCCTTTCTTCTGGTGTACCTGGGCATTTCCCTTTTTATTTCTTCTCTGGAAGGCTTCCACAGAGCTTCCCAGCCTAGCTCCTGGGTATTCAGTACTTCTCAGCTCAAATATTGTCTCCTAAGGAGCCCTTGGTTGGCCATCTCTCTACCTGCTCTTACGTTAGCACGCATCAATTTATAACATCTTTTATTTACTAGAAATTATCTTACTTATTTGCCTTTTACTTTTTCATTACCTATTCTTCCAAAATAATGTAAACTCTGTGAAAGGCTGTCTGTCTTAGTCACCATGGCATTCCCACTTCCTGAAGAGTGTCTGGCTGGGAGTGGCTACTCATAAACTGTTGAAGGGATAAATGAATGAATTGACGTTTATGGCATGCTAGCATTTATGTGCAAAAATACACAATGTGTGTGAAAGTGTGTGTTTTGTATGTACACACATACATACAAACACACACGTTTGTGCCAAAGTAAAAGTCTGGGACTGGCTAATAGAGGTGGACCTATGCTTTTCATTGAATACCTACCTTACGTACATGAGCATGAGCATGTGTTACTCAGTCAACAAATACCTCAAAAAATTTTTAAGAAATAAAATATATATATATATATATATAATCTCAGACAGAGGGAAAGGATTACACAGTGGAGTTTTAAAAAGCAATCAGAAAACTAGAAGAAAATCCAAGAAATCATAGAATAGAAAGTAAGGAAAGAGAATTTCAAGGATAGAGTGATCAACAGCACCAAATAAGGCTACTATGTGAAAAAGCTGTGATACTGAAGCCACCGATGGCTTTCGAGATGTGTAATCTAGCCCCCAAAGCACCAAATGCATCTGCATAAACCTTAGCAATGCACCTGCCAAGGTCAAATGGCCAAATAAATGGCCAAACAAAACTCACAACCAGAAATGCTGCTTAGTAAGAGATCACACAATGACTGCCAGGCCCCAGACAGTACTGAAAAATGTGAAGAACCAACTTAAATCCTGTTTAATCAACTGCTGGGGTGGGTTGTAGCATGCACTTTCCTTTTGAATGCTGGAATATTTAACACTTTCAAGATTTGTACCGGAGATTTATTGAACCAGGGATTGAAGGTGACAGATACAGAAACAACTGCCTTTGAAAGAAGAGTCTACCACTTCCCAAGAGCGGGGAGCGTGCTGTTCCACAGGAGAGGCACACAGTTAGTCAGGAGGCAGAAGGAGCAAGGAAAAGCATGACCAAGGTCTTGATTGTGGTGTCCATGGGAAACCACAGGCAAGGTGGGGTAGGAAGCTCTAGCAGGTCAGGACTGGATAGCTTGAATGACTTTAGTGGGGTCAGGGCCACAGGAGTGGTCTATAGCTGTCCAGCAGCAGAGCCTCAGGTGATTGCGTGTGGGGCAAATGTCAGCTTTGCCTGTGAAAGTTAGAGGAAGGAGGTGCTTGAAGAATGTGGTCTTTGGGTTGGTTGGTTTGCACTCCTCTGCACTCACAGGAGAATCATTTGCCATCTCTAGGAATTAGCTCATTTTAGGAGAAATCTCTCCCAAGCCAGCAAAGCCTCCAAGGTGACGAAGCATCATAAAATACAGAAAAATTTAAAAACCCAATTAACACAAACAGACTATAAATACTACCTAAAACAATGTATGTGGAATAAAATATTTCTTCTGCCCTTTAGCAGGACCATCAATGACGTCAGCTCTCTTGATATGACAAATCTCATCATGGGGGAGAAAACAGTGGGCCCCCATCCTCTCTCCTCCACAGCCTCTGAGTTGCTATCTTCCTTCCCTTGCTGAGACACTTTTCACCCACACCTGCAGCTCCAGTCCCCTGATCCTCCCTGTTCTCTGTCAGCCACACTGAGCCCTTTGTCTCCCTTCACAACCAAGATGACTTGAAGCACCCTCTTAACTTTATTGTCCGTGTTCTGCACACCCAGTTTACAAACCTTCCCCCTCTTCTAACTCCTCACATATAACTCTTTGTGCTGTACTGCTGAAGAAAGTCTGATTGTTCCTGGTATTAATGCCACCATAATCCATGAGAGCCAAACTCAGCTGGACTTAATCCCTTGCCCCACAGCGCTGCTGTAACAATGAGTCCCTAAAGACTTTTCTAGCATCTAAACCCATGGAAATCCCAGTTACTTGATATCAGTGTGGGTCAGGCACTGGATTTTTTTTGATCCCCTTTGGGTGATCTTGGAGTGCATCCAAGGTTGATAACCACTGTCGTTTACATGAGAGCTGCTCCTGCCCCACACCATGAAAGGACACAGTCCTCCTGCTTAAACTTAATCGTCCTGCTTGGATTCCAGATCCATCTTCTCCCCTCTTCTCAAAGAGCTAGTGATTTTTTACTGCTACTCTCTCCCATCTTTGAACTCAGGAAAGGGAACATCTTTAAGATAGGAACGTTCCAATTATTCTTATTATACATATTCTTTTCCTTGAAATGCCAACTTCCAACAGATGGGAAATGGTTAGATTACCCCAGTTGGCAGTTCCTCGTTAATCAGTTCTTTCCTAGACACTGGGTAATCAGACAAAGTTTGAAGAGAAGGGCATTGGGAAAGAAAAAAGAAAAAGCAAAGAAAATGTGAAAAATATTTATTAAATCTTCAGTGAAATTTCTCTGCACATGAGACAGTGGCCATGTGTTAAGCTTCAACTCACAAAAACAATACCTGTGTAGCCCTTTGGGGGGCAGCATTTCTCCAAGAAATCTGAGTTCTAGGTAACAACCCCTTCAGTCTTTATTAATCTTTTCTTTTTATTTCTTCTTTTGAGACAGGGTCTCCCTAAGGTGCCCTGGATGACCTCGAAATTGGGATCCTCCTGCCTCTGCCATCCTGGTAGCTGGAATTACAGGCCTGTGCCACTGGGCTCCATATGCCTTAAGTCTTTGCCTAGAGCTTCTGAAATTCCAGTTTCACACTAAAAGAACTGGAGATTAAGGTTTCTATGATCCTCTGACAATGGACAAATAAGTGTACTGTCTTTGTATTGCCAGGGGAGGAGGAGGCCTCCTAACCATACAGCTCCTTGGTGGGCTCCCTCAGATGTCCACTTTCTCTGTAGTGTCTGCCTCCTCCCCTGGATGCTCCTGTGGTTCCAGAGCCTCATCATGGAGGTCCTGTTGTCTCCAGCCTTCAACTGCTCCCTAAAGGAGTTGCTGCCTTCTGGGAAATAAACAGAGAAGCCAGGACTCCTTCCACACCACAGCTGAACTCTCCAGGGAAGACCCCCCCAGTTTTGTCGCTAGGGACAGACGACCCATCATGCTACAGCTGGCATACGAGGCCCCAGCCCTGATGCTTCCATCACCTTCTTCCCTGCATGAGACGCCCGCTTCCCCACATCCCTTTCCTAGGCAAAACCATGCATGAGCATCTGATTGTGGAAGCCCAGGTTACAGGGAAGCAGTCAGCTGTATCAGGGTCAAGGGACTTCAGGAGGAGATTAAAGACACTTAAGATGAGTTTTGGGAAGGCTCACTGCATGTGTGTGAGGCAGCCTCCCTCAGCCAACCCACCAGCCTCCATGCTGAAACTCATGGCCCGTCATCACAAGGGCCTGCCATCACATTGGGACATACGGTTCACATGGAAGAGGGGATTACATTCCAGCCACAAGGCAAGAGAAGGAAGCTGGGGCCGTTTAGTCATGAGATGGTTATGTTTGCATAATATAGGTCTATTTCACTTTTTCCAGTGGCACTACAAAACCTGAAAGTAGTTTACTTTTGGTAAAATGTTTTGCTATACGAAATTAAAAGTTTCAACAGAAGAAATGCACCCTCAAATTTTTAAAAAACCACATTACCCATAATATATTTGGAAAACTGTGTTATCAAAGAGTACATCCTAATAAAACCCATTGTATTTCCCTATAAAACAACATAATAGAGGACTAGTTTTATGATTAAAAATTGTCATTAAATTAATTCTCTACTTGGCCAAAAATGTACCAAAATAAAGTACTATAAGCCTTTAAAAATTTTAAAGTAGTGAAATAAATACCCTAATGCCTGATAAAATATATATAAGCAATACCTATTTTTAATGCAAGGGCATGTATCATAAAAAGCACATATACACATCATCAAAATATAACTTGACAACAGTGAAAAACCAGATTTCTAAAATAGTATGCTAGCATTAGTAATATTTTTAAAGTCTTGTTAAGCACAGAAGGAATTGACTTATCTTGCATAATTAGTACACTGTTTTACTTCCACTTACAAAAAAGATTAATGAGAAAAGCATCTACCAACAATCTTATCCATGCTTTTCACAAGATTGAGAATACTGGATTATCCTTTGGTTCCCCTGGATTAGGCACCAATAGTATGCTGTACTTTATTATATGCTTTTAAATTATAAGAAGAGATTAATAGTTGGTTTTTAGCCTTAAAATGTATAAACACATTAAATGATCAAATATACTTTTTAAAAATCCAGTTAATATTGGGATATGATATTTTCTTGGAATTAAAGTCGAAAAAATGTGAAAAAAATAAAGTCTTGTTTTTCTTAGAGCTTCAGAATAAATAGACAACCTAGGTATCTTAAAATTGCTTTCCAAGGATGTTTGAAATAGATCCTTTTTCTCTAAATAAACTTCCCTTTCATAAATTGAAGCCTTTGGGCTGGGGTTGTGGCTCAGTTGTACAGCACTTGCCCTACCACATGTGAGGCATTAGGTTTGATCCTCAGCACCACAAAAAAATAAAATAAAGAATAAAGGTATTTCTACAACTAAAGAAATTTTTTAAAAATTGAAGACTTCAAAATCATTTCACTGATCTTAATGTTATCTTAAGCTACTATAGTAGGATTCCAATACGTGTTTAATGGTGGTGATATTAATGATTATCAGACTTCTCCCACTAAAACTCCTAAAAATAATAGGGCCAACCTAAACCTTGGAGTTGGACCCCATAGCTGGAGCACCATCTTTATTGTGGGCACTGGAAGTTTCTCTCAATTCTTTTTCACTAGACAGATGGGGAGAGGGAAGCCTGACGTGCAGCTTCTCAGGGCAGCACCCCTCACTCTCTGCCCTTTCTTCAGGACATGGGTAGCATGTTAACTCTTACTAGGAACATAGGGAAAATGGGGAAATCTCTTGTTGCTTCCATGAATAGCTTCTAAACCCAGTTTTGCTAATGAATTATCATCCCCAGCACCCATAGGCACTTTCCTGTTTTGGCCTCCCTTCTGGCTTCATTGTGCACATATCCGCTCCCTCTGTCCAGAAGACAGCTTCTTCAACTGGAATCTATCGTCTCCTTTGGGACCCACCCCCAGCAGTCCTTATCAGGCCACAGTCTGCTTCCAGTATATGGAGTGCTGGGGGATTGAAGCTTTTTGTGTATAATGCAAAACTTGAGAAGCAACCCCAACTAATGCAACTTCTTAAAAGTTTCTTTCAAAATACTGCTCACAACCCCCACTCCCAAGGGTGGCATAAAACACGTTGGGTTTGATTCAGAGAACTGTTGGAACAGCCTGTAGTTTGCAAGAGAAAAATAAGAAAATGTTGAGCTTGCAAGTCTCAACAGGATAGAAGTAAATGTGCAAGGAAATAAAAATTAGTTCATTTGTAGCATTGGTTTGACTAGCACCTTTCTTCTAAAGTGTGAAAAGTTTTTCAACATAAGAATACCTAACATTCAAGCAGGGAACAGTGGCACATGCTAGAATCACAGTTACTTAGCAACTGGGGAGGCTGAAGCAGGAGGATGGCAAATTGAAAACCAGTCCAGGCAGCTTAGCCAGACCCTGGCTCAAATAAAATAAAAAGGGCTGAGGATGCAGCTCAGTGGTGGAGTGCTTGCTCACCATGTGCAAGGCCCTGGGTTCCATCGCAGTACTGAAAGAGAAGAAAATATCTAACATTCCTGGAAGATTCCTGAAAGGTTTACCAGGGACCAGACACTGTGCAAAGAGCTCTACAGGGACTATCTCATTTACTCTTCACTAAAGCCCCATGAGGCAGATATTATCTTTCGCTAATTTTACCTTGTAAGAAACTGAGGCAATAGAGATTTGATCTTGCCCATTGTTGTAAGTACACAAGTGTGGAGCCAAGATTCAGACTTTGGCATTCATAGTAGGGAATCTGCACCCCTGGCCACCAGGCTGTGCTGCCTCCAGAGAGGTCATACCAGATACACAGAATGGGTCTGCAGCTCATAAGAATTTGAGAGTCCAGAAAATCTCCCACCCGCAATGAGAATCCCAGGCTCCAGACCACGGGATCTCAAATCTATTCTGTTTTAAAAACTAAGAGGAACTGAATCAGTGAGCAAGCTGGATTTACAAGCAAAATCAGAAAATTCTAATTGTTTCTTGTACCCTTACCCTCCAAGTGGCTAAGTAGGGATAATTTGTTTCCTGCCCTTGAACTAAGTCAGTGACTGCAGGCTAGAGAGCTAGAGGAACAAGTAGCTGTGCAGTCCAAGATTCTGAAGCCTCAGAACAAGAGGGATCAATGATGCTACTGCACTAGGGACCGAAGGCTTCTGGAAACTCCCTGGAGAACTACTGGCAGAGTTTGCTTTAGAAGAGTGAAGGAGTTGGAATCTGATGTCCTTAGGCAGTCACAACAGCAATAAAGAACCTGTTCAAACTCAAAAAACTTAACACCAAAAACCAAATAACCCAATCAATAAATGGGCTAAGGAACTGAACAGACACTTCACAGAAGAAGAAATACAACTAATCAACAAATATATAAAAAAAAAGGTTCAACATCTCTAGCAATTACAGAATTGCATATCAAAACTACTCTAAGATTTCATCTTGCCCCAGTCAGAATGGCAATCATCAAGAATACAAGCAATAATAACTGTTGGCAAGGATATGAGGGAAAAGGTACACTCATACATCGCTGGTGGGAATGCAAATTGGTGCAACCACTATGGAAAGCAGTATGGAGATTCCTCAGAAAACCTGGAATGGAACCACCATTTGACCCAGTCATCCTACTCCTAGGTTTACACCCAAAGGACTTAAAATCAACATACTACAGTGATGTTGCCACATCAATGTTTATAGTAGCTCAATTCAATAGCTAAACTATGGAACAAAGATGTTCTTCAACAGATGAATGGATAAAGAAAATGTGGTACATATACACAATGGAATATTACTCAACCTTAAAGAAGAGTGACATTATGGCATTTGCTGGTAAATGCATGGAACTGGAGAATATTATGCTAAGCAAAATAAGCCAACCCCAAAGAACCAAAGGCTGAACGTTTTCTCTGATATGTGGATGCTGATTTACAATGGAGGTGGGGGATAATAGTGGTATTTTGGGCTAAACAGAGGGGATTTAAGGGAGAGTAGGGGGTAGGGGGTAGGAATGATAGTAGAAAAAATTGGACATTATTACCCAATGTGCATGTATGATTAATGACCTGTGTAATTCTACATCATGTACAACCAGAAGAATGAGAAGTTATACTCCATCAATGTATATGTGTCAAAATGCATTCTACTGTCACATATAACTAATTAGAATATATATATATATATATGACCTATTCAAGAAGAATTGAGCTTGCATCTGCTACTGCTTCCTTGTTCTTCTAAATGTCATTCCATCCAAGCCTCCAACCCAACAGTGCTGCCTACACTTAGGGAAGGTCTCCACTTCATTTTACTATCCCACATGCCAATCATTTCTAGACACACTATCATGGACACACCCAGAAGCCTCTTAATCATAGGCATCACTTAATCCAATCAAGCTGATAGTTCAAATTAACCCTTATAGACCTATACAGTGAAAAATATAAAGAAATTGAAGATGAAATTAGAAGATGAAAAAAATCCCATGTTCTTGGATACTCAAAATTAATATTGTCAAAAGGGCCATATTACCAAAAGCGACGTACAAATTCAATGCAATCCCCATCTAAATATCAATGACCTTCTTCATCTAAATAGAAAAACAGAGTCCTAAATTTCATTTGGAAGAATAAAATACCCAGAATAGCCAAAATAATCCTGAGCAAGAAAAGTAATTCAGGAAGCATCACAATAGCTGTTTTCAAATTATTGCCGAGCTATAGTAACTAAAACAGCAGTGTTGGCATCAAAATAGACAAGAAGAAGGGGAGGGCACATGGGGGCAGGAAAGATGCTGGAATGAGATGAATATAATTACCTTAGGTACATGTATGACTGCACATATGGTGCAACTCTATATTGTGTACAACCAGAGAAATGAAAAGTTGTGCTGCATTTGTGTACAATGAATTGAAATACATTCTGTTATGTATAACTCATTAGAATAAAAACAGATATGAAAACCAATGGAATAGAATAGAAGACGCAGAGACAAATCCACATAGATACAGTCATTTGATACTGGACAATGTTGTCAAAAACATATATATAGTGGATATAAGACAGCTTTTTTAAAAAATGGTGCCGGGAAAACTGAATATCCATATGTAGAAGTATCAAATTAGATCCCTATCTTTCACCCTGCATTAAAGTCAAATCTAGGAATTAGACCAAAAACTGCAGCTGCTTGAAGAAAACAGAGTCAACACTCAATCTTATTGGTGCAGGCACTGATTTCCTCAACAAGACCCCACAAGCTCAAGAAATAAAACCAAGAACCAATGAGTGGGATGGTATTAAATTAAAAAATAATCTCCACAGCAAAGAAAATGATTAAGAACATGAAGAGAGAGCTTACAGAATGGAAGAAGATCTTTGCCCCATGTGCTCCTCAGACAAGGGATTCATATTCAGAATTTATAAAGATTTCAAAAGACAACATACCCAAAAAAACCCCAATCAACAAGCGGGCAAAAGAACTAAACAGATACTTCTCAAAAGAAGAAATACAAATGGCCAACAAGTATATGAAAAAATGTTTAATCTCTTTGATGAATTTATATATATATATATCTATATATATATATATATTTTTTTTTTTTTTTTTTTTTGGTGGTGGTGCTGGGGATTGAACCCAGGGCCTTGTGCATGCAAGGCAAGCACTCTACCAACTGAGCTATAACCCCAGCCCTGAATTTATAATTTGAATGGATCACTCAGTGGTAACTGTAGGCAGGTGGGGCATGGTTGGAGAAGTAGATCACTGGGGTGCGCCACTGGGAATTGTATTTTTTCCTTGGCTCCTCGGGCTGTTTCCTAGGTGCCATGAATGGAGCAGCTTTCCTCTGCATGTCCCCCTGCCATGATGTTTGGCTTCATCTCAGGCCCAGAGCAATGGTCAGCTCGCCATGGACTAAGACCTGGGAAACCATGAGTCTGAAGTAAATTTTTCATCCTCTAAGCTGTTCCTTGCCAGCACCTGCACTGGGCCAAAGTGAAACCGAGTTGGCGAGGGAGCCGCGGATGAAAACACACACACACACAACAACGATTCTGAAGAAAAAGAAGCTCGAAGCTCGTTTATTTCAGCACCCTGGGCTTATATATCTTTCCTACCCCCTGAGGGGCGTGGGAGGCGTGGAACTGCAGACCCAGGTGTGGAAAATGCTCAGGCTGCAAAACAAGCTCAGACCACAAGAACATGGGAGTTCAAGGAATGGTCAGCACCTGTGGCTTCTCTCAGAAATCAGGGTACAGCTGGTTCTCATAAACAGAAAGTAGCCATGCACACAAAGAACATGGCTTTCCCGTCATCGGCTCTACGACGTGGATGTTAATCACCATAGCCCTGTCTTAGGTTGCTCAAGTCTTCGTCCTCGTCTTACCCATCATTGACTTCCTAGGAGTGCGCAATGCCCAGCCACACTTGGGCAGAGGGATTGTCATGGGAGAGAGCTACCATAGATCAAAGTACCCTACAGCCACAGCATAGCATGAGCAGTATTAACATCACGAGGAGTCCGACCAGAGCAACAGTTCCAGCCCATTTGTGCAGCATCATACCAATCTGTTGGAACAAACCTAACACTGCCCCTGAATCCAGCAGTTTGACCTTGGTATTATTTTGGGCTGTAACTTATTGTAATATAGTAAAAGTTCCACAGGCCATTCTTGCATCAAGACAGGTGGCCACCTTACCAGGCCCCAATAATGTTACCCAGGCATGAAGAAGTCAGTAGCATAAAAATCAGGAGCTTCATGATGACTAGAAAGGGAATTCTCCAAGGAATACTCATGAGCTCTTCAATAGGTCTTCACCAGTGTCATCAGATTCTGTAAAACACAAAGAAAGGCTTCCCAGGAGGGAAGAAGCTCCTGGACAGATTCTTAGCATATAACTTCCCTGACACATCTTCAGGGACCCAAACAGGAGTGTCTGCATCATGAGGATAGACACAGACAGACCCTCGGGCTTGAGAAATTACAGGATCAGGATCGTGCCATACTCCCATCCTTAGATCCTTCCATTTCACTATCTTTTGTGTCACCTGAGGAGGGTTCCAATGTCAAACAACCGCGGAATTGCCCTGAGTATCCACAGTCAGAAAATTTAAAACACAGAGAACATGGGCAAGGTGTCCATGAGGGGAGGTGAATTCCCCCTCCTTTGTTTTAGAAAGATAGGACTTCAGAACTTGATTTGCCCATTCCACAATAGCTTGGCCCTGTGGATTGTATGGAATGCCATGTACTAATTTAATGTCATAATCCATGCGGAAGGATTGAAAACTCACAGATGTGTAGGCCGGGCGGTTATCAGTTTTTAAGGTTTTAGGAACTCCCATGTAAGCAAAGGCCTGTAAACAGTGTGCTTTGACATCCTTAATCTTTTCTCCCGAGTGAGCAGACGCGAATATAAGCCCTGAAAAGGTGTCTATGGTAACATGAACATACTGCAATTTTCCAAAACTCAGCACATGCGTGACATCCATCTGCCATATATCATTAGCCATCAGCCCTTTTAGATTAACCCTGTAATGGGGGAGATGAATGAAAGGGGCACAATTAGGGCAGCTAGTAGTAATTTGCACTGCTTGTTCCTTAGTTATACCTGTATGGTGTTTGAGGGATTGGGCATTACAGTGAAATTTGTTATGGAATTTTTGAGTTTGCTCCAGCGTGGCGCCCACAATGCACGTATGTGAGTCTGCCAGAGCATTACCCTCAGATAAGGGGCCAGGAAGACTCATGTGAGCCCTAATATGTGTAATAGAAAAGGGATGTTTGCGTTCCCAAATCAAACCTTGAATAGTTCTCAATAAGTCTTGAACAGAGGACCCAGAAGAAATAAAACCTGCTGTCTCCAGGGAAGGAATGATTTTGGAAATGTACACACGGTCAGTATAAATGTTAATAGGCTCACAGGTAAACATCTGAAGTGCCAGGGTCAATGCTTGAAGTTCGATTTTCTCGGCAGACCCTGGATGAAATCGTTGGGTGATACTTTTGCCTGAAGAGTACACTGATACAGTACCATTAGATGACCCATCAGTAAAGACTGAACGTGCTCCGGGGATAGGAATGGTCTTCACTATTTTTGGAAAAACAACAGGATGTGACTTAAGAAACTGACAGTTTCTCAGAGGGATAATGATTGTCAATTGTGCTGCTAGAAATGCATAGAATGGCCCATTCATTGGTATTAGCAGCTAATATCTGAACCTGTTCAGCTGTATAAGGCTGTACAATAGTATTTGGTTCTTTGCCAAAGGTTTGAACAGACATCTTTAGACCCTTTTGGATGAGCCTACTCACAGCTATTGGGTAAGGTTCCACATGAGCTGTAGGGGAAGTTCCTAAATGAACCCACAAGATGGGAGCAGTTTGCCAAATCACTCCCGTTGGAGAATATGTAGATGGAAAAATTATCAATAATAGTGGCCGAGTATAGTCAATGCAGGACAAATGTGCCTTTTCAATAGCCTGCTCAACTACTTGCAGCACAGAGCGGGCCTCCTCAAAGTTCTACTAGAGTTAGGATCAGAATCACCCTTTAGAATATTAAAAAGAGGCTGTAGTTGACCTGTAGAAAGCTTTAATGATGGCCTTAGCCAATTAATATCCCCTAGAAGTTTTTGAAAGTCATTAAGAGTGCTAAGTTGATCTTTTCTAATTTGTATCTTTTGGGGTTTTACACCAGAGGAGTTTATGATGTGACCTAAATAAGAATAAGGAGGCATCTTTTGAACCTTTTCTGGTGCAATGATTAAATTAGCCTTTTGTAGGACTGTGGAAAGATCCCCGAAAGCTTGTAATAGTAATTTTTCATTTGAGGCAGCTAACAGAATGTCATCTATATAATGAATAACATATACCTCTGGATATCTGTCTCTAACTGGTTGTATAGCTGCAGATACATACATTTCACAAAGTGTAGGACTGTTAGCCATGCCCTGTGGCAATACTGTCCATTGAAACCGCAAGGAAAATCTCTTCAAATTAGTCTGTGGTAGGCTAAAAGCAAACTTCTCACAATCATTTCTGTGTAAAGGAATATGGAAAAAACAGTCCTTTAAATCAATCACCAATAAATGCCAATCTTTTGGGATTGCTGTAGGTACAGGTAACCCTAATTGAGTGGGTCCCATAATTTGCATCACCTTATTAACAGCCCTCAGATCCTGTAAAAGTCTCCATTTTCCAGACTTCTTTTTAATGACAAAAATAGGTGTGTTCCAGGGGGATGTTGATGGAACTAAATGTCCTGCTTTTAATTGTTCTTTCACCAGGGACTGAACAGCCTCAAGTTTTTCCTTAGTTAAGGGCCACTGCTCTACCCACATAGGATCATCTGTTTTCCATTGACCTGGATTAAAGGGAGGTGGTCTTCCCACTGAATAATACTTCGGTTCCTGCTTACATTGTTCTTTTAATTCCCACTCCTGTACTCTCTCTTGCACTGTCTGGACATCCTGTTCCAATTGCAATTCCTCATCTTCCTCCTCATCCTCTCCTTCTTTCCCTTCCTCGCTATCCGTTTCAACTTCTTTAAGGGACTGGGTAGAAATCGCTTCTTGGGTGGATTCAAAGGTCTTAGATAACTCACTGACTTGTTCCTGAATCAAAACCTTTTTACTTAAAAGAGAGTCCTTAATTAGCCTCCATACAGAGAAGGTGGTAATGGGAAAAGACTGTGGCCCCTCTGTGTGTAGCCTTTTCTGCAAGTCCGCACGGACCTGTTCCCAATCTGGAACATTGAGACCTCCCGAATGAAGGAACCAGGGACTAGACTGCTCTATAATCTTTAAGAAGGCCCTTATAGTACTCTTTTTTAGCCCCATACCCTTTTTCTTCAACAGAGTTTCGATCTGATTTTCCAACAATTCCCTACTGTGGGTAGTGCCCATCTTTACCTGCACTATTAACAATTCACCCCCTTCTTACCGGCCGGTCCTGGGGTGTCCCTCGGCGTTCCTTCCCTTCTTCCGATCTCGGTGGAATCCCCAGATGCCAGCGCCTGTGCCAGGCCAAAGTGAAACCAAGTTGGCGAGGGAGCCGCGGATGAAAAACACACACACACACACACACACACACACACACACACACACACACACACACACACCCACCAATGATTCTGAAGAAAAAGAAGCTCGAAGCTCGTTTATGTCAGCACCCTGGGCTTATATATCTTTCCTACCCACCGAGGGGCATGGGAGGCGTGGAACTGCAGACCCAGGTGTGGAAAATGCTCAGGCTGCAAAACAAGCTCAGACCACAAGAACACGGGAGTCCAAGGAACGGTCAGCACCTGTGGCTTCTCTCAGAAATCAGGGTACAGCTGGTTCTGGTAAACAGAAAGTAGCCATGCACGCAAGAATGCTCTCACAGTTCCTGTCAGGAATTCTGATCACAGTGATAAAAAGTGGACTAATATCCCTTGTTGTACATAAATATTCATTCGGTGTCCATCTTGCATAGGCAATTGAGCATCTCTTTTCTGCTCTATTCAGCTCATCCTATCGGCTCACAGGGAACACAATGGGACTTCATTCATCTGCCCCTGTCCTGGTCCATGAAGGAAAATCTTCTATGGGATTCTTCTCCCTGTTGGCTCCTAGCATTCTTTGGTCTCTTTGCTCTACATGTATCCTGACTCTGATTTAGCATCCTTTGACCTGGGTTACCAGTTATTCTGTTCTGTTTATGTAGGGATGCAACTGCCTGAGGCTGCAGATCCCTGTGGATAGAGGAGGAAATGAAGGAATGTAGCCAGAACACATGAGATCATGGCACCAAGCAGGCGCATACAGATCATGATCACTTAGCATAGGGCATATGAAGTCTTTTGCTAAAAGAATTTCTTCGATATTTTTTGAAAGGCCCTTCTTAGTTCCCCTAACTTTGTATGGGCTTGGCCCTAAAGAAAGGATTGGGTATGTGACACGTCCTAGGGAAGGAACCTTACTCCGTCAAATTCGGAACATGTATACTTACCACAGTGCCCTCAGTTCTACACCGTTCCCACACAGAGAGGGGTTTTATATCTTAGGCTGCAGAAGCTGTGACTTCATTAGCATTAGCTTGTCTGTATGACCAGCAACCCAAGAAGCAACTGTCCCAGCGTAAATGCAAGGAAGTAGCTTTCTATAGATAACACTGACTTGTCCTGGTTTGCTGTGTGAGAGAAGGCCAGCATGCTTCACAATGACATGGATTTGGACTTTCTAACCAGGCTTGCTGCCACTGTTCCCTTAACATGGTTGGGTTTGGGAAAATGTAGCAAAGGGGCATCCAGGGACATGGTGTTTAATAGTCCAACTTTCCTTTAGGAAAGATACATATCTGTGATTTTAGTGTTTAGAAAAGTAGGAAAGATGCAAATATTTTACCAGCAAGGTACATTTTTCTTACATAAAGTAGTATGCAGAATGGAAGATGTACCAAACAGCTCTTTCCTTGACTTTTGTGTGAACTGCATCTGTTCATATCAAGTCTACCTTTGATGTGCTTTGGGAGTCTCATCTCTCAGGACTCTCTCTTGCTGTTCTCTCTCATGGCACTTGGACTTCTTTTTACCTCTTCCCTCCCTCTTCAAGACCTTTGGTTACAACTCTCCATCACAAGTGCCACAGCTTTTCACCATGGCCCTTGATGTTGGGAGCCTTCCTGGATTTAGCAGTGGTGGCAGGGGCAGAGATGAACCTGAGATTCTACAGGTCATGTCCACAGGGCCAGGGCATGCTGTGAAATGAAGCCCAATGTCCATTGCCATTACTGTGACAAATCTTACAGACAATTAAACCTTTAATTTGCAAATACTGGTCAATTGTTATCAAAAATTTTAGTGGATAATATCTGAGTGAATATTTTTTTCTTCCCATCTTACTGAAGACCTATATTCTACTTTCATAGAAATGGACAGATAAATATTAGGAATAAAACCTCATCCTGACTCATTGTTTCCTATGTTTCTTCCAGTGATTCCAGTGAAGAGATTAAAAATTAGTGGAAGATGATCAAATCCTGGAAGACTGAGATTGGCAAAAACAGAGAACTTCTGATGATATGAAAACATACAAAGGAAGTATGACTCAACAGAAATGTGCTGTGGGGGACCACTAGGGGGCCCATGAGGTACTTTGATGACTGTGAACGTGGGGCTCCTCGGTGGCTCACAGGCCATAGATCTATTGATTCCACACCCTGGTCACCAAAATTAGATGTCTAGGAGGAGGGAGGAAGGGATTTTCATCTTGTTCCTCTAAGAGGGAGACCAGACTCTTAGATTCCCTTCCTCTTCCCCTTCCCAATTCCTTTTAACTCCTTCTTACCTTGCCAGAGAAGTCAATATTCCTTTCTTTTGACTCCTGCCAAGAGTCTCCAGCAATGCCGTAGCCTTGAAGAGCAGGGAAAGACCCAAAGGAATCAGAGCAGGAAGAAGAAGGACAATTAAAAGTTCAGATAAAAAGGTTTCCAGAATGTTTATTCCATAGGGAACTTAGAAATGGAGGAGCTGGGGTTCCAGAGAAGTAGCTGCAGGGAAGAATGAGTAGAATTATACACAAAAGCAAGTGATCACCCTCCAGGGACTTCTCAGCTCTGAAAAGTTAGGGGCTAAGAAAAAGTAAAACCTCCGTCCCCAAGGAGAGAATGGACAACATGGACCATGACTTCCTAAGAGATATGCTGCTTCCTGGTCCAAAAGGAGTTCTGTGCATGAGGTGAGCACTCTGTCCCCCAGGAGGCCCCACAGGGAAAATGAAGGGGGTGGGTGAGAGGATGGAATGACGGATTCTGAGCCTCTGGGAGCAGCCGAGGCTGTCCTTGAACCCTCTAGTGTGCTTTTCTCACTGGTTGGAGTTGGAGGTTCTTTGAATTCCTCTTGTGACCTAAAAGATGTAACTCATTGTTTTTGAACTATTTAATAGAGTCCTCATTCCTGGTCAGCCAACCAATCAATAGCATAAGTAACATGCTCAGTATATAATGAACATTCACAGAACTAAAGAATGGAAGTCAAAAGGGAGAAGGCTACTTTCTTGGTCTGGAGGCATTTGTATTCCACTGGAGATAAGAAAAAATGGAGAAAGGCTGGGGCTGGTGTAAGATCCAAAGGTAGACACAGGCCCCCATCTCCTCTAGATGAAGATCATGGTGAATATTCTCAGCCATCAAGAAACATAATTCCTATGAACTAAGGCAGGTTTGGCCCCTGATCTGGTGGAAAACTTGGTGTTAGGGGTCATCCCAATCCAGTAATATTCAGGGACAGCCTTTGGAAGGCTCCTGTATCAGAAGGCTATAGTGGTTCAGCCTTGACCCAAGTGGTGGGACTCCCTTCCCTGCATCCTTAGCGTCTGATTTTCAAGATGCAAAGGCACTTGTTATTTATTTTCTTCTGCTTCATTATTTCTACATGCTGCCTTCCCATTGGCAAAGTCAGACACAGTGTCTCCAGTTACCAGAGTGATACTGTCGAGCTTCCTCTGAGAGCCCTCTGATAAGGTCACGGTTACTCACTCTCTCCATCCTCTCTGCCCAGCTGAGCTCTTAGAGAGGAAGACCTGACCATATCAATCACTGTTTACCCCAGAAACTGCCCCTGGGCCAGGCACTACCTGGTGCTCAGTAAATTTTTATCAAGTTGTGAAGAGTGGAAATTAATTCTGTGGAATTATTAAAGAGTGGAAAATAATTAATTAATTATCCCCCAAAGAGCTGAGAAAAAAAGTCATCTATCAATAAAAACAGTTCATCATTTAAAAACAGTCCACATTTTATTGTCATTAAAAAATGGTGGTTTCACACTATAAAACACAAAAGGACACAGTATTATGCCTATAGGGTATGGGTACAGATGGACCCTCTGCCTTATGTCCTCACCTTGTTTAAGCAGTTTCTATGTTTAGGTGATTTAGGCAATAGAACATTGCAGAGGGGTTTTATGGCCCCTATTCCATTGAGATATTTATCTTGACAGCATCTGTTCATGTTGTATCTTATCCTCATATCATGGAATGGAATTCATGGCTGTGATGTGGACTTGCTGAATATATTACCAATATCACTTAGGTTTTACCTTAACCCTTTTACAAATAAAACTCATATTCACTTGTTCATCTGATCTTACTCAAAACATTGCCAGGTAAACATTGTTATTATTATTCCTACTTTTCAAATGAATAAATTGAGATTTAGGAAGATCAAGTACCTTGCCCATGCCTGAGAGTGACAGAGGCAAACTAGAACTCGGATCCCTTGACTTTCGCACAGCTTTCCTCCCTCACCTGGAGCACCTCTTTGCAGGAGAAGACAGTTTTCTGAGCTCCCATCCAAGGGGCTCCACCTCCTCTTCTAGACCATGCCATCCAGAACCTCCTTCCACCTCGCACCAGGAGCTTGCTGAAAGCCGAGGACATGGTGAAGGCTGGCACCTTGTTGCAGCCTGGTTCCCAGGAGATCTGAGGCCGGGGCAAGTCCTTTCCCTGTTCCTTGGTTTCCTTGTTCATAAAGTGAAAGAGATGAAACATTTGGCTTCTCTGGTTCCTTTCAACTCCTGCAGTTCTGGTTTCCTTCTGGAGGGGATCTTGACCTTGACACTAACTCTCAAGGTGAGGATTCTGTCTATGGTAGCAAGTGGCCCACAGATGGCAGTAGATCCAAACTGAGTTACTTCCTCTGCTGACACAAGGAATAGGCTGCGTGGGCAGGCAGGCCAATCCCAGCCACCTGGCCCCTGAGCTCTGACCTGAGAACCTAATCTCCACCCCCAAGAACCCAAAGCCAGTTTATACAAAGATACCTTCTGGTCACTGCAAGGCCTGTGCTGAAAGAAGACAAGAGGCACCTGCTCCATCTGACTGGGAAACTGCTCTCTCTCTCCCTCCACCAAGTAGGGCCCCAACCACTGTCTCCAGCCAGAAGAAACCTGAATTGAATTATGCCTTTTAATTGTCTTTTATTTGATTCTGGGCTCCAGTCTGATTTCCTCAACGCTGATATATATGTCCTCTGTTTGACTGCAGTGATTTCCATGAACATGCTCTTGTTGGCTTCCCACACACTTTACCAAGGCCCAGACTCTTTAATTTCTTATTTGATTCTGTGGCATTTCTAAACACAGATTCCTGACATTGGAAGGCAGTATTTCCTAGAAGTTTGTTGAAAACACAGTGCCTGATATACTCAATGCATTTTTTCAATAAATGAATTATTTATTAATTTAATATTTTTAGTGCAAGAAATATGCCTAGAGATTATATTGCTAGTAAGAAAAACTGCTGACATTTAATTTTATTGTTCTAGAGGATCAGGCAGATGCTGGAAGGGAGATGACCTGGTTCAACTCTAGCTGAGAAAGGAGGTTCACACTGTTTGAAAACATAGGTGCATTTACATCACTTCATGCCCAGTAGCCATACATGGGGGCCATTGTTTTCCAAATGCTTTAGGTATGTTGGTTTTTAATCACTTATTTAAGCATCTAAATAAACGTTTGCAAGTAACGATAGAAAGTACATGTTATTTGAAAAGTAAGGGATAATGACAGTGGTAATTTAATCACAAAGCTCCAAATCTAATTAGCCAAGTGCTAACCTTGTTCATCTCCTTCATAGCACTTAGCACAATTAAACTTAATTAATTTTCTGTAATTATTAATTTAATCTCTGTATCTCCAGTTAAATTATAAGACCCAAGATAGTGGGACCCGTGTTTCTGTCTCTCCTGCTCACAGACAGTACCCAGTGGATGACACAGTTTGTGACCCACAGCGGCACCTCCACAGATACTGGACTAAAGAACCTAAGCTTCCCCCAGACAGTTGGGTGAAATGAGAAGGCTCTGAAAAGATTTTTTTCTAGACAGTGACCTAGACTGGGCCCTATTATAAGCATGAAGAACAACTGAACCCAAGCTTGGGAAATGCCACAAAGGAACCCGAGGCCATCCCTATCGTTCCCATGAGTGACAGTCCACTTCCCAAGGCTACCCACATCGAGCAATCCTTCTTTCCTTTCCTATCTTCTCCTTTCCTTCCCTACCTTGTCCATTTTTTTCTACTTTCTTTCCTTAGTTTTTCTTTTACTCTCTTCTTTCCTCCTATTGCTCTTCCTCTCTGCCTTACTTTCTTTCTCTATCTTTCCTTCATCATTGATAGACCACCTTCTATGTCATTGTCACTGTGTGAGGACCTAGATACAAAAGGATGGCAATGTAGGGACTGCCTTGAGAATCTCACAGCTTAGTGTCTTTCTCCAATGTCTTCATGACATTCTCTCCTAAGCACCAGCTCCAATCCTCGCCTGCGATTTAATGCTCCCAACGTGAGACCTTCACTGACCCCTCGCTGACTCTTCTCCCTCCACCCCCATAGTCTGTCACACCTGCTCCACAAGGATGGACAAGGTGAGCTGGGTAGGCAAGTTTGTGCTAATGGTTCTCTCCAGTGACAGGCAGGCTCAGGTTGGACTCTGTCCTGTTTGGAGCCACCTACCTGCTGACCCTGCTGGGCAACAGGCTCATTGTCTTCTTGACTGGGCTGGAAGCACAACTGCACCTGCCCAGGTCCTTCTTCCTCTGCAACCTCTCTGCATGGGCATCTGCTATAGCTCCTGCAGGGCCCTTTTTTGCTGGTGTACCTTCTCATAGAGAAGGCCATCTTCTGCACCCAGTGTGGCACCCAGCTCTTCTTCTCCCTGGCTCTTGTGGGCACCAAGTTCTTACTGCCAGCTAAAACGGTCTATGACAACTACATGGCCATCTGTGACCACTGCATTACAATGAATGGTGAACCCAAGGCTCTGTGTGCTGCCGATAGCTGTCCCCTGACTTGTAGTGCTGGGTAATTCTGCTGTAGAGATGTGCCTGCCCACCTGTGGACACAAACTGTTGAACCAGGCAGCCTGTGAGGTGCTGGAACGGATCAGGCCACACTGCAGACTCAGCCTGAGCCAGTCATCAAGGCCTCCAGGGCTGCAGCAGCTGCCCTGATGCCTGGTCTTTCTGTCCTATGCTCACACTGTGGCTGCCCCCCTGCAGCTCTGCTCCACTCAAGGATGCCACAAAGCCTTTGAGACCTACACCTTCCACCTCCCCATGGTCTCCATGTCTATGGGATAGCCATCCTCCCCCACATGCAGCCCAGCTCCATGGCCTCAATCAAGCAAAGCAAGTGGGGGCGTTCTCTGATACTGTGGTGATCCCCATGTTGAATCCTCTCACCTAGTTTGCAGAACAAGGATGTGAAGGCCTCTTTGAGTCCAGTTCCGAGGAGGAACTCCAAGTCAAAGCATTAGAAGTGAGTTTGGTAAGGAGAGGTCCTCTCTCTGAAGACAGTAGGTATCTGAGCATGAACCTCCCCTGTGACATGCATACATTTGAGGTGGCAGATTACATCTCTGGACTACTTTTGGTCCTTGCCTATTCCAAAGAAAGTAAATTACAACAAAAATGAAAACACCCTATCAAAAGTTAAATAAAGGTATGTTGTCTTAAGTGAAAGAGGAAAAAAATGATATATCGGCAATGTGTGAATTAGAAAGGAAGATTACATCAGAAGTCAGGGCAGTGTACAGATTTATGTCAAGAAACTAAATCCTTGCTCAAATCTGTAAATATATTTCTAAAATTTTTCTGCAGTCAATGAGAAAAGGAAAAATAAATAAACTGTAAGATACAAAATTTACTATGCCGGTGGAATCAAACAGGCCTTACGTAGGCCAGAGGTACAGAGGTCACATGAGTCACATGTGGTCCGGCCCAGCTCCCTAGGGTGGGGACCTTACACCAGGAGCTGGGGCCAAAGTCATAGTCATGATCCCCACAGCCCTGGCAAGAATGACTAGACCTTGCGCAAGTCACGTGGTCACCAATTTGCTTGTTTCCCTTTCTAACTTCCAGGGGAGGCAATCAGCAGGCCAGAAAGTCAGATGTTCAGGACCTAAAACAAATCTTTCTACAGAGCTGCATCTAAAGATATCCCCTGTGAAAACCCAGGGAAGTGCTGAGAGTCCACACTTGACCGAAAGGCCACACAACAGCCAATCAAGGTGAGCAGCAAGGAAAGAATCAAGAGCCCCCTCTGGTAATAATTTTGCTCTCCTGACACACAAATAAGGGATAAACATTCTAGATTCTAAATATTCTAGACCATAAAGCAAAGCAGGCATGTTTTTCTAGCAGATGTTTAAAACAACTTTTAAAGACCAGAATTAATCATCTCTTCCCTGAATATTACCAACTTCTGGTCTATCTTGCCCACAAAAAAATAAATAAATAAATGTTGAGAACAATTCAAACTCTTACTCAATCTGTTAAGGAGATGCTAAAGGGCTGAGGAGGAGAGAAGGGGACATCCTCTTAAACTTCTAGTAAAACTTTTTTAATTAAGATAAAATTCCCATAAAATATGATTCACTTTGTGTGTGTGTGGCTACTATAAAGCACACGGTCCACTGGTAATTAGTATATTTACAGTGTTGTTCAACCTCGTGTCTATCTAGCCTCAGAACATTTTTGTCAGCCCCATTCCCACGAAGCAGTCACCCCCTCCTCCAGCTCCTGACAACCACTAATCTGCTTTCTGTCCCTATGGATTTGCCAACCCTAGACATTTTATGTTAATATCACCATGAAATATATGACCTTTTGTGTCTGGCTGCTCTCACTTAGCATAACTCTTCTGAGGGATATCCATGTTGTAATGCGTAGCAGGGTCCTACTCCTTCCCATGGCTGAATCAGATTCAACTCTACATATATATATACCACATTTTTCTATTCAGTTATCAGATGATGGATAGCCAGATGATTTACACCTTTTGATTATTATGAGTAGTGCTACCATGAACATTCATGTACAAATTTTTTTTGCATACCCATTTTCAATTCTTTGGGGTAGATACTTTGGGAGTGGAATTACTGGGTCAGATGTTAATTCTGCTTCACTTTTTTAGAAACTGACAGATTATTCTCTGCTAAGGATGAGCCATTATACACTACCACCCGCAATGAATGAGGCTGCTCAATTTCTCCCCATCCTCACCACACTTTTTATTTTCTGTTTTGTTGATTACATTCATCCCATCAGGTGCAAAATAGCATCTCACTCTGGTTTAATTTGCATAACTCTCATGACTAGTGAGGCTGAGCATCTTTAATTGCTCATTTGTGCACCTACTTTGGAAAGCTGTCTAACAAAACTTGTTAGCTCTTGTTTTTAAACCCTTCTCTAACTCTTCATTTCTCTCTCAAAATTAGTGATTAGTAACAGGCATAAAAGTGTGGGGTGAGAGTAGTTCAAAATATCTATTTGTCCTGTTGTTGGAATATTAGAAATATAAAGTCGCTTTAGAACAAGTTTCAAAGTATCTAGAAGATACTAAGCTGTGGTAAATAACTGTTTGGACCCTTAAAACATCTTTCCAAAGTGAAGTTTTTCTTGAGGTATATTTCAGAGCAGATTCTACAAAAACATCAACGCGAGGGTTCTATACTGAGCTCATAAAACACAGTTTATAGCTAAATCCTAATCATAGACTCAAGGTACAAGTCAATTCATGTTATTTTTTATTAAGTTTACCATAAGATGGTAAACAGAATAATTCATGGAGATTATGTCTAAGAAAACACAGTAGAAAAGCTGCATGACATTGGTCCAGGCAATGATTTTTCCATCAGGGTTCCAAAAGCACAGTCAATAAAAGTAAAAATAGACAAATGGGATCACACCTAGCTCAGAAGCTTCCATGCATCAAAGGAATCAATTTGCAGAGTGAAGAGATAGCCCATGGATTGGGAGAAAGTAACAATAAGCCATACGTCAAATGAAGAGCTAATATGCAAAATATATGAGGAACACTAACAACTCAGCAACAAAAAGATAAATAAACCAATTAAAAAACAAGGGATCTCAACAGACATATCTCAAAAGAAGAAATCTGAAGGGCCAACAGATATACTCAAAAATGTTCAACATTTCTAATGAAAAGAACACTGTGAGATGTCACCTCGTACCTGTTAGAATGGCTATTATCAAAAAGATGAATGAGGCCTGGGGTGTACCCAGTGGTGGAGTGCTTGTGTAGCATGCATGAGACCATGGGTTAATCCTCAGCACTGGGGGCAAATAAGATAAATGACTGACAAGGAGGTATGGAGAAAAGAAAACTTTTGTACACTATTGGTGGGAATGTAAATTTGTACAGTTACTTTGGAAAACAGTATGGAGGTTTCTCAAACTAAAAATAGAACTACACTGGTACTTAGGAATTACACTTCTGAATCTATTTGAGGCCAAAAAATCAATTACTTACCAAAAGAATTGAAATTGGTATGTTGAAGGGGGGATTCCTGCATTCCTATGTTCAGTGAAGCATGATTCACAAGAGCCAAGTTATGGAGGCCATCTAAAAGTCCATCAACAGATGAATGGATAAAGAAAATGTGTAACATTTACATGGTGGAACACAATACAGCTTTTAAAAAGAAGGAAATTCAGCCGTTCGTGAGAAGATGAATGGAACTGGAAGACATTAGATCAAGCAAAATAAACCAGACACAGAAAGATAAATGCTGTATGTTCTCACCTATATACGGAATCTAAAATATGAATTTCATAGAAACAGAGTAGAAAGGTGGTTACCAGAGGCTGGGGGAGAAGGAGGAAGGATAGGGAAAAGGGAGATGTTGATTGAAGGCCAAAAATTTTCATTAGACAAGAGGCATATTTTTAGTGAGACATTGCACTGCATGATGACCAAAGTTAATAATAATGTCTCATATATTTCAACATTGTTTAAATAATTGATTTTAAACATCCTTACCACCACCACCCCCAAAAAAACTATGGTGAAGCCATAGATTTGGTAATTATCTTGACTATCTCTAAAATTTGTACATAGATCAGAGAATCACTTTGAACACCCTAAGTATGCCTAATTATTATTTGTCAATCCAGAATAAATTAAATAGGTAAAAAAAAATCTCAGACTTGAGATTTATTGAGCTAGAAATGAAACATATTTTAGATAGAATACCTATAACATGATAAGTCATTCGGACTTATAGCTGCCTTTTATAAAATACTATAAATTATTCTCAGGGTTCAACCCAGACGGAGCCATAAATAAATAATGACAAAAGATGAATGAATTAGTGAGGATTGCCTAGGGACCATCACCACAGCAGCCAGTCAGTCTGAGTTCTATTTATCTTGAACTTTTAACAACTATAAATATTGCAGCTCAATATTTGTCTCATTTTTGAAACAATATTGTAACTATATAATAAGGCAAGTGTAGTAATTCTAAAGAAAGGTTTATCTATGAATTTAACATTCATAAATACTTGCATCTTAACTGGAACTAAAGGTTCTTCAAAGCAAATTTATTTCAAATTTAATAAGACAACGTTTCTGGGAAGTGCTGTGGCCTCTGATGTGGGCATGGTTTTTACTGAGCAAATATCACCTCTTTGTGGCATTTTGGAGACTAATAGCTCTATAACCAACTCCATCCCTGGGCACTTAAGTGAACACTAACCCCTGATACAGTGTATCCTCCGTGTAATACAACTCTGATCAGACTGCCATAAAGAATAAAAGCTGAGGGCTGGGATTGTAGCTCAGTGGTAGAGCGCTTGCCTCCCATGCGTGAGGCCCTGGGTTCGATCCTCAGCACCACATACAAAGCAATAAAATAAAGACATTGTGTCCATCTACAACTAAAAAAAAAAAAAGAATAAAAGCTGATCCCAACATCGTCTCACCAATAGGACTGCAGAGCAACTCATTCTGACTCCACAGCCCTTCCTTCTTATATACGAACAGGACACTTACGTTGAAATCTTTAAGAAATCAGTAAGATAGTTGAAAGCCAAACCATAAGAGCTCTCTAGGAATACTGAGTAATAAATACAACTAAAACGTATGTAAGCAATCTACTTCCAGACATGAAGGAATAACAGGATCCAGAAAACCCACCTTAAACAACTATAAAACTAAAGAACAATCTAAAACTATTGTTTTCAAGTGTTGGGAAACAGGCAGCACAGAACAGTCCTATGAGAAGAGAAAATGAGATGATTGTCTTCATCACCCAGACTCCCTGCCAGGAGGCGATATCCAGATCGTGGCAGATGGAGAGAGAATTCAGTCTGGAAGTCTCTCCAGAGATTAGAGTTTGAAAATGGTGAGGAGATGCAGAGCTCCAGGGAGGAGTAAGCTACACAGAGAAAAAGTTCTAGAAATCAGTCTTTCAGTCTTTGGCTAAACACCAATCTGCAGGAGGATTGTGAAACTGCACAAGACTGGGAAAGAACAACTTCTGAGAAGGAAAAATTACTGCAGAGTTATAAAGCAAACAACTGCAGACCTCACTGGGGGACAGGATGCATTTTAGCACTCTTGAGCTAGAGTTGAGAAACATTACTGTACACGAAAGCAGAAAAACCAAGCCTTACAAGTAGACTGAAAGCGCTCAAATAACAACTACCCTAGATCTACCCTAAATTAGTTAAAACACACGCACTCACATACAAGCTGAGGCTGAAGAGTCACAAGTTCAAGGGCAGCCTGGGCAACTTAGAGAGACCCTATTTCGAAATAAAATGAAAAGGGTTGTGAGGTAGCTCAGTGTAGAACATTAATGAGGAAAAACCTGGGTTCAATCCCCGGAACCCCTGCCCTCAAAAGAGACCAACACAAAAAGGTCAAACTAATTTACAAGTAACTTAACTCACTGCCAGAAAAATTCTAAAATGCTTTAAAAGAGCACAACAATAGCAAGTATTTAATAACTTTAAATTTCTAATACCTAAATCCAATTGAAAATTACTAGACCTTATAAAAACAGGAAAATATGACTTATAATTTGTAACAAATCAGTCAACAAATGCGGACCCAGATATTGAAAGAACTAAATGGAACTTTAGGGATGAAAAACAAAATATCTAAGATTAAAATCTCACTAGAGGAAGTCAACAACAGTGTAGACATTGCACAGTAAAAGGAATAGAAAGCTCAGTCCCTCTATATGTGTAAGTACCATTGGAGAGCTTCAAAAAACATGAAGTAAAAACAGACAAAAACAAGAGGAGAGAAAGAAAAAGACGCAATTAGAGTTATGTGGTTGACACTTGCCTCTCTCAATAAATGAACTAGAAGACATAAAATCAGGGAAGATGCAGAGGACATGGAAGATTTGAATAGTGCCATTAACCAAATAGATGTAACCCACACCTGTAGAACACTCCATCCAACATCTGCAGAATATGCTCTCTTCCCAAGGAGCATTCAGCAGGACTGAAAATATGCTTGGCCAGAAAAATTGGTCTCCAAAACTTTTCAGAACTGAAACAATGCACACTATTGACTCTAAGCACAACAGAATTAAATTAAAAATCAATGCTGGCAAAGTATCTGGAAAATCTCAGAAATATGGATATTAAATATCACTTGTCTAATTAACTCATGGGTCAAAGCAGAAACAAAAAGGAAAATTGGACAATAACGTGAATCAAATAAAAATGAAAACACAGCATACAAAATTAGTGGGATGTCTTTTCAACAAGCAGTGCTAAAACAATAGTATATGCATAAAAGGAGAAATGAACCTCCACCCTTATCTCACCACATCTACAAATTAACAAAATGAATAAGGAACTAAAACTATAAACCTTCTAGAGAAAAAGAAAAATGAGAAAATCTCTGTGATCCTGGGATAGCATAGATTACATAGGAAATAAAATCATGAACCACAACAGAAAAAAAATATATACAATCCCATAATATACAATTTTATATATAAGATACACCATGTATTACCAACACATTATTAATGTTGATTATCTCTGAGCAAAATGAGGAAGAATGGAGACATTTGATTTTTTCTTAATCTCTTGTCCATTATACAAATATTTTAAATAAGAAATTACTGGTTTCCCAAAAACATAAGTTTTAAAATAATGTGTCCACTAGAATGGGTTAGCACTTCTTTCAAAATAAGATCTCTGCCCAAGGGACGCTGGGGAAGAAACCCTGGGAACATTTAAGATGAGCACCAGTGAAGGAAAGAATTTTTGTAGGATCCTTCCTTTTTCCCTTGTGAAAGCTCTTTGCCTTTTCCAGCCACCTAGATGAGACAATGAATATTGAGGCAGCTTTCCTCCTTATGATTCATTCAGTTATTTCCCCACCTCCATAGTGAAAGTTGTCAGTCAAAATGGAGTCACTTCTGTCGCACCTGAACAAATGGATTTAGGAGGCCACAGCTACATGAACTGTCACACACGACTCTGCCAAAACCAAAACCTTGCAGGTGAGACCTCTTCTATGAGGCATCCAGGAACAGCCAGCCAGTCCTAACTGCCACTTCTCATACAGCCTTACAAAACCTCTGCCTGCAGTCAGTCACCTCTGTGACCGCCCTCTCCTGGCAATAGTCCTCACACACTTTAACACCTGTGATGAGCCCCTTGAACCAAAGAACATCCATCTCAAAAAAATCTTCATGTACTTCTTTTTGCCCTTTAAAGCTCCTCTGACTGAAGCCTCCCTGGATGTCCCTGAAGTCCCCCATGGCATGCATATCCCACATCCATCACAGTCCCCTGTCATTCATTCACAAATGAATTGTTTCCTTGGAGAGCCTCCTCTACCCTCTGTGGTTATTTTAGGTTGACCGCAAAACTGAGTCAAGTGTCCTCAGATACCAGACCTTGTGTAATGCCCAGACTCACGAGACCACCAGAGACCACCAGGAGTCCGATCCCAATGCAATTACAAAAGGGGTCTTTTATTTCAAGCTCGAGCAGGGTCCGCCCACCTTCACCAATGCAGCAAGTAGGGAGATGCGGCCTCAAGTCTAGGGGAGCAGGGATTTTTATGGGTTACAATCGCAAGCAGGGGAGTACATGCCTTGGCGTTACATGATTGGGTAAGGGAAAGCGTGCGCAGGGGGACAGTGGTCTTGTCACTACAAGATTGGGTAAGGGTGAGTGTTGTCAGTATGAGGTCAGTTGACCTTTAGGCTGATAGGTTTGGCTATGGTGGGCCCAATGTTTAATTTCCTGATTGGTTGGCCCAGATTGCAAAACGACTCACTGGCGCCAGAGCAGTGTGCCGTTAAGTGTGTTTCAGGAACTGGGCAGAGGCTACTGGGTTGGGGACAAAGGCCCAGAATTGCAAAATGGCGCAGGTCTTGTCCTCTCACTTGAGCCAATTACTTCTTTTTAAGTGTGTTTCCTTGTTTGTTGAGAAGAACAAGAAGATGGAAAGGATGGTCTAAAAGTTCTTCCCACCTTTTATTCTTCTCTGGGATTGTTATTTTGAATTCTACTTATTTCAATGATAAAGTGACTACTCGCAGCACTCAGGAGGCACATATGTGGACCAAAGCTAAGCTCTCTTTGTGGGGACGAAAGGAAGAGGTCTGAGGAAAGCCACAGATACAGGCTTAGCAACTTAGCACCTGGTACTGTTCCAGAGCCAATTTCTAATCTTAGCAATCTCTAGAATGACATTCTGGCCACAGAGGAACTAAAAGGAGGAAGAAGGAAGGGTTCCCACTAGGTGGGAGAGGCATAGGGTGGGATCTAACTACTTCACCCTCTGGTCACCTCCACCCACCTCTGACCCTATTTCCAATCCCATTAGAGGGACTTGGGTTACATTGTACTCATTCCTGTTTCTTTGGATTATGGCCCTTCTCTCATATTATGATACAAATCTTTTCCATCTGAATAATGTTCACAGGTTTACCAAGGGCTTTCCCCATGCCATCTTGTTTGATACTCACTAGTTCTGCCTGCGTCTAAGATATTCTAAAAAATAATTTTTGAACCAGACCTAAGGAAACGAAGGCTAAGGAGAAACCCAGCACATGGAAAGGTAAGGTGCCCGGGATAATTCTTTCCCGAGTCACCACCTGACTTGAGACACATCATTTAAACTCTTGATTTTAACTTCCTGAAATGAAGAATAGGAGGTTAGCCCCAAAGATTTTTTCCTCCCCTAGACTGATCTCAGTTTATTTCTCTCTCAAAACTATGTTTTAAGTCTTTCAAAACTAAGGTTAAGATTCCCCCTAAAGCAGAGATTCTCGAACCTAGCTTCACATTGAACTGCTTGAGAAACATGAATTTACTAATATGCTAATGTTTGGGTCTCATGCAGCTGAGATCCAAATACTGAGATAGGGTGTTGAACTTATGTTCTGGGAACCCCTTGAACTTACTGCTCAGCTGAGACACGGGTTTAATTGCTCTGGAATGTGATTTTGGCTTCTAGAATTTTTTGAGCTTCCAGGGTGGCCACTATATGCAGCCACAGTTGAAAGTCCTGCTCTAGTAGCCACCATGGGTCCCGTGGCATGTTCCCAGGCAACTGCTAATGTCTGCAGCTTTTCCTTCCCCCACAAGCATCCCCTAGTGTGTGTCTGCATGAGCTGTTCTCTGCATCTCTGTGGTCTCTCCTTATTCTCATAATAGGCATTTGCACAACATTCCACCACACTGTGAAAAGACATGATGTGACTTTTGAAGTAGGCCTTTGAGGGATGTGCCACTATAAAGGAAAAAATCACAAAATTTCTTAATGAGTTTGAAAAAAAAAAAAAAAAAGCATGACATCTCTCTCCTGTGCCAAAAGCAAGCAAAGTAAACAGGGAGACATTTGAAGGGCAAACATGGCTGCAGTGACAGCAGAGTTTACCCAAAATGAAGCCCAAAGGACTGCAGAGACACTCCCTTGCTGACTTCATCTGTGGGCACGGTCAGCTTCCAGAGGTTGTCATTGCAAGAGTAATGTGCACATTTATTTTTGTTAGTCACTTACTTTACTAGTCAAACAAATGCCAGCATTTCACCAAGGAAACAGCATAATCTCCAAAATATGGGACATAATTATAGTTGATATAACATCTCACAATGAGGCCCTGATGTTATCAGCGTAGGACGAAGCCTGATTAATCATTGGCAACCAGCGAAGCAATTCTCGGTCATTGATCCAGCCTGGATTATGGGGAAGCAGGAAAGGCCAGTGCTTCCAGTCTGAGCAGTAAGTTCAAGGGGTTCCCAGAACATAAGTTCAACATCCTATGATCAGAGAACAAGCCTCAAAGGCAACTTAAAACACCTTTTACTCAAGCACTCTACACACACACACCAAAAAAAAAAAAAAAAAAAATTATTGAGAAATGCTCATTAGGAATCTTTGTATTTAAAAAAAAAAATCAGAGCAACTCAAAAGGTTCACAATGTCATGGAGAAAATATACATATGCTCATGGTGCCGCCTAAGGCCCTTTGTTCAATCCCAGACTGTGAATTCTGATTCTGATTAGGTCTTTCCAAATCCCTGTCCCACCTGCTCTGTGAGGATGGACAGGGCAAATTGGGCAGGCAAGTTTGTGCTAATCACCCTCTCCAGTGACAGGCAGGCCCAGGTTGGACTCTGTCCTGTTTGCAGTCACCTGCCTGCTGACCCTACTGGGCAACAGGCTTGTTGTCCTCCTGATTGGGCTGGACACACAACTAATTGCACCTGCCCAGGTCCTTCATCGTCTGCAACCTCTCAGCATGGGCATTTTCTAGAGTTCCTGAACAAGCCTCCAAGCTAGTGCACCTCCTCACAGAGGAGAAGACCAACTTCTGCATCCAATGTAGGACCCAGCTTTTCTTCTCCCTGGCCCTTGGGAGACCAAGTTCCTGTAATTGGCTGCAATGACCTACAAACCACTAAGTGGACATCTGTGACCCCCTGCATTACAAGGTAGTGGTGAACCAGCCCAAGTCTCTGTGTGCTGCTGGCAGCTGTCTCCTGGCTTATGGGTCTGGATAATTCTGAGGAGATGGAACTCACCATGTACCTGCCCACCTGTGGACACAATTTGCTGAGCCCTGTGGTCAGTATGCATGTCACACACTAGGTCATCATGGTCAGCTCTGGCACAATGGTGCTGCTGGTGCCCTGTGTGAGAACTTGGTTCTAGGAACAGAGAAACACACAAAACTCAGAAAAGGAAAGGGAGGGCTTCCCCTAAGGACGATCAAACTTGTTTGAAGGCGTAAAGTGTTTGTCAACTGTACACACAAGAATGTGTATGTGTTGGAAAGATGTTCCTTCTCCTTTGAAGGCCTGAATAAAGAATGATGTAAGCTCTGGAATCTTTTTTGTAGCTCTGGCCTTTTCTCAACAAGATCCACCAATAAGAAAATTTAAAATAACACATTTGTTGATTGAGTGAACATCAAGAAAATCCCTGTTATTACCCTCACCATTGTCTTGAATGTCAACATCATCTATAGTCAATCTAACAAATTCCTGATTTAATGAACCAAGTCCAATCCTGTGTGCTGAGCATCACAGGACCTGGGACACCACACAGGTCTTGGAAAGAAATACCAACTAGCAAACAAATCCATGTCAAGTTCCACAAAGAGCAACATCCTCTTCACGACCTGGAGATGATTTGGAAAGATAAGAGATAAATACCAAAAAGAAAAAAGAAAACAATTACAACATAACCCAATAATTCAAAAAGTAAAATATTTGGTTAACAGCCAATTAGGAGATAGAGATTAGAAGCCCTATGGAATTTGTGGACTTCCCCTACAGAGGGAAGAGAAGTTCATGGGGTTTGCAGAGGAATTAAAGGGGAAGGTAAAATACTTTGGATCTTGGAAAATAGTAGAATTTTGATGCATGACTGAGCAGAAAAAGAGAGAGAGAGGATGGTTCATTCTTGGCAAGCGAGGGAAAGACATAAGCCAGGGGAGGAAGAAGAAAGAGGAAGACTCCCCCAAGAGAGGAGAGAGCAAACCAGTTTGGTGACAGCAAAGATGACATTCCGAGTTGTCATTAGAAAGAAGATGGACTAGAAAGAGAGGTGCACATGGTAGGACTTGGAAAACAAAGCCAAGAAGTTTGCATTACAGACTGTGACAAGATGGCAGAGTTTTTGATCTAAGAGCAGCACATCTACAATGCAGTCTAGAAGCTAGCCTCTTCCTTTCCACCAGGCAGGTAAAATAATAGAAGTGAAAATATAAATAGCATTTTTTTTTAGTCCAGCAAACTCTCTTTCATGCTTAAGAGGAAGGAGTAAGTGACTTGACTATTTATACCTCTGCTTCCCTTAGTTATGGCAGACTTCATAGGCCAGGCAGAACTTAAGGTAGAATTTAAGGTAGAGTTCAAAGACTTAGAGCAAACAAACTGGAGGATATAGACTGGAAATTATTTAGAATACAGAGAAATGTTAGAAGCAAAAAAATGAATAAACAGCCAGAATGGCAATCATCAAGAATGCAGGCAACAATAAATGTTGGCAAGGATGTGGGGAAAAAGGCATGCTCATACATTGCTGTTGGGACTGCAAATTGGTGCAACCCCTATGGAAAGCAGTAGAGAGAGTCCTCAGAAAACTTGGAATGGAACCACCATTTGACCCAGCCATCCCACTCCTTGGTTTATACCCAAAGGACTTAAAATTAGCATACTACAGTGATGTAGCCATGTCAATGTTTATAGCAGCCCAATTCACAATAGCTAAACTATGGAACCAACCTAGGTGCCCTTCAATAGATTAATGGATAAAAAAAATGTGAGATATATATATATATATAATGGAATATTACTCAGCCTTAGAGAAGAATGAAATCATGGCATTTGTAGGTAAATGGATGGAGCTAAAGACTATCATGCTAAGTGAAATAAGCCAATCCCAAAAACCAAAGGCCAAATGTTTTCTCTGATATGCAGATGCTAATTTACAATAAGGGAGGGGGATGCTAGGGAAGAATAAAGTTGCTTTAGGCAGAAGGAAGTTAAGGGAGGGGAGGAGATATGGGGATAGCAAGGATAGTAGAATGAAACAGACATTATTACCTTATATACATATATGACTGCATGACCAGTGTGATTCTACAACATCTACAATCAGAAAAATGAGAAATTATACACCATATATGTATGATATATCAAAATGCATAAATGCATTCTACTTCACGTACAACTAATTAAAACGAATTTAAAAATTTTTTTTAAAATGAATGAACAGATCTCGAAGTTGAGAATTGAATGAAAGTGTAGCTATAAAGCGTCTTCCACTTTCTCACTGTTTTGTTTTGTTTTTTAATGAGAAGACACCATACCATCTGAGTAACACTCTAAAAACTCAGTAAAAATAAACAGAGCACCCTTTGTGTTTCTTGTCATCTATGATAACAACTCACATCTGATCTCATTCCACATGTCAAATGGCAAACCCCTGGCTAGACAGGTCCTGTCTAGCAAAGGAGGGATTTAGAGTCTGTTTTCCTGATATTGATTCACAAAACAGAGTCTAAATATCACCAGAGGCATTTGCCTTGAGAAAGCCTTTAATCTTTTTCCCCCCCATGGAAAATAAATAAGTGCAAAACAAGAGCAAAACTTGGGGCTCCAGATCATGCCATGAGCAATGCTTTAGTCTCCTAGAGAAAAAGGGAAGAGGAGGAGGACAGCAGGAACTAGAGCTAAGAGATGTTTCTAGAATCACGTAGAGACAAGGGAGGGGCATATGGGTGTGACAGAAGCTTGTTCTGTGGCCATTCTGAACAAGCCTGGGAACTCATAGACAAAGCTTCCCCGACAGCAGAAGCCCCTGCTTCTCCAGCAGAGAATAAACCCAATCTCTTCTATGCAAAATAAAATCTCCCCCACAGAGCAGGCTTCACCCGTCATGTCTACATCCCAGTGGTGCAGGGCAGTGGAGAGGTTACCAAGAGACCCAAGAAAATGCCCAGAGACTGTTGAGGAGGCCTCAGGCTTTACTGAGAATGTCTCACAGGGATGGTCCATGGGCAACAGATTGACAGCACCTCTGTCCCCTGCTACTTGACCAACACTGCCTTCTCTCCCTCATGGCGTTTTGCCCAGCGGCAGCCAGCTGGACAAGTGACACGTATCTCTTCAGTGCCCTCAGTTCTGTGCCGTTCACCACCGAGGAAGGGCTTTATGTGACGCTGCAGCAGCAGTGACACCATCACCAGGAGCTTGCTTGGGTGACCAGCATCCCTGGAAGCAGCTGTCCTGGCGTACTCGCAATAAAGCAGCTTTCTACTGATGACACTGACTTTCCCTCGTCCCCCCCACCCCTGTGCATGAGAGAAAGCCAGTGTCCTTCAAGATGATACGCATCTGGACATCCGGACCTCATTCTTGCTCTCATTGTTTCCTTAACTTGCTAGGTTTGGAGGAACGGAAAGGGGACATGTGTTCTACTATCCTTTTCCTTAAGGAGATAACAGCTTCACATAATCTCGAGCCAGTAACCCCACTATAGAGAGCAGAGGTTCTTATTTAGCCCAGAGTTACTGACTGGCTTCAGGGTATGGGGCCCTGGCATTATGTTTTCAAATGTTATCTCATCCACAACTGAATCATTTCCCCAGGGAATCCTTCTGTGATGCCTGCCTCACCCCAAGTCTCTGTCCATAAAGCCATCTCCTCCTGTTGTACTCACCGAGAGGCCTCATGCTGTCCTAACGACATGGTTACTTGATGACTTGACTCCCACAAGACTGCCAGCTCCATGAAGGCAGAGGCTGTGCCTGAGATGCCACTCTGGCACAAGTGTCGCCTTCACATTCAGACTCAAAAAGTTCTTGTTAACTGAAGCAATTCTCAAGCCTCATATGACAAACACACTCTGACTTGCAGACTAATTTGTACAGATTATCTTTTACATTTTATAAAATGTCTTTTATAAAAAAGTTGAGCAGTGAATGGTGACTTGTTGCTGCCAGCAGGTGAGACAGGTGCTTTACATAAGTTTTCATGACACCAAGCACTGGATTATCCTCAAGTCACTCCACTAGAAGAGAGCAATTGAACATTTAGCCCATGGTCAAGTGTCCACCCAAATATCTGATTTCCCATTAATCTAAGATGGTTTTTACTTCTTAGTCTTTTCTTATCATTCCTAAATGTACCCATGCACTAGAGCAACCTCACATAACATGATATAGAAAAAAGTTAAAGATAATAACTACGTGATATTTAGTGACTATATTTTCCCAATTTTAATTTTCTCCTTTCCCCTTTCTTCAAAGAAAAAAAATCTTAATCCTTTTCTCTCACCTCCATCAGCTGATGTTAAGATACTAATAAGTGGATTCTTCTCACACTCCCAAGGACCCTCCAATATGCTCTAGGCAACTCCAGCGTCAGAGCCCTTCCCCAGTGGCTCCTTGCCCACCACAGTGGTTTGACCTTCTCTCACTTATACACGGTATGTTTGTCCTGTTTAACAACTGGGAAAATATTTCAAAAAATGAAGAAAACAAGTCATAAAGGATAGAAGAAATAACTAGTCTTTGCTGATAGCTAGAAAAGTCTTCCTACACTCTATTTTCTCTATACTGATGCAGATACAGAAAAAAATAACAATATTAATTATGATCAGTTATAATTATTATTAGTAATATGATTACTACTTAGGAGTCATGTGTATATATGCCAATCCTCACAGCCTTTCAGAGGTAGCTACCTAATTTCCCCTACCACACAACTGAGGCATAAAGGACTAAGTAGACTGAGGAATACACACTCCAAGAATGCACTCCCAATGAGTAATAAAAGAAATCTTAACCCATGGAAAAGTACACCTTATTCTTATGTAGGTAGATTCAATGCCATGGAAATGTATGTCTCCTGATGTTAAATTATACACTTAATAATAAGATCCAAATTCATTTTTTAAAAAGGATGTTTTTGTTTGGCCCTCCACAAAATTATCCTAAAAATAACCACCAAGGAATTTCTGAAAAAGATTAGTGAAGGAAAACTAGTTTAAGAGATATTTGAACATATTACAAACTTGAAATAATTAAAATTCTGTGGACATGGCACATGCTTATACCAAAACAGTGACATGGAATAGAAAGTCTAGAAAGAAAAAAATATGTGCAGGAAATTAATGTGTGATTTAAAACATAGTATTTTAAGGCAATTGAGAAAAAATACTCAACAGTGTTAGAACAGAAAACTAATCATCAGAAAAAAAAAATTAAATTTATTGATACAGGTTGTTTTACACCAGGATAAATTCCAGAAGAGTCACATATTTAGAAGTATAAATAAAAGCATGAATGTACTAAAAGAAAATACAGATAAATTTTTATGGTATCAAAGTGAAGAATGCCTTCTAATTAGAAGACCACGTCCAAAACACCATTATTTATTTTTTATAAAATCTGTAAAAACTTTTCACATGGTAAGAGCCGCTGTTATAAAAGTGAAACAAACAAATAAATAAAAACATGGAGGCTTAAACATGGGGATGGGACTCCATGCAAAGAGATAGTGATGGAATGGTTATGTATCACGATTATGTTTCCACAAATCTACACATGGGATGAAACCACGTGGAACCACACACACACACACACACACAAAAGCTTAAAGAAAATAAAAACAACAGTGAGAAAGAACTAAATAAGATCTGCAGACTCATTAATAATAATGCCCCAGTGTGTTTTCCAGTTTTGATATTATACTGCAGCCATAGAAGATGGGACCACTGGAGGAAGCTGAGGGATGGGTACAAAGGACTCTGGACTAGTTTTGCAACTTCCTATGATTCTGTCATTACTTCTAAATCTTAAAAAGGTTTTTTTTTTTTTTTAATTCAACATTAGAATCAAGAAAAATTACAAAAACACCACTAAGATTTGGGGAGCATGCTTTGCTGCTCATGCCACGAAGAAAGAGCTGGTTTCTCTAAATGAAAATAGCTCCTACAAACCAAAAAGAGAAAAAGCCAAACACCGAATCCAGACAAAGATATGGACTAAGCACATGAAACAAGCTGGAGTAGCTCAAAATGCATGCAGTAATGTAATGCTTACTCATAACGAAAGTCATGCAAATTATAACTACATAACATAACATTTTTTTAACCTAACAAATCAGCAAGAGTGTGAATAAAAACAGAATGCCAGGAGAAAGGAGTAAATTGATGGAAACCTATGGAGGGCAACACTGGTCAAAATTAGAAATGCACCTACCACTTGACTCTAGTTCCAGGTCCTGGGACTTAGCCTTCGGTTCCATTGCACAGTGAGCAAGATGACTTAGGTAAGAGATTGTTCATTACTATATTATTATAATAGCAAAAGACATGAAGTAACCTAAATGAGGCAAATGAATGACAAGTTCAAGAAACTATACATTTATGAGGAGATTCTATGCATGCCCACATATATAGACCTTCAACACATACTTAGTGTTAATTGGAAAGAGCAAGGAGTGGATCAGGGTGCATATTGTGCAACCATTTGTGTAGAAATACACAGCGACAATTAGAATAAATAAATTATAAAAAAAAATTTTTAAAGAAATACATGGTGACAATATAGTGTTACTTAATAAATTATCTGGTCATTTAATGGCTAGTGGTCTGGAGTACATCAGTATGTACGTTCCTTGATTGGTTCATTAGTTTTAGAGATTAGCATAGAATAAAGTATCTCTAGAAGGACAGACATAAAACTGACAAGAAGGCCCCAGAAGGGAACACACAGGAGAAAGATATTCTACATATACTCTTCAATACATTTTGAATTTTTAGCCATGCAAATGTATTACCTATTGAAAATGTTTCAATTAAAACTGTAGTCATTTGCCCAAAGATTAGAGTTCATGAGCATGTGTCCACTTAGCAGCATATACCCTAATCAATAGGGAAATAATCTGCACTCAAAGGAGATCAAAATTTCTCCCTATTAGGAATTTAGATGCACACTAGTCTCTGAAATTTACACATTGACACCTTTTAGCAAAAGCTTATAGATACTGGACTATAATTAAACTTCTTTACAAAACCATTTCTCAAAACATTTGTATAGTAACTGAAGCAAGCTATTTTAAAACAATATTTAAACATAAAATTTAACAAGGTGATTCTTTTTCAAAAAAAATATTAAAATAGTGTTTAGGGGACTGGGGCTATAGTTCAGTGGTAGAGCGCTTGCCTCTCATGAGTGAGTCACTGAGTTCAATCCTCAGCACCACATAAAAATAAATAAATAAAATAAAGATATTGCATCCATCTAAAACTAAAAAAAAAAGTATTTAAAAAAATAGTTGTTTAGACGTGGACTAAATGAAATTCTTGAGCCTTTGTTTTTCTGAATACAAAGTACATGTTTATTCAATTCAGATGTGACTTTGTGACATTTGCTTGAAAGAAGAAAAAAGAAGTTCCCAAAGAGTTTGAAAAAGGAGAAAGTCACAATGTGTCTTTTTCTAAAGGAGTAATAAACATGGACCAAGTCTGGCTGCCACTCAAAACTTCAGAGAGGAGAAAATTAAAGGCAGAACAACGTAGATGTTAATGAGAAAAGAGACGGGACGGCACAGAGAATGCCTCCAGTGATCTTAATAAAATTAAAACCAAATTGTCCAAGTTCAGCAGGAGAAAAACAATCTCCATAGAATGAAGGACGATTAGAACTCCCAGCCCGTCCCAGCCCCAGCACTTGTCCTCTAGGGCTCTCCTGGTGCTGGTTACATTGTCCTCGGGGACTCTGCTGCTTCCCCAGGCACATCCTAATTTAATCACAGACACACCATTTTTCTTAACTCCCCAGTAGCCAGGCTGCCATGATGTGGAACAATTAATCAAGACTTTAACTGAAGGCTTCCAGATAAAAAGGGGATACAAACATAAAAGCAGCACAAAATTTTATATTCCAAATTTATGGGAAATACTGGCTTTCCAGATGGGGGTCCCTTTTTATAGAGTTCCAAGGAAAGGAAGCTGTGTCAGGGAGTTCTTAGATCTTCCTCCTCCTTTCCTTCTTAGAGGAAGAGCTCTGCAGCACGATCCAGGAGTCACCTGGACATTTCCATAGTAAGCATGGGTTCCACTGCCCTCACCTGAGTCTCTTCAGGGGGTCTAAACACGGAGATCATGCCACCTAGGCCACCCGGAAGCCCCTGGCCAAGAGAAGCAGCTTCGTGACCACACGTCGAAGCTTGAGGTTGCTGATGATGAGGATGAAGGGGTGCATGGACATGCACAGGTACAGTGTGATCTGCCATGGCCAGTACCACAGGCTATCGGAGGGGATGAAGACTGTGGCATCAATAACCAGGGATATGAATGACATGGCATAGAGAATGAGGAAGGAGATGAGCAACTTCAGAGCTCGGGTGTGAGCCTGGGCCCTGGGGTCCCGCAGGTTGTGGGCGCTGAGCTGCATCCGCTGCGTGTGTCTCCTCAGAGAATTAATCAACAGCGCAGTGGAGACCAGAAAGAGAGAGCAGGGAAGGGACATCGAGACGAGTTTCAGGGGCATGAAGTAGTCGGTTTCCAGCCTCCTGTTCCACTCCTTATGGGTCATGTTTCCAGAAACTTGTCTAATTAAGAAGTCTTGATATAGATTGTGGTTCCCCCAAAAGAACAGCAGGGTTACAACAAAGGAGATGAGGACAGAGCCCAGAAGGAGCCAGGGCACGAACCCAGGGAGCCTCCACTTCAACCAGAGGAACATGGGGTGGGAGAAGTTAGCAATCTTTATGCAGAACAAGACACTGAGCCAGGTGCTGAACCAGAAAGTGGCTGAGTTCATAAAGTCCCAGTGCAGACAAACAATCTGTCGGACCAGACCCTTGGTGAACTCAACTGGGTAGAGGAAGTAGTTGAAGGTGTACACTGGCCAGAAGCAGTGCAGGAAGAAACGGGAAGCGCCCAAGCTAAGGAGGATCATGCTGGACGGTGGCAGCCTACCATGTCTCAGCCACTCCCTGATCATCATCAGCACGATGAAGCCGTTGGCCACGATGCCCAGGAAACACAGCAGGACAAGGAGCAGCATGAAGAAGACTATGAGTGCAGGCTGCATTTCGGAGCCCTCCTCAGTCACCACAGACATCTTGGCTCCTGCTCTCCTCCCTGCACCTACCCACAGCCCTGGTTTCGCTCCTTCCTGGAGAATAGTGGTCCTGCTCCGCATCTGAGCCACAGCTTCTCAGAGGGCAGGATGCTCACACAAGAGAGGAAGGTTGTGCTTTACTAAAGAGGAAAAGTATGGCTCATCGAGAATGTAAATTTCCCCTGGGCTCAGTTATCACTGGGCCTACCCGATTTCCCTCATTTGCCTCCTCTGGTTTTGCCTGCAAGCTGCCTTGGTCACCAGAGCAACAATGCAGAGGATCTTCCAGAGTCTCTGCAGCTGGGTTCCATCCTTATTCCATCCTTGGGCTGTGTGAACAGTCTTCTTACCATTAGATCCTTCTCAAGATAGATAGATAGATGAATAGATAGACAGATAATATGCAGAGACATATAGATATCAAATATAAAGATATAACTATTATATGTATTTATACACTTGCCTATATACTTTAATGTATATTATTTAATATATATATTTAATATGTGTTTTAGAAAGCGTTTTCACTGCTGTGACCAAAAGACCTGACAAGCACAATTAAAGGAAGAAAAGTTTATTTGGGGACTCATGGTTTCAGAGATCTCAGTCCATAGAAAGCTGGCTCCATTCCTCCAGGCTCAAGGTAAAGCAGAACGTCATGGTAGAAGAGTGAGGTGGAGAAAAGCAGCTCAAGACATCATACCAGGAAGGAGAGAGAGAGAGAGAGAGAGAGAGAGAGAGAGAGACAGCACTCTGTTTAAAAAAAAGACAAAATATATACACCAAAGCCATGCCCCCAGGAGCCCACCCCCTCCAGCCACACCTTTGAACATGAGGGTTCCGCTGCCCTCAAACACTCCTCTTTAGTTTGGGTGTTTCCTGTTTCTTCCAGACTATTTCCTCCACTTGATTGAGTTCACCGAGGGTCTGGCCCAGCGGTTTGTTTCTTGTGTGTGCATTCTCTCCAATAGTTAGTAACCCTACCTGCCTGCAGTTACCACTCAGTTAATCCCTATCAGGGGATTAATTCACTGCTTGAGTTAAGGCTCTCATAACCCAACCATCTCATCTCTAAACCATCTTGCATTGTCCACACAAGCTTCTGAGGGACACATATCTAAACTTTATGTATATGCTTTATAGACAAGTATAGGATGATACCTAGGAAAAATCTGAGCTGAGCTTCCCTGTCACACATCTACTCCCACCCATGAAAGAGCCAGGCTTCCAGGACTTATTCATTCAGCAGAACTGAAATCTTGCACTCCTTGATAAACATCTCCACTTCCTCCTTTTTCTGATCCAGCAACCACTATTTCTACTGTCCACCTCTGTGAGCTACATTGTTTGGATTCCCCATGTAAGTGAGAGCATGCAGCATTTGGCTTCTGTATCTAGAGTATTTCACTTGGAATTGTCCTGCAGGCTTGTCCATGTTGTAGCAGATGGTAGGATCTCAGTTTTTTTTGTTTTTTTTTTTTTTGGAATCGGGGATTGAACTCAGGGGCACTCGACCACTGAGCCACATCCCCAGCCCTATTTTGTGTTTTTTATGTAGAGACAGGGTCTCACTGAGTTGCTTAGCGCCTCGCCCTTGCTGAGGCTGGCTTTGAACTCGCGATTCTCCTGTCTCAGCCTCCCTAAGTGCTGGGATTACAGGCTTGAGCCACCGCGCCCGGCTGGATCTCAGTTTTTAAAACTGAAGAATATTCCATTGTGTGTACGTGCCGTATTTTTTTTCATTCATCTCTTGACGGATGACTCTTGAATTGTTTTCATGTGGCTATTGTGAATAATGCTGCAGTGACCCTGAGAGTGCAGAAATCTTTTGGGGGTATTGATTTCATTTTCTACTATGATTTGAATAGGCTTTGCACCCACCAAAACTCCTGTTGTGGCTTAGTCCCAGTTTGGCAGTGTTAAATGATGTTGAAGACTTCAAGAGGTAGGTGGTTAGGTCATTAAGAGGGATTAATGCCTTTCCCATTGGAGTTCTCGCTCTTGTGGGACTGGATTGGTTACTTTGAAAGTATAAAGTGAGCCTGGCACCTCTCTCTCTCTCTCTCATGGACATAAGCTTCTCTTCCACACAGGCCTACTTGCCTTCCTTCTACTGCCATGATGTCCTCATGAGAAGTCAAGCAGATGCCTGTGCTATGTAAGACTTCAAAAGCATGAGCCACAGTAAATCTCTTTTCTTTATAAATTATCCAGGCTTGGGTATTTTGTTATAGCAACAGAAAATGGACTAGACCATATACACTCAGAAGTGCAATTGCTGAGTCACATTGTTAATATAATGAGGAAACATCATATAGTTTCTCATAATGGTCGTACCAATTTACTTTCCCATCACTAGTGTACAGAAGTTTCTGGTATCTGCATTCTCCCCAATAGTTAGTCCTTCATAAGTGTTCTTTCTCCAAATTTTTCTAAAATTATTTGCTTTAATGTTAGTATATCCTTTTAGATCATGACTTTATCATGAAAGAGTCAACTGAGAAAATTAGTCACACAAATAATATGAAAGCTATTACCACTACAGCAGATGCTCAAGTCCATTATATACAATAGTGTAGTGTTTGCACATAGCCAATGCATATCCTCCCATACGCTTTAGATGATCTCTAAATGACTTGCAATACCTAATTCAGTGTAAATGCTATGTAGTTATTTTGCTATATTTTGAGAGAATAATAACATGAGGAATAGTCTATACATGTTCATTACAGATGTGATATTTGTCAAATTTTTCTATCTGCTATTTATTGAGTCAATGGATGTACAACCCAGGGATATGGAAAGTCTATTGTATTAAAATTAATAATCCACAAAAAAGAAATATCACATAAGTATATATACATATATACATATACATGTTTCCCATACTGTTCTCATTAATTTATTTATTCACTAAACAAATATTTATTAAGCACTTACATCTGCTGGAAATTATCCAATGAATCAGACAATAAGATCCCTGCTTCGATGAAACTTGTAGTCCAGTGGAAGGTAAGTGACCACTACCAAACACTTGAATAAGATGCTTTCAGATAGTCATCTGGAAAAAAAAAAATAGAAGAGTAAGATTGCTGGAGAGGGAACAGTTCTCCTGTCAGACCTACAGGAGAAGGTAGGAGAAGGCTGGGGAAACTTCTCAACAGGTAATGTGGGCAGGCGGGCCAAGAAAGCAGGGGCTTTTCTGCACAAACGTCCATACTCATTATTGAATCATAATTTTATCCATCCTCTTCCACCATTCCTTCAAAGTTTATTCAAAGGAAGAATCTTCCCCTGACAAGAAGCAGGAACTCTAGAAGACCACATGACTTTTTTTTCCACTCTTATCAAATAGATTGTCCTAAGGTTACTTCAAACCACAAAACAGCCTCAGGTCAGTCCAATATATGAATACTAGATAACTAGATAACTGCAGCTCCAACCCCTGTGAGATGGCCTAAGGCAGAGGGAGAACCGAGAAGGGGTAGCAAAGGCTTTGGACAAGCACCAAAAGAACATGACTTTGTGCTTTCCAAGCCTGGAAAATGATTGGGGCTAACCTTCACCTTCATGGGGAACTTTCAGCACTCTGGAGGTTTCCTACTGGATCCTTTCCTTCAGTTCCTTTCACTGGGGAGAAAGCATATCTATTTGAGCAATCCTTTGTGACTCCCTCCTCAGCCCCTAGGCATCACAACAAAATGCTGTCTACTGGAGCTTCCACAAGTCACTAGGCATTCTTACTGGTCGGGTCTCAAAATACCCTCACATACATACTCTCTCCCTTAGGTGATTTGTGCTGCTATGACAACAAACTTGAGACTGGGTAGTTTATTAAAATAAAGAACAGTTCTAGAAGTTAGAGAGTCCAAGGTCAAGGTGCTAGGAGATTCAGAGCAAAGGCTGCTCTGTTTCAGACATGGCATCTCTTGCCGTATCTTCGCACGGGGAAGGTCAGAAAGGCAAAGGACCATACCTCGTTCTCTCTGCCCCTTTGCAAAGGCTTAACTCCATCCGTGAGGGCAGAGCACTCATGATCTAATCACCTCCTCAAGGCCCCAACTCTTAACACTGTCACCTTGAACATTAAGTGTTAAGACATGAATTGGGGGGATATTCAGACCATAGCACTCCCTCATGGCCCATGGCTGGCCTCCTTACCTTACCCCAACAGTTTTGTTATAGCCACACTCCCCTGATTCTGTCCCCCACTTAGCCAGCCTGTCTATCATTCTCTAAACCCCCTAGGCAGAAGACCCCCATCCTCTCTGCCTGCCCAACTGAACAAATGACACTGTAAGCTTTGATAGTGTCCCACAGAGCTCCTGACTACCTCTAGTTTTGAGATGAGGAGGAAGAATTCCTTGTCCTTCCCTTGGTGGGATATAGGATGAGACTCAGCGGAGCTCTTTCCGACTATTTGTCCTTGCGAAATCGTTCCTCCTTAACTGGCTCAACTGTCATTTTACCAAAGGATTTCAAAAGTTTTGGAGCAAGTTTACTCCCATTTCCTTTGAAAATCTGAAAATAGGGATCTGGCAGAAATCTCATGTCACTAAATAGCTACACCTGATAGAAATCACAGTGTTTATCATTGTGCTATTTAAAAAGTAAGATCAAGAAAGTCGTGTTGGTGCTGAGAAGAAGTTGGGATGTTATTCTAGTGTGATTGAAAGCCACTTGAGGGTTTTAAACAAGAGAGTACGATGATTTGATCTTTCTTTTTAAATGGATCCGCTGGGCTACAGTGTAGATAATAGAATTGGGGCAGATGGTGGGGGGACATGGAAGAAAGCAGCAATTAGGCCACGTTCAAGCAGAACGTGGTAGCCCATCATCAAGTGAACACTGAAGCACACGGCAGTGACAAGATGCTGGCATATTTTGAAGGTAAATTCAATATAACTTATCTGATAAATAGGAGTAAGAGACAGAAAAAAAAATCAAAGATGAATTCTAAAGTTTTGGCTTCCAAAACCAGGGGAATTTGATGGAGTCATTTACTGAGATGAGGAAGACTGGGAGAAGATCGTGTTTGTGGGCAAACATCTGTTTGGGTCATGCTGCATTTGAGATGCCTGTTAGATAGCTAAGTCGAGACATGAGGTAGACAATTGATATGTAAGTGTAGTGTCAGTGAAGAGCTAAGGCAGGAGTAACAGGTTTGGGAGTCATCAACGCTTACATGGTATTTAAAGCCATTAAAGCAGATGAGATCATCTGGGGAAGGAGCAGAGATGGAGACTGTAAAGGGCTGGGAGCAAGCCTTGCCTCTTCAACTTCTAAGGGTTGAAAACCAAATGTTGGCTGAAACTCACACTAGCAAGCCTTGCTACCCTGAGCTCTGACTCAGGGACAAAGGAAAGAGGAAACAAAAAGGTGGGCAAGCCAATACTGGAAGGAAAAGTAAAACCAAGAAGGTTCTAGATCTCCAGGGTGATTTGCACCCAGGATTACGTGCAATGCTTTCTGCGAAGAGGCCTTTAAAAAAACGTTTCTAGCATGATCTGCCATTCAAGAGGCCCTTAGGTTGCAAACCCAATCTAGCACAGAATCATCAGTGTCGAGGTTGACACCTGTCCACTGATTTCCCTGGTGATTATCCCAGCAGAGACCTACTTACCCATCCACTCCACAGAATCTACTCATCACATACTATCAGGCACTAGATCAGGCACACAGGCACAAAGATTAAGATCATCTCTTGAGAAATACAACCAGACATTTAGTGTAGTAAATAATAAAATAGTGATCACTAATTTGTACTTAGATCTGCTAGACATCCCCATGAACCACTCTAAGTGCTTTAAATATATTAATATTTTGACCTACACAAAAACTCAACAAGTTTAAAAAATGATACTAGGACAGTTAGATGACCACATACAAAAAAAATGAAGTTGAACGCCTTCCTCATGCCATACCTACACTTCAGCTCAAAGTGGACCATAGCTCTAAATGTGAGAATAAAACTGAAAAGTTCTTAAAAGAAATTATAGAAATAAATCTGCATGTCCTTTGGTTAGGCAAAGCCTTCTTAGATATGACATTAAAAGTACAAGTATCTAAAGAAAAACTAAGTGAGTGGGATTTCACCAAAGTTAACAATGTTTTTACTTCAAAGAATACCATCAACAAGGTGAAAAGCAAACACATAATGAGAGAAAATATTTGCAAATCACATATCTGATAAGAAATCCTCATCCAAAAATGTAAGGAACAATTCAACAACAGAAAGAAAAGTAAGCTAATTAAAAATGATCAAAGCCAGCACAGTAATCCCAGCACTTTGGGGAGCTGAGATTGGAGAATTGCAAGTTCAAAGCCAGCTTCAGCAATGGCGAGGTGCTAAGCAACTCAGTGAGACCCTGTCCCTAAATAAAATACAAAATAGGGCTGAGGATGTGGCTCAGTGGTCCAGTACCCCTGAGTTCAATCCCTGGTACCACAAATAAAAAATAAAATAAAATAAAAATGATCAAAGGATTTGAATAGAAAGTTCTCCAAAGATGATAGAGAAAATGGCCAATAAGCACATAAGCAGATGTTCCATGTTTGTTGGTCACTAGAGAAATGCAAATCAAAATCACAAGGCACCACTTCACATCCACTGGGGTGGCTAAACCCAAAAAGAGAAACAACAAGTGTTGGCAAGGATGGGGAGAGATCAGATTGCATACACTGATTTATATCAGTGGGGGACTATAAAGTGTTGCTGCAGCTTTGGGTAACTGCTTGGGGTGCAGCTCCTTAAAATGTGAAATATGGAGATATCACATGATTCAGAAAGTCTATGCCTAGGTGTACACCCAAGAAAAGTGAAAACATGTCCACACAGAAATTAGTGCCAGGATGTCCATGTAAGCACTGTTCACACTAGCCCTGCAAAGTAGAAACAACCTGAATGTTTATTCACCAATGGGCAAATAAAGTGTAGCACTGCATGAAATACAATGCTATTTGACAATTAAAAGAAATTAAATGATGATGGATGAATTGTGCATGAATTGTGACTATAAAAAAGCTGTTTAAAAATGATAAGTATATCCAAAAGACACAGAGAATCTGCCTCTAAGGGACCTACTGTTCAAGTTTGGGAAATTTCGAGCATTAATGGAATTTCTTTTAGTTGTATCTTCACTGAGTGGCAGAGCTAGTTCAGTCAACTACCTTACATAGCCTGCATTCTTCACCATTACAATATCCTGACTCTGGACTGCATTAAAAATGCACAAAATCTGGGGCTGGGGCTGGGGCTCAGTGGTAGAGCACTTGCCTGGCATGTGCAAGGGTTCGAACCTTAGCACTACATAAAGCTGAAATAAATAAAAATAAAGGCATGCTGTCCATGTACAACTAAAAAAATTTTTTTAAATGCACAAAATCTGATGAAATGTAGAGGGGAAAAGGTGAGCGAAGGTGGACATTGGGAGGTCTTGCAAAAAGATGTAATGCTTAACTTGAATCTTGAACTTCACATAGGATCTAGCAAAGCAGCTGAGGATAGTAAGGGAGGGGAGTAGACTAAGCGGGGAAAGTTTTTCAGAATGACAAGACATGAAGAGAGGTTGTGTAAGCAGGGGAAGGAGGGGGCAAATGTCAAAAGGTGATGCCAGAGAGGTAAGCAAGAGCCAGATCACAAAGTTGGGGATACACCCTTATGACATATTTCCTCTGTATCCTAAAGTTTACAGGAAACCATATTTGGAAATTTGATCAAAGAAAGAAAATTCTACTTTGGAGCAATTTTTTTCTTCTCCTGTGTCTCTCAAGGGCAGGGTACTTCAGCTGAAGAGGAGCATTTTATCACCTCTGCAGAGAGTCAGCATTGCTCTGGTATCCTAGGAATTGGGGACTGGACTGCATTGGGACACAGCCCCTTCTGTATGGATGCTGGTGGTCTCACAAGGGACCATCTCATGGAGGCTCCTTCATGCAACCTCATGGATATGACATCACAGGAGAGGTGGACCTGAGGAAGAGCATGCCCTGCAGTATTTGTTGCATGAAAACATAAAATGCATACTGTTATGGTTTAGATGTGAGGTGTCCCCCAAAAGCTCATGTGTGACACAATGCAAGAAAGTTTAGAGGTGAAATGATTGGGTGATGAGTTTTGACTTAATCAGTGCATTAACTGGTAACTATAGGCAGATGGGGTGTGATGGGAGGAGATGGGTCAAGGCATGCCTTGGGGTATATATTTTGTCTGTAATAAGGAGTGTTTTCCCTGTCTCCATTTCCTGGTGCCATGTCCACAGCTGCTTTCCTCAGCCATGCATTTCTGCCATGATGTCCTGCCTCATCTCAGGCCCTGAGGAATGGAGCCAGCTGTCAATGGACTGAGACCTCTGAAACCATAAGCCCCCAAATAAACTTTCCCTCCTCTGGTTGTTCTTGTCAGGTCTTTTGGTGCAACAGTGAAAAAGCTGACTAAAACATAGGCTATCAGAAACTCCCCTTCCCCACCCCAGAAGAATTAACTTGATAAACATTTTTATAATGGAGAGAGAGGAAGGTTAATGAGGACCAGGAGTCATTGGTAGAGGCATCGGCCATTGTAATTTGGGCATTGGCAGTTCACAATGGTTCATTTTATAATCATAAATTTGTCACATCTAGACTTACCCATTACACTTAATAATTTCTTAAACTATTTAAACCATTATATGTTCATTCATTATTTGTAGGAATGGAGAACATTTCTACTTCAGAAAAGTCACCATCATGACTATTCTCACCCTAGTAACATTCTTTCAGTAGGTACCTAATTAATTCTCAGTTCCAAGCTTACAGCATCCTACTTTGCCTTTGGACTTCTCCATCTCCCTACCCACCTCCAGCCCCCAGTGTGGGTTCAAGAATGCATTCATCATGCCTCCCTCTCCAATCATGATTCAGGAGTGAGCAGAAAATGAATACAGCCTCTTTAACAACATCTCTAAACAGCCTCACCAACAGAGCATTTTAACCCCAGGCCAGAGTACTGGATCAGGAATGGGCACCAGACCCAAATTGGGCCAACCTCAGGCTTCCCTACAATTTGTCAAGTGAACACTGCCAAGGGAGACAGTTTTCCTTTCTCTGGAAGGATGATCTCTAGCTGCCAGCTACCATCTTCTACAGCCATGTAGAAGAATGAATCTGCAGGACAAAGACAAAGGAAAGCCAAGGATGAAGACCTGGACAGTCTTTCCATATCATGTCCAGTGAAAACCCTCTGGATTTCTAAGCTATGAATGTCAACATTTTTCCTTGCTTTCTTGACCTAGTTTGAATGTTTTGCCACTTGTACCTGAAGGAACCCTGGATAATACCCAAGGAAGAAAACTGAAGTCTACAAGGTTATTTATAGAAAAATAGTACAGCACATGAGGAAGCAAGGCAGGTTACGCTTCTGTAGTGCACAGAATTCTAAGATGACCCCACGTTTCCCAGCTCCTGGCTTGCACATACCTTCTCCCAGTGATTCAATCAAACACAAATCTAAGTACTGTTGTAAAGGGATTCTGAAAATGTCATGAATGTCCAAAATCAGTTGAGTTTAAAAAAGTAGTATTATCAGGCAGGCTATGACCTAATCTCATGTGCCCTTTAGAGGCAGAGTTTTCTCCAGCTGGTGGTAAAGTCAGAAAGACACAGTCTGTCCTAGCCTAAAGCAAACATCCATGTTGAGGATTGTCTGGGAGGGCTATGAGGCAAGGAATTGATGACTTCCAAGGACTGAGAACCATTTCCAGCAAATGGCTAGCACAAGTGTGGACTTCAGCCTCACAATCGAGGAAAAGAATGTCCCAGTAATCAGTGAGCCTGGACGAGAACTCCAAGTGCCTGATGAGGATCAAAATCCCAGCCAACACTTTCATTTCAGTCCAATAAGACCCCAAAAAGGGTTTCAGCCACGCAGAGCCTGGATTGCTGACCTACATAAACATGAGCCAATGAATAATGTTATTTAAGCCATTGAGTTTGTCATAATTTATTATTCAGCAACAGAAAATGAATACAGTCTCTTTAACAACCTTTCTAAAGCCTATAGTGCAGACCACTGATTATTTTTTTGTTTTTGTTTTTGGTACCAGGGATTGAACTTAGGGGCACTCGACCACTGAGCCACATCTCCAGCCCTATTTTGTGTTTTATGTAGAGACAGGATCTCACCAAGTTGCTTAGTGCCTCGCCATTGCTGAGGCTGGCTTTGAACTCGCGATTCTCCTGTCTCAGCCTCCCAAAGTGCTGGGATTACAGGCATGCACCACTGCACCTGGCTATTGATTAATTTTTAAAATGCATAGAAAGATATAGTATATGGGTTGTCTCTGTATTATTCCCTAATACTTAGATGAAAAATTAAGACAATTTTGTAAATAGTTTTGTTATCTAGATGCTCAGATATCATATCAGCATCAGTGTATCTTAATTTGAAAATGTCATCCTTGTTTAGAATCTAGTAACACATAAAATGCCTACCAGAGCTGGGCGCAGTGGCGCAAGCCTATAATCCCAGCACTTTTGGAGGCTGAGACAGGAGAATCGCGAGTTCAAAGCCAGCCTCAGCAACGGCGAGGCGCGAAGCAACTCAGTGAGACCCTGTCTCTACATAAAACACAAAATAGGGCTGGGGATGTGGCTTAGTGGTCGAGTGCCCCTGAGTTCAATCCCCAGTACCAAAAAAAAAAAAAGCCTACCAGGTCTGTCAAGCACTGTGCTAAGCACTTCACCTCGATTATCACATTGTATTCTCACAACAAACAGTGAGATGGGAATTACCATGATCACAGATAACAAAATTTATGTTCAAAGAGTTTAAGTGACTTCTTCAAGCTTGCTAAAGGAAGATTTTTCTAGCTAGAGTTAGATGTTTTCATTCTGAATCCTATGCTTTATGTGTATATGTGTGTGAGAGAGAGCAAGGGAGAGAGAGATCATTGAATGATGCAAAACTATGCAAAACTATGCAAAGTAAGTAATCATAACAAGCATTCCCAAAGTGACAGTCAACAAACACGGCGCCTGGAACAGTCTAACGCAACATTTGTATATATGCAAATGTAAAGTCAACATACATGAAAGAATGCTCCTTGGAACATATTGTTATAATGGAAAACAGTGTTCTCCACGAACCTTGGGTAGGACCAGCCTGTGATTGCCTTTTTAATGAGAAGAATTGGAATGTTTACAACAACAGGCTTCACACTATGAATTGCAAAAACAATGAGCAAATATATCAAAAATTTTCTTGGAAAAAAACATATTGAAACTGTGCGCATCCAGACTGTCCTGCTGGGTGTAAGCATGAGGGAGCATCACTGTAGTGAAGCAGTTATGAAACAACGTCTCCAAGTTTATTTCATCCTGGTTCCATTTAAAATTGCTATAATTGATATCAAAATTATGCTTAGTAACTAATTTAACTTAGCAACTTAACCATTGTTTGTAGGCCTAAAACTTTGCTATTGGTGAAAACAAATTGATGATTTCTTAGGTGAAATGAGAAAAACTGTCTTGCTCTTTATGCACCATTTGGTATTTTTCATGCTTTTGCATTTATTTTTATATTTCAAAGTCTCGTCTCATACATATGGAAACAACTTCCTGTGCCTGTCATTGAAAATCATAACATATTTTAAATGAATATAAATTTATTTTCCTAACTTGTGAAGTTGTGTTGCTGTGTGCTGTACTGGCATTGTGCATTTTGTGGAATGCTCCTCTGTAAGCACACTTCCAGATGAGGAAAGATGTCTGGGACAAGTGATGAGTGCTGTGATTATTTCTGGGCAATAAAAGTCAGAGATTTTTAAATTGTTTATTTTTTCCAAGTTTTTTTGCAATGACCACATATTATCAAAAAAAAAAAAAAATGGGTGTGGTGGCACACACCTATAATCCCAGCAGCTCAAGTGGCTGAGGCAGAAGGATGACAAATTCAAAGCCAGCCTCAGCAACTTAGCAAGGCCCTAAGCAACTCAGCGAGACTCTGTCTTTAATAAAATATAAAAAAGAGATGGAGATGTGTCTTAGTAGTTGAGCACCCCTGGCTTCAATCCCTGGTACAAGAAAACAAAAAAGAACATTCAGGTTTTAAAACTGATATATCACTTGTGCTGGTGCTAGAGTCTAAGTTTGTCCCCTCAGATTCCTATGTTGAAACTTGATCATCAGGATGATAGTACTGAGAAAATGAGGGCTAGATTGATGTCCTCATAAAAGAGATGAAGGGAGCATCTTTGTGCCTTTAAGTTCTTTTGCCATTTTTATTCTTTCATCTCTTCCTCCATGTGAAGATGCCACTGAGAGAAGTCACCACCTATGGAACAGGGCCTCACCAGACAGGGAACCTGCCAGAGCCTTGGTCTTAGACTTCCCCACCTCCAGAACTGTGATAGTCATTTTTGCTGTTTATAAATTACCCAGCATCAGGTAGTTTCTTATAGCAGCAGGAATTAACTAAGAGAGGTGTATTTAAGGAAGACTAAATAACTATCTTCATGTTAACTTTACCCTGTAAGCACCTATCATCAGAGACTAGTAAGAACTGATTGACCTGGCATAGCAGCGGGGGTGTTGAAGGATGGGCATAGCAGGGTAGAACTGGTAGCAGTATTCAAGGTCCCACCACTATACAGAGAAGCATAGGGGGGTACTGGAGATTGAACTCAGGGGCACTCGACCACTGAGCCACATCCCCAGCCCTATTTTGTGTTTTATGTAGAGACAGGGTCTCACTGAGTTGCTTAGCGCCTCGCTGTTGCTGAGGCTGGCTTTGAACTCGCGATGCTCCTGTCTCAGCCTCCCTAAGTGCTGGGATTACAGGCTTGCACCACCGCGCTCGGCTAGCATAGTGATCTTTTAAAGACTTTGTTACTGCTGTGTTCCTGCAAATGCTCTGTGTTGATAATTTTTTTTGTTGTTATAATAAGCTTTTATTTTATATAAAAATTTAACAGCAGTAGTTATCAGGAGAATTAAATCCAGTAAGCATGTAGGCTAAGGCATAGTTTTCAAATCTGTAGCACATACCAACAAAATTCTATTTGATTTACAAAATTCTTCAAGCAAATTCAAGAAAACTTTAGTTCAGTTTCTATGAACCATCAAGAGGATGAAGACAAAATGCCCTTCTATTTCAAATAAATCAGGTTTTGGATGATAGCTTTTAAACCTAATAAAATACACACAAAATAAAGATAAAATACTTAAAATACTTCTCTTTAGTGCATGCATACTTTGAATAATCTTGTAGTAAATTTCTGCTGCAACTGAAAATATTCAAAGAAACTATCCTGGTATAGTGTTCTGCAAAGTTAATAGCAGCAACAGTAAGATCATTAGTAGTACTTCCAGAACCTATAAAATCCCAATGCTATGGCCAGACAAGTGAACACTGAGGCTGCAAGATAACGAATTGTCTCAAGTTTATTAGACTCCATCAGTGTTTTTAAGGAAGCAATTTCAGTGTCAATTTTATTACTGGTTTCTGAAATAATACTCTTGGTTTGAGTATCCTTTCTGGTAAATTCTGTGGTTGTTTCCATAAGTTGCTTTTCTTGATCTGTAAACATATCTGTTATCCTGCTCCTCTCTAGGTTGATGTCCAATTTATTATCCACTCTGATTCTACTAGTTTCATTCATTAGTTGTTGTTTAACCTGGTCTAATTCAATTTTCATTTTCTCATTTTCTGCTCTCAGATTTGCAAATTCACTTTTCTCTAGGATGACCATATCTTTCCTGATGGAATCCAAATGAGCCATTAGCTGTTGTACTGTTATCTCCTGTTGATCTTGAGTGACCATCTCTTAATAGATAGTATCCAGGCTGACATTTGATAAAGTGGTCAGTGCTGATACAATTGTTTCTGCTTGTGCTTTGTCAAATCCATGAGTTTCCAAGTCCTGAACCAATGCATGGGTATCAAAAGTTAATTTCCTTTGTTCTAAAGGAGTTATATCCACTGGCCTCCTGTCATATCCTTCCTTGGTTGTGGTGGTCAGGAAATCTCTCCGCAAGGCTGGCGAGAAACGCCCGCGGGGAGTTGAAACCCAGTGGCCCCCGCTGCCTCCAGACCGCAGGAGTGGCCAAACCCAGCGACTTCTCATGTTCCATAGATGTCCAGGAGGCAGGAGGAAGTGGGTCTGTGTTGATAATTGATCCAACTAAACCTTCCAGCACACCTGCCTCACCCCTTCCTGCAAATGCACACTACCACTCAATGACCAACACTACCGTCTTACCTCCACCAAGACAACCTAAGGATTTCAACTTCCACTCCATCCTACAGACAGGATAACAGGCACTGCTGAAGGGGGTGCCTTTCTGAAAGTCAACATAAACAGGATTATGAAAGAATTAGCACTTAAACTTAGGTCTCCATTCCAAGACATCATAACACATTCTCAAAGGCCTTATGCCATTTGATTTAGTTCTCCTCACAAGTCTCATGCCTCAGAAACCCTTTAATTTCCAAGATAGAGGCCAAAATAAGAACCCATCATCCTTCCCTTCCCAAATCTTTGCTGATATCTAGAGAGGAGGAGGAAGTCTGTAGCAGAATACTGGGCATAGCACATTAAGGCATTCAACTCCCACCTGCATCTTGGGAATTGGCCCTTCGAGGGGTTTCTAGCTGTGATTAGTGACACTCAATAGCCTATTCCAAATTCTCAGAATCTGACCTCACAGAGTTCCCTAGTTCATGGAAACTGTTCACAAACATCAATTGAAAGCAAAACAAAGAAAGTTTATTTAAGGTTTTGGCAATTTTACTTCTCAGAGCTGGATTACTACTGGTTACTGAAGGAGACTAGGATGGAAACATGCTAGTCCCTAAAACAAGCACAAGACCAACATGGACCAATCTCAAGAGTCAAAGACAGCAACCAAAGGGCTGGCCCAGCTGGAGAGAACAGGCCAGGAGCACAGTCCTCCCTAGGAACTAGTTCACTCTTCAGATTGTGTTCACAACCGTCAAACCCAATCAGAGGTTGGAATCCCAAGTTTGAACTAAGGAAAGCATCTCAAGGTTTCATTTTGTTTTACCCAGGAGCATATGCTGTGGATTTCTGGATGGGGGCCCCTTGCCCTAGGCTCTGTGATTTTAAGGTCCTCCTTGATGTGAGATGACCATTGCTTCCTATGGGTTCTCCTTGGGGACAGCAGGGCCTGTGGGCATGCCTGCCACTGCAGCAAGGCACACACTCTGTGGCTGGGGACTTCCTGGGGTCTTGAAATGTTGTTCCACAAAGCAACTACTGAGGTGCTCTCCTTACCTGAAGGCCTTGACTTTTCTTATAGCCAAAATACTCTGCAGTGATCTTTTCTCCCCTGCCCCCTCTTCTCCAGTTAAAAGAAAACTGGTTAAGAAGTTATAAAGTTTATCATTTTTTTTACCCATCAGTGCCTGTAAATACTTTCATGAGCTGTGACTCATTGATCTTTCCTCACGAAGCGCTCATTGCCATTCATCTTCTGAGTCTCAAAAGGATTTGCTCAAAGAATGTTTGCAGAATACAGTTTAAGGTCTGAATCACTTAAACACATGCTTCAATTTCAGACATTGCCCTGGGTCTTGTCATTGGACAAGGACTGTACTTTCTTCAGCCCCCACGTCCCCCACAGAGAGGCACAAAGGAAATATTTGTTCAATGACTGAGGTTAGCTGCTGTGCCTTTTTAAAATAATCACAATGAGTGACCATATATTTTGGTACAGATGCTTTTAATATTTAATTACTTGAGGAGACTGAGTTGGTAAGTGTTTCTACAAATGCTATGATAACAGAAGCAGTAAATCTTATATCTAGCTCAAGAATGTTAAGAAGCAGGTCTACATTTTCATCTTTATGATCCTCTTCATTCAATTCATATATGTTGTACACTCAAAAATATTTTGGTCTTTCTTTTTGGGACCTTGAAAATCTGGTCTTACCACTGAAGGTTGGTGGTGATTTTTTCAAAAGCAAAAACAACAGACCAATAAAAGCTCAACCACAATAATACATGCAATAAAATGTTGTGTATACATGAACAGCCAAATGTAATGTTACTCCTCCACAAATGCAAGTCTGGCTTTAACTAGAGAACGGCAGCTCTTCTCCCAGCTTCCTTGTGGGTTCCTGGAGCTAGAACCTCAAATGCCTTACAGGTCTCAATCTTTGGACCAGCTATTTTTCTTCTCCATTTGAAACTTCCTGGCAATAAGGACAAATAAGACAATCATGGATGGTTTAACAACAAGGATGTGTTCTGAGAAAGGAGTCACTGGGCAATTTCATTGTTGTGTGAACATCTGAGGGTACACTCGCAGAGATCCTCTTAGGTGGGTTGATCACGTCACATGAATTCTTGATGCAATCAAGAGATACAGCATACATGAGACGCATGGGCTTGCTGCTGGCAGAACATGACACCACGTTTTATAGTACACTTTCTTAATAAGTAGGAGTACACTCTAAAATAACAATTAAAATGTAGTATAGCAAATGCATAAACCGGTAACAGTAATTTATTATATCAAGTATCATGTCCTGCACCTAATGTTATATGCTTTATATACATTTATATGACTAGCAATGGGTTTGTTTACACCAGCCTCATCACAAACACCTAAATAATTATTTGTGCTATGACATCACTAGGCAATAATAATTTTTCAGGGCCATTATAATCTTAGGGACGACCACCATATTTATGGCCCATTGTTGACCAAAGCGTCACTACATGGCATATATTGTAGTCTTCTTGTATCTGATCCCTACAATCTGACATGGATCTTGCCTTTGGTATTGACCCAAATCATAGTGCCCTAAGGAGTTTGTCAGCAGAGCAGAAAGTCAATGACTTCAAAAGTTATTCTCCATCTCTTATTTTATCCTCATGTTGCCCTCAAAAATGATTGCCCCTGCTGGGCGCAGTGGCACATGCCTATAATCTCAGCAGCTTGCAAGGCTGAGGCAGGAGGATCGAGAGATCAAAGCCAGCCTCAGCAAAAGCGAGAACCTAAGCAACTCAGCGAGACCCTGTCTCTACATAAAACACAAAATAGGGCTGGGGATGTGGCTCAGTGGTCGAACGCCCCTGAGTTCAATCCCTAGTACCAAAAAAAAAAAAGATTGCCCCTTAGTTCTGATAATCTGGTGGCATAAGAGTAGTTTCACATTTTTGTAAAAAATTATCACCTTAGCAAATACAGAATGAAAAATATACTAAAATATTATATCTGAAATAATTTATTCAATTACTTCTATGAAAAGGTTTAATCCACAAGAAGAGAAATAAAAGTCCTCAGAAAGAATGAGTACCCTGCCACAGTCCTCTGCTACCATCACAGTCTAGGACAAGTCTTCTTTATAGTTAAAAGATGACGTGTCAGTCAGTTTGGCTTATTAAACCTCAAAATGCATTCAGCCACTAACTGCAAAGGCCATTTACAAAGCTTTTGTCTGTCACCATGGCCAGTGATCCAGACCATTGAAACTTAGATTTATTATAAGCCTGTGACAGAAGCCAAATCTACAAGAAGCCAGCAGAAGCCACATCCTGGCTCAGCCTCTGCCTCCCGATTCTGATCTGACTGCAAAGGCTCGGTCCTCCTCACAACTCTCCTCTCGCTCCAAAATTTTTCCACTGACTTTTTACATCTTGAGGTCATCCCTCTTCACCCAAGTGCATCAGACAAGCATAACCAGTGATATAGGCCACAAATACACAGGAACTAAAGGAAGAGGCCTTAGTGATGTTTAGAAATGTCAAACCAAATAAGTTGTTATCAAAGCGAATGGAAACTCCAGTATCTGTTATCTGAACAAAATTTGCAGCTAAACATCATAAATAGATTGTGCCAGACAATAGGCCATGTTCATTAATTTTCTTTGTAGAATTCTCTCAGTACCAGGGTCAAATATGAGCCATTAGTATTTGATTAATGGTCTCTTTAGCTCATCCCTAGTTTATATTCCTTGACTAGTTCATGTATGTTGCTGAAGAAGTTTCCTGACTGTTTAGGCCCTGTTTCCATGTGCCCACTGCATTTAGCAGAGACATACCTAGGCCTCCATATCTAGATGTTTGATAAATTCTTGCTAAAATCCTGAAGAAACATGGCAGCAATTATCCCTCTGTAATTACAACTGCAGATGATGTGAGGGCTAGGTGTTGTGTCAGTGAACCAGGAAAAAAAAAAGTAGTTTTATGATCAATGTAGACTCAGTTTGACTGCAAACATTGTCTCATTCAAAAGCAAAGAAGCTGGGTTGTTATTAGCCTGCATCGGAGAGTTGATGGCTAAGAGCCCCCACAGAGATGGGGATGAGACAATCTCTTAGGTTTCTTCGGATGGAGTGGCTCCCATCAGTCAAAGATCATCCTTGGGAACAGAGAACAACAGGTGGCAGTGAGTACATCAGCCTTGTAAAGTAGGTTGGGGGAAAGGGAGGTACACCAAGAGTAATCCATCCCTTGTACCACTCAGTTTTACCTGGCATTAGGGTCACTCTGTCTACTCATAGCTTCTCCAGGATTCTGGTTGGTTGAAATTTCTGGAGAAGCGTAGGAGAGGTCTGATGAAGCAAGCTGTATAGCCTCCACTGCTGCAGTTGGTCATGAAGCCATAATAAATACACTTCATCATCTTTTGTCATCTACTCCAGATTTCTTTCACCTTTAACCAGCACTTAATGCTGATTTAGGTGGCTTTCCTGATGAAGGGTCCCAGACTCTTGTCCCTGAGAGATCTATTCCCTGATTGCCAAATTCCTATGAACCAGTGTGAGCTATACTTTCACATTTACAATAAATCCAGCCATGAAAATGCCAAGAGAAGACCCAATAGTCACATGAGTATTTCACATATTTTTCACACGATGATCATTTTAAATTACTCCTACCAATATGGAAACCCCTTTCCCTGCCTCCTGGACTTCGGGACCAGGAACATAATAAATGACCAGGTGGAGCCATGTAGAACTCTTCTTCTATCCTTTCTGTAAGTGTTTCCGACTCTGGGAATCCAGATTTCCATGCCCACACAACCTAATGTTGTGGATAGGAAACACAAATTCCCCAAGCAGGTCCATGGGAGATAGGGTGAGCTGACACTTTCACTTCCGCTCCCAGCTTCCTGGACCCATGTATTCTGCATGTTGAATAAAATGCACAAAATGATACTGTTAGTTTCAAGTGTACTCAATATTTAAAGGACAGCAACCCATCCCCACAAAGTGTCATCTAAAAATTAGTGCCTCAACTGCACATTGAAAAGGTCATTTCAGTGCTGTCTGGGTGGGCAGCTTTACAGGTGACATGGCTGGTGACTTTCTGCTAGAGAAAGTAGCTGAGAGAAAATAATGAGTGCCTGGCTTGGAATATCCAGCTCAACATCCAGGTAGAGGACCAGAAAGCTTCTATGACTGTCACAGAAACTGTCTTTTCACCCATGGTTGTAAGTCTGAGATTTCTGCAAAACAAAACACAAATCTGCTGTGTGGGTGGCTGAATTACCATGTCACTTGAACTCTCAACTTTGCAGGGTCTGTTGAATGAGTTAGGGCATTAGTCAGGAAGAGTAGGTCCCAGAAAACAGAGTTGTAGACACATGGGTAGATTTCAATGGAGGTGGAAACAGGAACCCTTAGTTCTACACGATCTTCACTTCTACAGCAGCTCTTCCTTCCTTATTTGAGGAGATTGATCACCTAGGCAGAACCTGTAATGAACTCACCTCAAGCCGGAGACATTGCTGATCCTGATAATGATCTGCCTCCGCTGCTTCTCATGGCTTTTGGACCTATAACTTGACTCAAGTCCCAGCAGGTCCGAGAGGGTGAGGCACACATTGTGACCCTCAAGGAAGTGTGCTGTACACAAGGATCCTGGGAAATGTTACTGAATCAAAGGGTGCATACGTTAGTAAACTTGATATGTCCAATTATCCTCCCATACACACTGTGCTAATTTATACCTCTATCAGCAATGTGTAAAGAGCAGGTTTCCTTATGACTTGGTGAAAGAGCATGTACTCAAAGTTCAGGAGTTTTGCCAAATGGACAGTTTAGAAATAGTGTCTCAGCAGGGTTTTAATTTGCATGCCCCTTATAATAAACTAAGTTATCTTTCCAGTGTTTAAGAAGCCATTTATATTTTTTCTATGAATTACATATTCACATGATTTACATTTTCTCTTTTAATTTTTGTTGATTTTTTTTCTGTTGTTTCTAAGTACTTTTTATGCATTGAAGTTTAAACTTTCGTTATAATAAGGTTATAGAAATTTTCCCAACTTTTTTGTTATTGTTGTTCTGGGGATTGAACCCAGGAGCACTTAACCACTTAGCAACACTTCCAGCCCTTTTTAATATTTTATTTAAAGACAGTGTCTTGCTAAGTTGCTTAAGGCCTTACTGAGACGCTGAGACTGGCTTTGAACTCGTGATCCTCCTGCCTCAGCCACCTGAGCCACTGGTATTATAGGAATGCACCATTGTGCCAGGCTCCAAGTTGTTACTTTGTAACTTTTTGTAAATTTTTGCCATGTGGAATATTAAAATTTTGAATTGATCAATTTAAAAGATTTTCCATACCTTAAAGTTTTAAAAGAATCCTCATCCTCCAATTTTTTCTCTAGCAATTGTGTTTCTTTTCTAATATTAAAATATTTTGTACATTTGGATTTAATACTGGTTTATGGTTTGAGAAGTGGAAATTTTTTCAGATGGCTATTCTTCTATCTCAACATCAATTATTAGATTTTCCTCTGACTTGAAATACCTTTATCTACACTAAATTTATACTAAATTGTCATATTCACATGGATCCCATGCCTGGACAATCTACTCTATGGGTGGTATATTCACACAATACTTTAAAAATTTTGAGGCTCATACTGTATTTTAAGATATGGTTGATTCCAGTGGCTCAGGAGGCTGAGGCAGGACTATCACAAGTTCAAAGCCAGTCTCAGCAACTTAGCAAGTCCCTAAGCAACTTAGCAAGACTTTGTCTCAAAATAAAAACAAAAAAGGGCTAAGGAGTGGCTCAGAGGTTAAATGCCCCTAGGTTCAATCCCTGGTACCAAACAAAACAAAACAAAATCAACCAACAAACAAAAAAGCAAAAAGAAAAGGAAAGAAAGAAAGAAAGAAAGAAAGAAAGAAAGAAAGAGAAAAAGAAGGAAGGAAGGAAGGAAGGAAGGAAGGAAGGAGAAAAAAAAGAAAATGGAATCTCTTCTTCCATTCTGTATTTTAACTAGTTGTTACTTGCATATGTTAGATGATATTGATTTTTGCATATTTATTTTGTACTCACCTTATTAATTCTCATTGTTCTACAGTAGCTTTTATGTTGATGATTATTTGAATTTTCTATGTCCATAAGCATGTATGTTTACCTCACCTTTCCAATGTCTATAACTCTAATTTCTTTTTCTTAATTACATTGGGTGTTTTCATCACTAAAATGCAAAAATGGTGATAATGTTCACTCTTTTGATATTCTTGAATTTTGTAAGAATGCTTCTAAATTCATCAAATATGCTGCAATGTTGGACTAATACAGTTATGTTTGCCCATGCTATTGAATTTATATCACTATTTTATCAAAAATTAGTATTGATTTTTTCCATTGCTTTTTAGTATTTTGGGAGATGATTACCTGAATTTTCCATAAGACTTATTAATATGATAAAGAATATTAATGAATTTCCTAATATCAAATCATCCTTAAATTCCTAGATTAAGCCGGGCGCGGTGGCTCAAGCCTGTAATCCCAGCACTTAGGGAGGTTGAGACAGGAGAATCGTGAGTTCAAAGCCAGCCTCAGCAACGGCAAGGTGCTAAGCAACTCAGTGAAACCCTGTCTCTACATAAAACACAAAATAGGGCTGGGGATGTGGCTCAGTGGTCGAGTACCCCTGAGTTCAATCCCCAGTACCAAAAAAAAAAAAAATTCCTAGATTAAACTCTACTTGGCAATGAGATAATTTTTTATTGGTTCTTTTTAGTTATACATGACAGTAGAATTCATTTTGATATAATTGAACAAGAATTCATTTTGATATAATTGAACAAGTGTGGAATAGATCTTATTCTACTTAGAACCCCATTCTTATGGATTTCATTATGGTGGACTCATTATGTTGTAGAGATAACGTTCTATATGCACTGCTCAATTTTGTTTTAAATATTTTATTTAGGGTTTTGAATGTATAAGTCAAATTAAGCTGTCAGTTCTGTTTTATGTAATTTTATCATTTTTCCATGACTGTATTCCATTGGTATTTGAAAAGAAGGCAAATTTCTTATCAGTAAAAACTGACTTCTTTTATTGTATTCATTTTTGTCTGCTTGGCAAAGATAATTAAAGACCTTTGCTTTTCGCATTTTTCCTGTATATGTCTTTTTCTTTTACTGTTTCCACTATATGTTTTTCTTTTTTCTGTGATTTCTCCTTTATAATTATAGCTACTAGACTATTTGACATATAAGCATTCATATCAATTCTATCTTAATTTTCCTTTTTTTAACCTCAATATCAAAAATGTATCTTGTTATCTTATTTAATAATTTTAGGAAGGAATTTCTTTGTTTACACTTACCCCTCATATTGTTTTTAATTCTTTTATTAGCACACTTTCTATAACACTGTGTTTTACTTATGGCTTTTATAGTTTTGTTTTTCTTTTTGAGTCAATCTGAAGACTGGTCTCTTTAAAGCATGAAGCCTGTTTTTATTTAATTGTGTGTCTATTATATTTGGTCTTACTCCTGACACATTATTTTATATTTTGTTTCATTCTTAAAGATTGGTAATGTTTGTTTTGGTTTTGGTTTTGGGTTTTTTTAGAGTTTTTATTATACTGTATGTCTCTTTACTTTTGTTTGTGGTTTTATTACCTGTAAGGAATTATATACTTTCCTTACAATTGGTTCTAGTGCTTACCTTTATAATCATACTTTTACATAACCCTGCTAGTTCCCCATTTCTCTAGAGCACATCTGTATTACTTGCCACCAATGACCAGTGAGGAAAAAACACTATTGACTAGACTCGGGTGGGAAAGTGTAACTGGGGCTAGAACTGTGGCGCAGTGGCAGAGCACTTACCTATCAGACGGATGGACCTGGGATCAATCCTCAGCACTGCCAACTAATTAAATCTGTGACTTCCATCTTGCTAGCACCATCTGTTGCTCTCACATTTGTTCACCCTGCTGAAGTCCTATGTTCTGAGGAGATAGCCACATGGTGAGGAACTGAAGTAGCTACAGCCCTGGTTCCTAAGGAGCTGACGCCTCTGTCCAGCAACCTTGAAGAACCGGGTCCTACTCACAACTGTGTAAATGAGCTGGGAAGTGGCTCCTTCCCAGGTGAACTTTGAGATGACTGCAACCTTGTAGGAACCCAGAGCCAGAGACCCTGTTGAGACATGCCTGAAGTCCTGATCCACAGAAACTGAGTTAGCAGGTGTTTCTAAGACACCAAGTGTTGCAAGAATTTGTCATGCTGCAACAGATACTATCACATGCATACTGGGGGTGAGGGAGCTGCATTTCTAAATGAGTCTCTTCTATAGAAAGTGATTCTTGCTGGGGCTCTCATTTCTCTTTATACTTTTTTTCAATTTCTGTCTTGACTCTTCCTGATTCCATTTGTGATTGCCAGTGATTTCACATCATTTGAAATTTTTGTATTATCTTTCTCAGCATCATTGAAAATAAAGCTTTCAGCCGGGCGTGGTGGCACATGCCTGTAATCCCAATGGCTCGGGAGGCTGAGGCAAGAGGATGGAAAGTTCAAAGCAGACTCAGCAATGTAGCAAGGCCCTAAGCAACTTAGTGAGACCCTGTCTCAAAATTAAAAAATAAAAAGGGCTAGGGATAGCCAGCACTTCAGCACTATGCTTGGGGCCATTTTATTTAATTTTATTGAGTATCAGGGATTGAACTCAGGGATACTCAACCACTGAGCCACATCCCCAGCCCTATTTTGTATTTTATTTAGAGACAGGATCTCACTGAGTTGCTTAGTGTCTCACTATTGCTGAGGCTGGCTTTGAATTTGTGATCCTCCTGCCTCAGCCTTCC
>CM053407.1:10726067-10739412 GCA_028644305.1 Xerus rutilus
GGAGAGAAAGGGAAATGGGTATAGTAAAGATGGTTGATTGAGATCGTCATTACTACCCTTGGTGCATGTATGAAGACACAAATGGTGTAACTCTGTCTGGTTTGCAACCAGAGAAATGGAAAAATTGAGCTCTATATATGTACTATGACTTGAAATGCATCTAAATAAATTTTTTTAAAAAAAGAAATGTCAGTGGTTCCAATATGAACACAAAAGAAGTTACATCTGGACCTATGGACAGTAACATTCACAGAGCTGACTGACAAACCAAGCCATTGTGGAGGACATCGGGCATATGTTAATGTTAGACCTCTACCTCTCAGAAGAATCCTAGAAGGTTGTCTGAGAATATACACGTCTGAGACAGCACAGACCACACACATGCACAAGCAACACCATGCTCTGTGGAGAGCTCCAACACCAGGATCTCTTCCGTGCTGGGAAAGAGACCTTCCCACCTGCCGATGGCCAGAACTTGAGAAGTGATGAACAAGGAAAGGCAGTTCACAACATGCAGCCAGCAGGAACCAGAAGCTCCAAAGATCTTTTCCAGATAGATTAGACACACAAAGTATTGCATGATGTGCCCAGATCCTTGAATTCAGTTCCCAGAATAATTCTATATATCAAGAGATTGGTCACAGGAAAAGTACAAGTTTCTTGGTCCCCTGACCACATCAAGTCCCACAGGGAATATGGGGTAGATCAGTGACACCAGCTCATAAATCAGGACCTTTGATCTCACCTGAATCCTTTGTCCTTGAGGTTATTCTTCTCAGCACTAAGTGTAGCAAAGAGAGAGAAAACATTAAATGTGGCAAAGAAAGAAGCTGTGTCCTGTGGCACCCAAGCCTTCTGTCCTTGCTGCCCATGACTTGGAGGTTTTTCTTCATTAACTGTAGTGCAACTCAGGACGCCCCCCACCTCAAGGAGTAGCGCGGCTCTCAGCCCAGGGTTGCTGAAGAGCAGAAAGATGGGGTGGACTTCCACGCACAGAGAAATCACCACCTGCCACACCCAGTACCTAAGTTCCTGAAATGAAAAACTACCAGCAGAACTGAGCACCAGTGACAGGAAGCAGGAGATGAAAAGGATGACAAAGGAGAGGGGAGCAAGGAGAGCTTTGATGTGAGTCTGGGCTCAGACATCTTGAAATCTGACAGGGTCAACAGGGTCTTCCTCCTGTGATTTCCCAGGGACATGAGAAGCAAAAGCATGGAAATGAGAAAGACAACAGCAGGGATCATCCAAGTTACCATTTTTATAGAGAAGTAGAATTTCTCCTATGAACTTCTTATGCTATTCCCAGAGACGTTCCAAGACTGCCACTTGATCCTTAAATAGTTCTCATATATTTCTCGGTTGCCTACGAAAAATAGAAAGCTGCTCAAGCCAGAGAGTCCTACAGAGCTGAGCAGCATCCGTGGTACCCACCCAGGCACCCTGCACTTTAGCCAGAGGAAGACAAGATGGGTAAAGGTTGCAATTTTCACACAATAGAAGAGACCAAACCAGGTGGAGAACCATATGGTGTCAGAATTTAGGAAGTCGCACAGAAAGCTCAGCAGCTGCAGTACCAGGCTGTAGGGGAAGGCTGTTGGATGCAGGGAAACATAAATACCCTTCCCCACCACAGCCCACTGAAGCGAGAGGCCCCTAGGCTGACCAATAACTTATCATAAGGCGACAATGTTCTCTGTAGCAACCAATTGCTTCTCAGTACTGCAGTGTTAAAGCCGCTGCCCATCACCACCACCAGGTACAAAAGAAATAAGATAATGATGATGATGACGACTTTCCTATTGGTCACCATACCCTCTGGAACCATCTCATCTCCAGTCATTTGTCTTGGAGATGGACAAGATGTATCCCAAGTTTTCAAGGGCTATTTCTGTTGGTTGCTCTGGAAGGATGTCTAGGACATGTTTGTATCTCCAGCTCCTCAAGTGCAGAGGTTAGACCAGAGTAGAGGATGGAGTCTCTCTGATGGGGGAGAAGAGAGGGTTTCTTCTCTCCAGACTAGATGCAAATGTAGTCAAGGCTAAGTTTCCAGAGTCCAACTGCCGGCCTGTGAATTTGCCTGCTCTCCTGCCTGTTCCGTGCCCATTGTCAACATCATTGTGGATAATATGTCAGGCCCTTGCACTGGTGTCCCTTACACAGGCTATATTTACCTAAGCTAACACCTAAGACATGACCACACACCTGCTGGCCGCTCCGTGATGGAATGCAGGGGCTCACTTCCTCCTGAGGGCCAGAGGATGCCATGGTTACATCCATGGCGGAGTGGTCACTATGTTCCCAGCAAGGCTACAAATGCCCTCAGTAGTTTTTACTTTTCACAATAACCCATGAAATAGATGCTCTAAGAACACCCCTTTCACAGAGAAACAGAAAACTGAGCAAAACCTCTACTGAGAAGTTAATCCAAATCCTTATTGCCCGAAAGTCCTCCATCATAAAATAGAACATAGGCAACAACTGCATAAAACAAACAAATTGATTTTCAATTTTTTAAAAAGGGCATCTCATAGAGGAGCCCCCACTGAGACAGCTATAAAACCAGTGGGATATGACAGGGACAGCCCTGACCCAGGAGACTAGACAGGCTTTGGCCCAAGCTGCATTCCCCACTGTGAGTTCTTGGGTCTGCCAGTCATCCTTCTGTGCCTCATTGTGTCCATCTGTAAAATGTGAAAACTGGCTGTTACAATTCATAGGATTGTCTTGGAATCTCAGTTTTTATTTATTTATTTGTTTGTTTGGTACCAGGGATTGAACCCAGGGGTGCTCAACCACTGAGCCACATCCCCAGCCCTTTTTATATTTTATTTAGAGCCGAGGCCTCATTAAGTTGTGTAGAGCCTCGCTAAGTTGCGTAGAGCCTCGCTAAGTTGCTGAGGCTGATTTTGAATTCACTATCTTCCTGCCTCAGCCTCCCAAGCCACTGGGATTACAGTCATGCGCTACTGAGCCCAGCTAGAATCTCAGTTTTTAAACTGCAAGAAACCGTTAAAGATAATTTCAAAGGTGAAAGAAATGAACCCTCAAACTTTTAATGGGACGAAGACTACAATTTAAAGTCACATAGGAAGGCCAGGAGTAAAACTGATTCCAAGACTGGGGACCTTTGCCATAGTTAGCATTATAATTTATAACCTTATCTTCTTTATCCTTAGCTGGAATCAGAAGACCAGGTTTGAGTCTTGTTACAATCACAGGCTATGGATTCACAGGGCATTCATCTAATTCCTTTAAAATCTTCTTTCTTCTCCTATTAAAAATATGGATCATAAGGGGCTTGGGCTGTAGCTCAGTGGCAGAGCACTTGCCTGGCACATGTGAGCCACTAGGTTTGATCATTAGCACCAACATAAAATAAAACAAAGGCATGCTGTTCATCTATAACTCCAAAAAAAAAATCAAAATCAAAAATATGGATCACAAAAAATGTGAGCATAAATATATGAAAGTACTAGAAATCTCTGTACATGCATAAGACATAATTATGATGTTGACTAAGACTTATTAGAGTGATTATCTTCCATACATCCTGTGGACTGGTAAGTTGTCCCAGAAGAATTCAGAAGAGCATCAGGAATGCAGTGGAGGTGCTGGGTACCAGATGTTGGACTATCTGCATTAACCAGAAGGGGATAGAATAATTCAAGACTGTATTCTTCATGAGATTGAACATCAAAGAGTTAAAAAAAAAAAAACAGTCAACACCCAGATTAGTGTAAATAGTTTTAATATTTCACAGAAAAATAAGTAAGTGGAAATTGTTGTAGCAATATTGAAGACTGAGGACCGAGTAAGAAAAGAATGAGAGAGTTTTAATGGTATACCCACCTCCTAGCCAGCACCATGCCTACCAGTTCCATGAACAGAACCCCCACAAAGGACTAGAATGAAGAATATTTATTCTGCATGTCTTTCCAATTCCCAGTCTGCCTCGAGGAGGAATTGTTTGTCCAACACAGGGACCAACTGTAGTGAACACTGTGCTCCTGGGTAAAGGAAAGAAGGTACCACACTCACTTTTGTGGAAATGCAAATTTCCATGGAACAGAGTTCCCAGCTGCTTCTTCCTTGTTGTGGTTCCTTTGGCTGATATTTGGCTGTTTTCCACTGAAAATTGGAGAAATGAGGCAAAGTGTGGGCTTTATAACTCAGTGGTCTCACTGAGTTGCTTAGTACCTCGCTTTGGCTGAGGCTGGCTTTGAACTCTGTAGTTTAAACAACCACTAACTTCCTAATATGGAAAACTCAGATCTTTTCCATCTGCCTCCTACCCCTTCAATGGTTCATAAGATGAGGAAGATGTGCTGTTATCCCTCAACTCACTTAGCAACAATTTCTTAACCATCTCCTATGTCACATAACTCCATGAAAAGCACTGGGGCGACAACACTGAATTAGACATTTGCCCTGAAATTTCTTTTTGTACTAATCATAAACCACAAACATTTCCTGGGCAATTAAGTTGATCCCAAAGGGTGAACAGTCATCTTCATTTAAAGTGTTTTATGGTGATTTTTCGTTGTAGTGAGTTTTTGTGACATTTTGCTTCTAAAATTTACATTTATTTTCCTAAATAGAATCCAAATCTGAGAATTTTAAAAATGTTCATAGTCTTTATAAATGTAATCATGAGGATGGTAGCACAGGAATCCAGAACAGGTTGTCTAGATGGAAAATTCTCAATTTAGTTCTTTCCATCAGAATGATTTTTTTAAAGGATTGATCCACACACATGCTTTGTTTCTAAATACTATGCATCCTCCCAGGCTTGGGGTATAGCTCAGTGCTTGAGTGCTTACCTACCAAGGATGAAGCCCTGAGTTCAATCCCAGTACCAAAAAAAAAAAAAGTTTCTAAATATTATGCATCCTCCTATCCTCATCCCAAGGATTCTCCAAACAGTTCAGCAGCAGCTGCAGCAGCAGGAGCTCCATTGTTGTGGGACAAGAAAGATGATTTCTTGCATGTTCTAAGAGGACAAAGCGTCAGGAAAGGGGGAGGAAATATGCTTATGTCAAGAATAATTAGATAAATTTGGGTACCAGCTTGGGATTCACAGAAGGGAAAGGTAGCACATTGGTCTGAAAAGGTAGGCTGGGGAGAGACCACAGAAAGCCAGGACAGTTGGGATGAAATACTGGACTTTATCTTTTTTTTTTTTCCTTTGAAAAAAAAAAGGAAAAGCACTGGGGCTACAACACTGAATTAGACAGTGTTGAGACCCTTTTTTTTTTCCTTTGTATTGAGGTTTGAACTCAGGGGCACTCGACCACTGAGCCACATCCCCAGCCCTATTTTGTGTTTTATGTAGAGACAGGGTCTCACTGAGTTGCTTAGCACCTCGCTTTAGCTGAGGCTGGCTTTGAACTCGCAATCCTCCTGCCTCAACCTCCTGAGCCACTGGGATTACAGGTGTGCACCACTGCACCCGGCTGGACTTTATCTTTAATCAACATGGAGCCACCAAACACTTTTAGTGCTCTTGAGTTAGAGTTTAGGAAAGGAGGCTGAGAACATCAACCAATGAAGAATTCTGGAGATAAGCCCTGGCACAACTCAAGGGCTGTGAAAACGTGGCAGAATTTGAGTCAGATCACCATGCCCTTCCCACCTGAAACCTCAAGCAAAGGGCTCCAGAGAAGCCCAAGGCTGGACAGTTTTCCAAATGCTCACAGCTGAAGAGAGAGGATGGAGCAGTGCCCTGATGTCCCCGCCTCTGCTGCCTCCATCCAGCCCTCTTGTGGCATCAGCTCACTCATGGTGCTGCAAAAAGAATTTAAAGAGAAACATTCTTTGTGCTTGATGAGGAGGCTAACGTATATTCAGTTGGTGGCACAATTCAGTTAGACCCGAGGGGTGTAGAAAATTAGAGTCTGGCCATAGTGGCAGCTTCCCATAGGCCCCTCTACTCTGCCTCCCTTCTCTCTATTCTGTGTGCTTCTTGCCAGAAATATAAAAATCTCCTCTTTTAAAGTCTTGTTTAGTGTTTTCCCACAAAAATACTCATCAGCCTGCTCTCTCTCCTCTGGTCATCCTCTCTCTCCTCCTGCTATAGCTTGGACTCCAGCTAACACTGAAACATAATGTTTTGGGGCCTCAGCTTCCCAGGATTATTGAACATTTTACCACAAATGCCATTATTTATTTGAAACTCATAATAACCCCCATTCTGTCATGTTATCTATTACTCCTTGTTTGACTCGTTTAAACATATGCAAATGTATCATTGATTATATTCATGTACTACATTTTATATACTGCAAAAGATACACAGAATAATAGGAATTTAAAGAAGACCAAAAAATAAATGGAAACCAATGTTGCAATGCTTTTCTTCCCACTCTCACTGGATCAGCTTGTGTAAGCTGCATCTGGACGCTACCTTCCTGGGCAATAGCATTCAGGAGCCACTTCCTAGGTGAGCAGCCGGGAAGAATAGGATTATCAAAATTAAGAAGTGTTGAGAATTTCCTTCACTTTCCATCTATCTTCTGTTGGCCAAACCCTAAACACATTTCCACATCAGGCCAATACCTTTTAATTCAGCATGTAGCCAACACATGTGTGTTAGCACAATCATCTTATGTGCCCTCTGAATTAGCACAGAGCTCTTATGTGCCCTCAGCCTTCCATGGGATCAAACTGAGGAAGCTTCCTGGGTAGAATCAACCTTAAGTAGGACACAAAAGATGAGATGGCAAAGGTTGGCAGAGAAAGGAAAGAAGGAAAGAAGGAAGAAGAGGGAAGTTTCAATTCTCTGCTGGGCCAAAGAATAAAAAGGTGGACAGGGAGGAGATGTGGGAACATGGGAAAAAGCGGTGGTGTAGAGAGACTGAGATGTGCACAGAGCAGGTGAGGATGCAGCTAATGTCACAAGGTGGGTGGTATTGGGGAATCCATGCCACTAAAAAACAACTTTCATTTGCCCAAGGAGACCACTGATGATGGTTCCAAGTCTTCATAAAGGAAGAATATTATTAGGTTGCTTGCACCAAAAGTCTGATAGGCTTGTGAAGAAATGCAGCCATCAGCTAAGGTCAAAGTGATCAGGGACTCAGACTAGGGATCAGCTACTGTGAAGGAGATGGTAGGAACACAGAAAGATGGAAAAAGATTTAGTGGGGCATGCAAAGAGTGGGTTGTGGGTGCAGGAAGAACAGAAAAGAGAAAGTGCCCGAACCTTATGAATTCTTGCCACAAGGGACTGTTCATCACAGTACTGGTTATTGATGTAGAGAACTTAAGAGCCAAATCATCCTTTGTTCGGGGCCTTCAGAGCCTATGAACTGGCAGCACACGGGTCTCAAAACTTGTCTTCAGGGCCTTCCTCAGCTTGGGGCTGCTTAGCACTAAGATGAGGGAGTGCAGGTAGATGCCTGAGTAGGTTAGCACTTCCCTGACCCAGTGCCAGTGACTCTGGATGGTTGTGATTCTCATGGCAGAAATGATCAGAGACAGGAAATAAGCAGTGTAGAAGATAAGGAAGAAGGCAAGAGACTTCAGAGCCACACTGTGAGCCTGAGTGCTGGGATCCCGGGGCAGAGGGCTGCGGTCCCTCATCTGTCCCATGTGTCGGCACAGTGAGAAGATGAGTGAGAAGATGGACACCAGGAACAGGAGGAATGGAATGAACCACATCAACCCCATGATATATAAAAAGTAGTTCCAAGAGAAGGTCAGGATTGTTCGAGCAGCAGTACAGTTTCCATGGGGACTCTGGGAGGTGATCATCTCATCGGTAACTGCTTGCTGAATGAACAAGAAGGTGGCTGACAGACCACAGATGATCAGGGAGCCCACCAGCACCCTGGGCACTAACCAAGAGATCCGCCACTTCAGCCAGAAGAAAACAGGATGAGAAAATGAGGAGATCTTCACACAGTAGAAGATGGCAAGCAAGGCAATTAGCCAGACAGTGAAATTGTTGAGGAAGTTCCAGAGGATGTTGACATAGTTAACTTGGTAACAAAACTCAAAGAAGGCCAGGAAGTTGTTCAGGATGCTTAGCCCATGCAGGCAGAACCGGGAGGCAGAGAGACAGGTCACAATCATGTCGTTGGCCGGCAGTGCCTGGCACCGCACCCACTCCCTGCCCAGCACAGTGACCACGAAGCCATTTTGCAGCATAGCAGCCAATGACTCCAGGCAGAAGATGACCATGAAGATCAAGGTGGTTGAGGAAGGCATCTTCTCCAGGAAGGGTCGGCTGAGATTTGGTCCTACTCTAAAGGCTGAGACAGATCTTCAGGGGAAAACAGGATTCTCTGGCCAAACCACCTTGTTGAGAGACCAGAGACTCAGAAATCCCTCTCTCTGGATTCATGAAAAAGTTGGGCACCAGCAAAGCCCCATCCCCCATAACTTGAAATGACAATAATTGTGATCTCCCTTGGCATGCAAATGATTCTCAGCTCAATGACACCTGCCTCAATTTGCATAAGCTGTTTGCCTATTCTTTTTCAGAGCCAGGTGTAGGGAAATACTAATAGGATAGAGGCTCCATGGGTGATTAAAATACCCATATTTTGCACATTGTTTCTTTGCAGGGGATTGCACCCAGCTTCTTCCACATGCTAGACAAGTGTTTTAGCTCTGAACCACACCCCCAGCCCCTTTTATTTTCTTTTGAGACACTGTGTTGTTCTGTTGCCCAGACTGACGTCAAACTTGCAATCCTCCTGCCTCAGCCTCCTGAGTAGCACCCCACCAATTTGCCCATTATTTCTTAACTGTACTATTTCTTTCCTAACTTTTCCTCAGATGTTGCCATTACCCTCATTTCCCTTCTCAAAACACAAAACTTCCCTATCCCTTCATGTCCTGTGTAGGACTGCATAAATGAAAAGAAAAAAAAAATCCCCTCCAGAAGGAGAGGAATTTGCACAAGTCTTGGAATTACCAAGGAAAGTCCCCTTAACCACCAAACTCTCACACTGCCCACAATTTCACCATTAGTCTCCATACTGGACTTTGTAGAGTCTCCAGCTAAAATGTGAATTTCTCTGACTCATTAACATCAAATCTCTTAGTGGTTAACACCTTAGCTCCAGTGTGTTTGACAAATGGAAATTCATCCATGCCTAAGAAGGCTCTGAGGAGATGAGAGAGGAGGCAGAGAAGGAAGGAGAGGCAGAGAAAGAAAAGTGACCCAGAACATCCATCACGATAGGAGCCAGGGAAGTAAGAGGAACCCAGCACAAAGCTGGCCCTCAGGAGGCACTGGCTGGTGTGGGGTGACTCCCCATTCTATAATCACACTTAAGGTAATATCAGCTGACCTGTCAGAAAGCCTGCCCTTTGTGAAGTGAGTTGACACACTACGTTTTGCCTTCACCACCAGCCACATAAACCTCCACCTTATCTACCTCCTTTTCCCATGTCCCTCTGTCCCCTTTTGTTTTTCCTACTTTTTTTTTTTAATGCATAGGCTTTCTTTCCTTCCATAGCCTACTTCAGTGTGCCATAAAGTGGGACTGGTCCAGATCAGTCAACCAGAAGAAAAGTAGGGAGCAAAAAGCTGAGGTTCTGGTGAGAGACTGAGAGAAAGGAAAGCAAAGACAAGCATTTATTGTTGGAGCTCACGGGAAAAGAGAAGCAGCTAACTCTCAGATGTAGCATTTGATTGAAGAACTGTTTCTTTTTAAGTAAGCTTTCAAAACGTTATCAAAGAGCAGGGGATCCAGTCTGATCAACTGCCTGCAGCCCAGCTTCAGAGTCTTAGCTTAGTTCTTTGCCTGATTCCCTCTGGCTTCCTGAAGACAGTGACAAATGAGTGGCTCCTGCGTGTTTCACAACATTTTGGCTCTTCTGGAAATCCGTGGGCGAGAGGCCAACTTCATGATGTCATCAATGAGCAAGTCGAGGCCATGGCTCACACACCCTGTGGTAGCCACGTGGAACCCCGTGTGTGTGCTGTGCTCACAGGCACCTTCATGTTACTTGGACAGTCATTGAAGCACACACCCAGCCAGAACCAGTCTTCTCTTCCAGCACTTTCCTAATCTACAGTGTGAGTTTTCTCTCATGTTTCAATATCCTTCTAGAAGGAGGTCAAAGGAGTACCTTCCCCCAGGTATCCATTCCGCCATCTCCCAGTGCTTTTCTCGATGTGTCTTCTAGAGGTCCCACGTCCCATTCACAGTCTGCCTCCAGGTCAGACCACCACAGGATAGAGTTTTGTTTTCAAGAGCCCTTCACATGTGAAACAACAGCCATGTGTGGGGGTGCACACCTGTAATCCCAGCAGCGTGGGAGGTTGAGGCAGGAGAGTCGCAAGTGCAAGGCCAGCCTCAGCAACTTAGCAAGGCCCTAAGCAACTCAACAAGACCTTGTCTCAAAATAAAAGATAAAAAGGGCTGGGGATGTGGCTCAGTGGTGAAATGTCCCTGGGTTCAATCCCCAGTACCAAAAACACATGAAACAACAATCAAAATACTGGTTGCTTCTCCTAAAAGTTTAAATATCCTTTCTCTTTTCTAAAGGTGTCTCACACCTGCAAAGGAAGCTGATGGATTCTTTTCTGTAGCATGATTAACAAAACTTTTTGGTGGTGAGGGGTGGTGACATCTGATTTCTGTAAGAGACATCTGATTTCTGTAAGATAATGCTGACACCAAACATGAGAGCAGGGGCTGGACTCCAGGTGGCAGATGCTGCAAAGAGCTACCTGCATGTCCTCATTTTAATTCTTTACACTAGCCAGGGGTTTTGTTTCCATCTCATCATTTTTTTGTTGTTGTTTTGTGTCTTTTTATGACATTCAAAAATGTGTTGGGTCATCTTAGAGACGTGAAAATACATTTCTTTGGTCATGGTTTATAAATCTTGGTGCCCATTCCACACTGGACCTTTGAGTTACCTGCAGAGCATAAATAGGTCCCTCCATGGTTTCATCAGGTAACTCATGGCCTGTGCCAGGGAAGGTGGAGGAGGAAGGAAATAAAAGCATCTTTAATGGCTAGACTGCATGTAAACATTAAGGTCAAACATGCCTAAATGGAATAATTGTCTCCCTACAGAAGAAGCTTTAAATATTTTTCCTGGCCCTATAGACTTCCTCTCACTCTTATATGTAGGTAAGAAATTTAGGATAAAACGTTGGTTCTAATAGCAATCCCGTATAAAGTAGAAATTTCACTTTCTAAAAGTAAATATGGGTATTTCCAATATCCACCATCCTCAATTATGAAAATGTATAAGGAGGTCACTTAATATTATTTAATAATCAAGTAAATTTACACATTTTCACATTAAAGTTGTTTTTATAATTATAAAGTCAGCCTCAAGAAGGTTCTAAGTCAACTTTTATTCAAATCTTCAGAATAGCTCTTTCTTACGTTCCTGTACCATTGGAGCAATCAGGAGCAATAAAATTAATCTCTAAGGAATGAATCAATGCTCCTTACCTAATATCATAGACTTCTCTGGATGTCCAACATCTACTAGAGGGATAAACCATGTTCAACAACTCCTAAATCAGTGACTTAGAAACCATGTTTTCCAAGGGTTTCTCAGGGAAGGCCACATGTCAGAGAAAGTAAGAAAGAAAAAGCACAAATGCTTTTTCATCAAACACAGCTGCTCTATTTACATCTATTTTATATACTGAGCATCCACAGAGATTTCAAAGACAAGACTTCACTCCATTGCAAAAAAAAAACAAAAAAAACAAATCTGAAGCTTCTGTGCTCTACCAAGAGTCAGCCAGAGGGCTGAGGACAGAGGGAAGCAGTGTGTCCTCTTTTATTCCCTCCTCAATATTCTCCTGAATTAACTGTAATGGAATTTTTAAAAAATTATTTCTAGGGCCTGGATTTATAATAAAAAAGAGAAGGAGAAACAAAAGTCATTTGAGGGCTGGGGTTGTGGCTCAGCGGTAGAGCACTCACCTAGTGCGGGTGAGGCACTGGGTTCGATCTCAGCACCACATAAAAATAAAATAAAGGTATGTGTCTGCCTACAACTAAAAAAATATTTTTTTAAAAAAATGTCATTTGGGAAGCTGGAAAATGAGGGGAAGACAAACAAAGACATTAACAGACCGGAGGGAATTGAATCCTATATAAACACAAGGAGAAGTCAAGAGTGACTTGGAATTTGCAGTACCAGGTGTGTCTGGAGATAAATGATTAAAACTCAGTTTAAGATTCAGATCAGAGCTGGGGGTAGGGGTAAAGCACTTCCCTGGTATGTGTGAGCCTTGGGTTCCTTTCCCGTCACCTCTCCCCTTTTGCAAGAGAGCAAACACCTGACCCCATCCTAAGAAATGTCAGAAGGTATATTCTCTGGAGAGGAAAAAACAGGATTTCCAAGCTGCAAGTGTCCCCTACACAGCTGAAAGTGTCTCCATTGTGCTGAAAACAGGAAGATCAGGAAAAATGTGTTTTCTCTAATGAAGAAAACTACCTGTACCTGTAGAATTCTCTCTTGGTACTCAAGTGCAAGGATAAATTGCAGATGGTTCCTGACTTAGAATGGTTCAACTCATATTTGTGTGTTTTATCATTACTCTTGTAAGAAAGTGTTGAGACTTCCTTGGAAATTCCACTTCGAATTTTGGATTTTGATCTTCTCTAGGCTAGTGGCATGTGGTTTGATATTGTCTTGTGACACTGGGCAGCAGCAGCACCAGCCATTGCCACAGCTCCCAGTCAAGCCATAATCACAAGGGTGAAAACCGACACCCTGCAGTAAGCCCCTGCTAGGCCATGATATTTGGTAGATTAGAAGTAGTCAATGCATTTTGACTTACAATGTTTTCAACTTACAAGGGGCTCACTGGAATGTGATTCATAATAAGTCCAAGAGCAGCTATATAGACTTTGCAGATAAGCACAATCTCAAAAAAAAATTTTTTTTAAGTTTATTTTCTGTGTCTTCTTTTCCTGGGAGTTCTTGGAGAATATGCTCCTCCGAAGCTGGAGAGCACCACAGGATAAAGGAAGACCATGGCTCAGGCAATATGCAATCCAAGAGTAGGGAGAGGCAGAGGGCCCCACCAGGATGACAGTAATAAAGTAGATCCCAGCATGGAGGGAGGTGTGTTGGCATGGGGACAAGTCCAGGCTGGAGCAGGACAAGAGACTCCAGGAGATGTTCCCAGGCAAATAAAATTTTAGCCTGAAATAAAATAAAATACCTGATGCATCCAAAATTCTTGAGAAAGACTTAGGCCAATGATGAAAAGTTTCAGTGTAGAAAGCAAACCAAACAGCAATTGCTAAGTTGATAGAAAACAAAAATCTGTACAGAGAAGAAAAAGAAATTGCTGTTTAATATCTGGTTTCACCTTGGATAGCATGTACATTGTCATAATGTTCTA
>CM053407.1:10739512-10867161 GCA_028644305.1 Xerus rutilus
TGTGATGGCCAAGGTGAGGTGGGGGTGATGGCCAGGGTGAGGTGGGGGTGATGGCCAGGGTGAGGTGGGGGGGTGGTGTGAGGAAGAATCAAGGTTTCATCTTCCCTAGTGGAAAGGATGCCCAAGACTGAAAAATCAAAAGTAGCAATGCAAGCATATGATTCAGAGACGAAGACATAAATACACACACACACCAGCCACAAGAAGTATGAGTACTTGCCTGGGGAAATGGAAGAGATGGGAGCAAGAACCACTATTTTTGTTTTTTTGTTTTGTTTTGTTTTGTTTTTTCAGTGTTTTGTTTTCCAAACAAATCTGGTAGAATTATCTAATTCTTTGGACTACATGCACATATAACCTTGATAAAATCTTAATAAAAAAAATGAAAGAATACAGCAACAGGAATAGGAGGTCTAGACCCCAAAAAGCCCACTAATGCTTCCTTGGTGTTTGTCAATGGCAGAGTCTTCCAGAAGCAAATATTTCTTTTTCTCTTGCCATTAACTTGGACTGCTGCGCTCTGGGCACAGGAATCATACAATCTGATATTACTCATAATTTTGTAAATATCTTCCAAATATGTGTTTTTCATTGTCATTTGGAGGAAGAGAGGGTAGAAATCAATATGAGTCATGCTTCTAAAATGGTTTAATCATCTTACTAAAAAATCGTAATCCAAGATTTCCATTTTTCAAATGGAAATACCTTGATCTCCTTGCCATTTTTCATTGGTGGTTTTCCCCTTGATTTTTTTCTCTCCACTGTCCTCCACTCTGTGCTCCCACTCATCCTCAAACAGCCCCCACCATCACGTCCCTCCTGGAACAGCAAGACTGAGGGCAGCGTTGGTGGTAGCAGATGATGAAACTTCTCAGGGTGAGGCCCAAATACAGCACCCTACATACCACTCTCATGCAGTGCTGGGAACTGGGTGTAAAATGAAGAGACAGACAGGCATCCAGTATCCTCCCAAAATGAGTTGGAATTCTCATATTTCTTATTAAACTCAATGCAAAAAAGGAGTTGTAGTGTTCCCAGTCTTTCTGCTTCTCCTGCCAATCCCCACAGAAAATCCCCATCATTTTGATGGTCTACATGTGTGGAAATGAAAGAGAAAGAGAGGAATTTAGTGTGACTAAGTAGGTAGGAGTTCCAGGTGAGCAAACCTAGGAGGGATTTCAGAACAGCTGTGGATACTGCCCTGGGTAAGGAAAGTGAAACAATAGCAAATAGGTGCCAGGTACCCTGGTAGGCAAGTCGATGGATGAGTTCATTTTTCTGCCATCAGATCAGGAAAACAAAAGTACTTATAGAAAAATAAGTTTTAAAAACCACAAGGTATTAAGTAGCTCTAGGAAAGAAATAAAATCTCAACATGAACTAATGTTTTTTGAAAGCCTAATATGTGGCTGGTATTTGTGAAAAACAAATTTGCATCATCGTTTTCCCATATAATCTTATTTTAAAATGCCACACATGCTCTGGTTTTGCTCTTTATTATTAGATACACTGTCTACGCCTCTGTCTTGTTCTTAGAAAAATACAGTGCTGTGGCCACTCTACCTTTGTCCTGAACAGAGCATCATTGATGCCACATGAACTCAGCACTTTCCATTGCCTGTGAAGCCAGAAGAAACCAGCTTTCTCCTCTTGCCATAAAATCTCAAATTTCTCAAACTTCTGAACCAAAATTGCTGTTCTGAGTAAGCTAGCAACTGTTTTCTCACCTCCCTGTTTCTCTTTTTCCCCGTATTTCTTATTTACCACCAGGTGGCAATGGGTAAATACGCCCAAGCCGACAAAATTAGAAACAGGCTCTGAAAAACAGCATTTTGTTCCAAAGAAAGTGACAAAAATAAAATGTTCACCAGGACATCCTACAAGTTTAAATTCTTTGAGTGCTGGTGGTCATAAAAGGCTTACAGTTCAGAAGGTTTGGGCTCCAGTTTTATTTCTGTCACTTTCTCAATGTAATCTAGGATGTCTCCCTCTTTTTTACACTCGATGTACAACCATAATAGTGAACACTTGGTAAGGTCATGAATATTCAATGAAGCAAATATATGTTCTTGTACATTGTTAAGCTCTATATATCTGTTGGTAAGTAAAACAGGCACAACCCAGAAAAAATAATGAATGCAAATTAAAAGAAACAAAATGGAACTTTATAAGTTATCGATTGTTTTCCTTTTTTGAAGGGAAACTCTCACCACATTCCTATCCGAAGTTTTTCCCCACTTAAAAAAACAAAAACAAAAAACAAAACCAAAAAAACGGTCTTTTTCTTACTAAGAAACAAATCTGAAATCTTCTAACAGTGTCTTCTCAGTGTTTTGGAATCCTGCTGTCTTTCTGAACATTCAGAGGTATCTGACTTCCTAGAAGGCTCTTCACTCACAGAAGCTGCATCCAAAGCCTCGGGTAAATATTCTAGATGTTCCCTGATGGCATGAGATTCCAGGATTTCACTTCTCTCTTTTCCACTTGCTGTCTGGGAACTTTCATCTCCTTCCTTTTCATCAGCCTTTCTGAGACAAAACCCAACTTAACCACCTGTCTTGGTCCTTTTGTGCTACTGTAAGAGAATACTTGATACTGAATAGTTGACATTGAACAAAAATGTATTTCTCACAACTCTGTGGGTTAAAAAGACCAAGATCATAACACTGGCATGTGGTGAAGCTTTTCTCACTGCATCATCCCATGGCAGAAGGTGGAAGGGCAAGAAAAGGCAAGAGAGCAACAGGGGGCTGAACTCATTTTTATAACAAACCCACTCTCATGAGAATGACATTAATCCATTCACAAGAGCAGAATCCTCATGACCTAATCATCTCCTAAAAGTCCCACCTTTCAACACTGTTGCATTGGATTAAGTTTTCAATACATGAACTTTGAGGCACACAGCCAAACCATAATGCTGCCTCTCTAAGAAATGCCTTCAAGCCATTCACAATTTTCAGTACGCACAATTAAGATATTTCACTAACCAAAATCAACCTAATAACAGTAGCTCTTCTCATTCTGCTCCTATTCTGAAATTGACATTTGTCCAAGGAGTGGCATGTCCACAAAAGGGGTATCCCTCCAGAGATTGAACCTCACAATGGAAATCACATGTTAAGTTATAGGAGATGAATCAGAGTTGCTGAGGACACTCTCCTTGGAAGAGCAAGATGACATCTTCGAAGTCTTGAGTTCACTCACTTCTCTGAGAAGGGCAGGAAAGAGCAGCCTCCCCAGGAAAGAGCTGGTTTCCTGGAGGAAGAAGGAAGGCCAGGGTAGTAGGACCTCCAAGGAAACCAGAACTTGCTCCAACTCATGTCTGTGAGTCATCTAGTCAAGAGAAAGAGAAAGTGAGACAGAAAAGATCTCTTCCAGAGAAGTCACACTCCACATGCCAGCCTAAGCAAGCAGCCTTAGTTGAAGAGAGATAGGACTGATCTTTCCTGAGGAATTATTCTGACTCGTGCACCGAAAGGAATATAAGGATGTTCCTTGTTGCTTTGTTTCTAGTAGCAAAAATCTAGAGGAAGAAAAATAATAAATGCTATCATTAAAGCTTTGGCTTCTAGCAAGGACAGAGCCACTGTCCTGAAAGGTACTAAGGAACTTTATGTAGGTGCTTCCAATTATCACCATCTTTGGGGTTACTACTGGAATCTATTGTTTGGGGCCAACGTATATCCCACACAATGAAGAATTTCCCCCATCCAGCAAGGACTTTGGGTTTTCCACCAGACATTTGTGTGCATGAAAAATAACTGAACCAAGAATTTAACTACACTAAATAGAAACACAAAGCAACTTTTGCATAATTTTAATATGTTATGACCTTTCTAAGAAGGAACAACCAAATAAATTCAGAAACTTTGAAACTTTGTTTAGTTTGAATCACAAGTTATTGATCATCTCAGAAAAATCCTGAAATTGATGACAACCTCACCCACAGTGTTTAAATCAGCAAAAAAAAACACACCCAAATCTGTCAGCATTTGGAGCTGTGGCATGCCCCAAGTCTACATATAGGGCCAAGCATCTGTCTACTTCATTATGTCATTTGCTGTGTGTGTGTGCCCATTTATATATCAAAATGAATATTGTTTTTTCATAAATTGGTTTTCATCACATCTTTATATTACAGTTAGGATATTCTTTTTTTTAAAATATTTTTTAGTTGTAGATGGACACAATATCTTTATTTTTATTTATTTTATGTGGTGCTGAGGATCGAACCCAGTGCCTCACGCATGCGAGGTGAGCGCTCTACCACTGAGCCACAATCCCAGCCCCCAGTTAGGATATTCTTTTGGTTTTTAATCATACTTTAAGCAAAATTACATTATCTGGTAATTTAATTTCAGCAGTGTATGGGGGTTCATTCCCCAGTATTTTTATAGGAAGGAGACTGTATTAGCTTCACATTACTACAACAAAATATCTGAGGCAATCAATTTTGTAAAGAGAAAAGTTTTATTTAGCTCAAAGTGTCCAAGTTCCAAAGTCTAAGATCAGGCAACCCTATTGGTTTGACCTCTGGTGAGGGCAGGAGTGTTTATAGAAGTAAGTGGTCACATGTCAAGCCAGAGCAGAGAGAGGAGTACAGGTGTGGTCCCACAATACCTTTTGAGGGCAGTGACCTAAGGATCTCCCAATAGGCCCCATCTCCCAGTTTCCAACACCTCCAAGACCTTGGGGACCAAGCCCTTAACATATGGAACTTAACATATGGACTGTCCATATTCAAACCATAGTGGAGGCACTATCCAAAGCAACTTAAATTTAAAAAATATGGTACATGGTGCTAGATAATACCTTGCCACTATTAAAAACTTAGTTAAATCTCTATGTACCAATATGGAAAAAGTTCTAAGACAGATAGCCGAGTGAAAAAATTTTAGAAAATTTTCTACAGCATATATATCTGATGTCAGTTACATAAAATTATATACTTACAAGACATAGGTGAATCATATCAATCTCAGGGGTCATGCATAGCTAAATACTACCCCCTCTCAGAAGCTATTGTCAGCATTAAGTACAACAGAAAACCAGAACTCACCTTGTGGTGAGACACCCACAGCAGCAGACCAATCTGGAAGGAGATGTTTTATACGTAAAAGATCCATTTGTACACATACAGTTATTTTCCAGATCTGCACAGCCTAGGGGACAAATGACACATCAAGATAGCACTAGGCTCTGTGCGCCCTGCCAGCTTGGTCTGTGGGTCTGCAAACCCAGGCCTCCATGGGCTTCCATACCCTTGTGCAGCTGCTCAGGGTTCTGCTCCCACAGCTGTTGTGCTGGCTGCTGTTGCTGTCCATCTTGGCCATTGCCTTGCCTGCCTGTGACCTCGCCTCATTACCAGTGAGCTGCAGCTCCCAGATGCAGAGGAGCAGTCCTACCTCCAAGGATTATGCATGCTCTTCCCATCAACTCTGGATAGCAGTGATCACAGAAACCTGTTTTCCCATAGGATCCACACAGTGGACAGGCATCTCAGGAATCAGACACCCTGACAGAGATTTGATGGTAAGACTAGTGGCCCATGAGAGCTCACACATCTTGACTCTCTTCACACATGATGAGAGTTCCCTACCTTCCGGGGATTCAGACAGGCAACATCCTTTACTACTTCCTTATTTTCTGAGCAATCTAAACCCCAGGATCTCAAGAACCTGGCCATTACTACCAAACTATTCACATGAGTCAGATTCCTCATGTCCACTTGGAACAGGGGAGAGTTGGATGCAGTGTTGAAGAGTTTGAGTTCTGGCTTCAGAACATCTGGGTTTGAAGGTCACCTTTGCCGTTACTAGATGAACTATCTTGAAATAGTTACTAACCTGACCTCTTGAGATTTCAGTTTCCTTAACCATGAAATGGACAGACCATATGAATTTTTATAAGATTTAACTGCAATGTTTGTGAAGTTCTCAGCATAGTTCTGGCTCCTACAAGAACTTCAAAATCATCACCAATGCTCTGTCCCAGGGCCACTGGGAAAGGTGTGAAGAAACCCCTATTTTAACAGAGCAGCCTGCATTTTAAAGGCCTGTGTTCTGACCTGTATAAAATATCTACCTCTTTTTCTTTTTTATACCAAGGATTGAACCCAGGGACAGGCACTTAGCCACTGAGCCACATCCCCAGCCCATTTCTATTTTTTATTTTGAGATAGGATCTGGCTAAGTTGCTTAGGGCCTTGCTAAGTTGCTGAGGCTAGCTTTGAACTGCAATCTTCCTGCCTCAGCCTCCTGAGCCACTGGGATTACAGACATGCACCACTGCATCTACCTCCCCCTCATTTCCTTAGTATTGCCTTATCTCAGCAGTCCTGAGAAAATGAGAATTCTTCTGAAATTATACGGGATCAATTGTGATTTTGTTTCTGGGAGTCAAGCAGACAACACTCGTGGAATTCCTGATCTTGATGCTAAAGGGCCTTTAGGAGATCATGAAGTCTCTCCCTGACTTCAGGTAAGACCTATCACTCAAAGCCAACAAAGATCCAAAGATTTGCCTGAGGTCTCACAGCTAGTAAAGGATGGAGATCAAAGCAAAAGGAAATTAGGACTGACCAGTAAAACTAGGACATTCTGTCGTATTTGAGAGTCCATGGTTTTGTTTTGTTTTGGTTTGGTTTTGGTTTTGGTTTTTTGGTACTGGGGATTGAACTCAGGGTCACTCGACCACTGAGCCACATCCCAGCCCTAGTTTGTGTTTTATGTACAGACAGGGTCTCACTGAGTTGCTTAGCATCTCGCCCTTGCTGAGGCTGGCTTTGAACTCACAATTCTCCTATCTCAGCCTCCCAAAGTGCTGGGATTACAGGCGTGTGCCACTGTGCCCGGCTGAGTCCATGGTTCTTGGTATTGGATTCTCCACTTCTAAAGGGCAAAAAGGACTTCACTGTTCTCAGGACAGGACAGTTACAATTAAGTGCTTCTTAGAGACATTGTGACAAAGGAATGGTGATTACCATGCTGACAACATAGGTGCCGCTTTTCTGGTTTTGGGGTTTTTTTTTTTGTTTTTTTGGTTTTTTTTAAAATATATTTTAGTTATACATGGACACATTGTCTTTATTTTGTTTATTTATTTTTATGTGGTGCTGAGGATCGAACCTAGTGCCTCACACGTGCAAGGCAAGCGCTCTGCCACTGAGCCACAACCTCAGCCCTTTTTGTTTTGTTTTGTTTTTGTTTTAAGTTCTGAGAGCTGCAACACGATAATGAGTTTTGTATTTTAAGCTTGAAATGCAGTAACGGAAGACAAAGAAATCCTCACAAGGAAATAGAAGGAGAGTAAAGAACTGGGTAAACCTCTGATTCCCTTCTGGACAAATTCGACCTTTTGGTAAAAGGCCAGACCTCCAGGGAGGCCTGTGGGTGAGGCCAGCACTAGAGAGAGAACTGGAAGGAGCAAAGGAGAAGGTAGATAGTGACCTTTACATTCAATCCAGCCAAACCGCTGGAGGATACAATGCAAAACTCACATCACAGAGCAAAAGCACAGAGCAAAACAGGAGGATTAGAGGAGCAGGCCGCAGGAACCATGCACAGCAAACAGAAGAAAAGACAGAAAAATATTAGAATTTAGCTGCAGTTCCCACTGTTTTTTGTTTGTTTGTTTTTTCTGTCTCCAGGTGACAAGAAGCAGAGGAAAACAAAAATACTGACCTGCTGATGGATAACTGTTCTTGACAGCCTATGCTTCCAAGAAAATCAAAACTAAACCCAATGGCGTCACATAGTGACTCCATTATATAGAAGTCACTATGTGGAGACAGGGCCGGAGGCCACATCCCATCCCACATCTCTCTGAAAATCATCATAAATGTCCCTGTTGAGTGTCTTGGCTGTGCTTGACCAACATTCTGCTTCTGGAGATATGTGACAAGTCTCTACCTGTTCTACTGTCTTCTCTCAACTACTCTCTTCCAGGCCCTTCTGGGTCCCTGCCTCTCAGTCTCTGCTGCAAACCCCCTTTCTCAAAGTTCCCCCAGTACACACACCCCACTTGGCCAACCAAAATTCTAATTCACCATCACTGTCTCTAAAACATCTTTGCAAGAGAGAAAAAATTCTTTCCAACACCCTTTTTTTTTTTAAATCAAAATTATGACTCTGTCAATACAATCAAAGGAGTTGGCTATCTAGCCAACTCCTCCATGTCTAGCTAGCCAATCCACCTGTGATTCCACAAATGAATGTCACTCATCCTCGTCCGTCCCTCCATTCATGGCTCAAGTTTGAACCTTTATTATTTCTTCCCTGGACCATTATCTCTCTGAATCCTGCCTCTGCCCTCTGCTACCTTCTCTTCTATTTGGCCACTCAAAACACTCTCCTGAGCACATGGATCCCAAGCTCAAAACTTTTTCTGACTCCAGGTTACTAGAGAGGAAAGTCCACACTCTGCAAGCTGGTCCCCAAGGCTGATTCCAGCTCGCCTTCCTGAGCTTATCTTCTCTCCGCCCTTCTCATCTCTGCCCAGCCCATCAAACCACACTGCACATGGTTCTTGGGCAGACCGCCATTTTCCCACTGTGTAGCTACCACATTGTTGCCTGCCTGAGCCTAAAACCACCTGCCACACAACTGACTCTCACCACCGCTGGCACATCCCACTGACACCCTGCTTCAAGACCTCTTCTTTCATTTTGGCATTGACTTGTCCCTGCTTCTGCCCTGGCGCTGAACTTTCCCCCAGCTGCACCCCAGCTATTCTCCAAACACTAGTCAGAGTGATCCCATCAAAGAGATCACTGGACCTGCTAGACAACTTGGTTAATACTTTTTTGCATCCAAAGCAGAAAGCCCAAAAGTAAGACAACATCATTGCAAGCTCCTTCCTTCCTCCCTCTCCCAGGCAGACTATCATTACTAGGATGACTGAGTCAAGTTAAGAAAGTTACTTTCTACCTAAGAGCCTACCATTTTTATAATAACTGGAATGTATGAAAATCACCATCACTTTAACATCCTGTTGATAAATATTCCCATGATGGGCTAAGATTTTATAAACAGACGTTGTCCTTGGAGAGCATAACTGGAATTTGAAGATACCAGTGCAGTAACCAACTTTGCTCACTAGGTGGCTCTCATATTTTATAACCTGTGGCCTGGGTCCCTTCCAAACTCAGGAACAGTTTTGGAAAGGGAAATTAACTTCTTACCAGAGATGGTTGTTATCTGTATGTTCGATGTTATCTGTATGTGTCAATGTATATAAATTTATAATAGCACCTTTCTAACTAGAATTTATAAATTGTCAATTAGAAGTCGTAAGTTGCCTGTTATGATCGATCCCTTGATGAAAAACTTCTTCAAAGTAAAATTTAAAGGATATCCAATCTATGCCAATTAAGAGGTCTCCTACTTACCACATACCTCTTTGATAAGACATACAATACAATATGGCTTCTAGGTCACAGGACTCAGAAATTTAAAAAGTTAAATACAAGTTATGCAAGTCTTCTTCCCAGCTCTTTGCAGAAGTGAATTTCTCAGAACTTCTAGCCTAGACTAGTAATAAAATTGCATGTTTTTCAAATTAAGCATGCCAGCCTCATTTAAAAGACAAGACTGATGGTACATAAAGATATCTCCTCTTTCACACTAGCTAAACTGAAATCAACTTGAAGACAGGGATTGCCATTTTCTCTTCTCTCGCTGAGAGCTCCCTGGTAAACTTTTTGACAAGGACCAAGCTATCACCATGCTCCCAGGGACTCTGGAGCTTAACACTTGCCTTAACTTGTTCTTGTTAAATTTCTGACATGCCCCAGTTCACTGAGACACATCTGTTCTCTTCCTTTCTCTCCCGCCCTCCTACCTGCCCAAGCATTAATGCCGCGTCTTAATTCCACAGGTTAGCAACATTGTCTCCTCGGGCAGCCAAGCAAATAAGTCAAGGTGGAAGCACAGAGATTTCTCATGAGACACGTGCGAATGCTGTCACAAGGGGTTAGGAGGCAGAGACTTTTTGCATGCCGGCCCCGCCCCTCAATCTCATTTCACTGCTCCAGAAATTGATGGAAATAAAACGCTGACTGTAAATTGGCTTTATTTTGCTTTGTATGCTATCTGATAAGGATGGGGCAAGAAGCTGTAGAGATAAAGGCTTATATTCAAATGCATGCTTGAATGTGGTGCTTACCCCAAGAGAATTCCCATTCAGCTCCCTTTCTCTCACCCATCAGCCTCAGAACCAAGCCCATCCCCTGTGCATCCTCCATTCTTGCTCTTCTGTGGGGCCCAGACTAGAATGCAATGCAGGCTCACAGCATGTCCACTCCTTTCTCGCCCCTAGAACGAAAAGAAGGCTCTGGAGAATTTTAATATTGCAGAGATAGGTACAGGATTTACAAAAATAAAAGTGGAGAGAAATGTAATATATCCTGAAAGTGCCGATGTGATATTTACCTTCCTAAGGCTTCATAATATAAATGGATCAGAAGTGATTTCTCTTAGCTCCTTCTTTAGTCTTTTCTTCCCTCTTGTTGAGATTTGAGCTTCATCCAAACATCCTGTTTAATCCCGGAGCCAATGCTAGTCAGTATCCTCCTTCCTTCCACAGATTTTACCATTAATTCCCTCAAAATTCCCTTGTAAAAGAACCTGTGCAGGACACAAATGAAAAGGTTATAGCCCTATGTTGCTCAGTGGTTTCTGAGAGCTTTTGCTCAAACACTTTATATCATATTTTTTACTTGTTTCATATACTGTAAGGTGGGTGTCTATGACCAACCTCATTATCACCTGTATTATTTTTCTGTTACTATAACAAAATATCTGACAGTGGGTAATTTATAAAGAATACAGGTTTGTTTGGCCCATGATCTGGAAGCTAAAAAGTCTAAGAGCATGGCTCTGACATCTGCTTGGCATCTGGTGAGGGTTTCTTGCTACATCACAGTAGGGTAGAGTGCATCACATGGGAAGAGAGAGCAAGGGTTCTACGGGTGGTCTCTCTTCTGATACAGCCACTTATGCCATCATGGGGCCTCACTCTAATGATCACATCGAATTCTAATTGGCTCCTAAAGGCCCTACCTCCAAATACCACGAATATACAAATTTAAGGATTAATTTCCCACATAGGAAGTTTTGAGGGACACGTTCAAACCACAGTATCATCATCTCCCCGTCTCATGAATGAGAACGTTGAAGCTTGAAAAAGCTAGGTAGTTTGTCTAATATCACATACAAGTTATAATATTAAAACTTTCTAATAGACAACTTTGCTTCAGACATCTCAGAGAAAACTTCAAGCTATCTCTATCTCAAGACAGCCTTATTTCAGATACAAAGATCTAGCTATCTAAACAGTATCAGGTGCCTGGCTTTGGCAAAGTGATATGGAAGAAAAGAGGAATGTCGGGGGATGCACAATTGGGGTGTGCTCACAGACTACCTGTGCATATGCCTCATGAATTCATGACCATTTGGGTTAGCAAAAACTCTCCTGTGAAAATGAAAGTAGCTTCTAGAAGAACAAAGCATGCCCGATAAACCCTGGGAGTCACCAGATACAGCAATTCAAGTGTAGAACATTTAACCATAGATCAAGAGGCCTTTAAAAATAAGGTGTTCTTCATACAGTGAATGAGAATGAATCATACATTTGGAGCCTGGATCAACACACTGTGTTGAATCTCACAGCCGCAATGAAAGAACTCAAAACACCAAAGAATGCATTTCGGGTGACTCCATTTTATAAAGTTAAATCCACGGTGTTTTAAGTCAGGATACGTGTTACTTATAGGGGTTGAACAGGAATAGTAAAATAAAATGACAGGTTCCCTAATACCCATGCTTTTTGATATTCTGAGTATGGGTTAGGACTGAGTAGGGATTAGGGCTGCAGGCCAAGCAGTCACACAGATCTGGATTCAAATCCTGGTTCTGCAACAGGATGACTTTGAACAAGTTACTTAGGCTCCCTGTGCCTCAGATTTTTCCATCTATAAAGTGGACTAATAATACCTTCCTCAAAGGGTTGGTGTGAGAAGCAAGTAAAATAATGTATGTAAAGTGCCCGGCAGCCTGCGTAGGTACTGTAATAAATGATGACTATTATTATCCCCACCCCATGCCTGAGAGCAAACCAGGATCAGAGAAGAGATAGGTGAGGGCACAGGTGAGAAGCAAAGGGAAGGAGGAACTAGGCTTATGATCCAAGTTGTGCAGAATCCACCAGAAAGCTGCATAGGAGGGAGCTGTTTCTTCCCCTCCCTCTGCCCACACAGTCTCCAGAATCTTGCTGCCTACAAGTGTAGGCTGGTCCCACTCAGCCCACAAAGTGGTTTTGGTCCCATCCACACAGGCCCTCGCCAGGAGACCTGATGCTCATCTGATAAATTAATTTGTACTAATGGTCTCCTAATGGTTACCAGCAGTTCCCTGGGTTAGCCTCCTGGTGAGATGAGTTGCATTTTAACCAAGCCTCATGGACATTCAAGACCTCGACCTAGGCGGGTGTGATTTTACTTTACCTCAGATCAGAAAGGAGACAGGTTGGAGGGAAGTAGGGGACAATATAAACAAATTAGCCAAAAGGTCAAGGCTGCAGGGACAAGTCAGGCCCAGGAAGTTCCAGGTGTAGAGACTTTGCAGGTTTCCTTCCTGGCTGAAAAATGAGAACAATGCCAGACATGTTGGGTTCTTTCAAAGGAGGGAGGAAAGGTCTTCCATCAGCAAGGAGCACATGGCTTCTAGGGGATCAGAGCAAAGGATGGATTTTCGGTTTTGACTTTGAATTGTTAAATGATGTCAGGATATTTATCCAGGGGATACTGGTCAATAGGAAGAAGAGCAAACGGCAGATGCTTGCAACAGGATGGATATGGGGATGCCATAGTTAAAAGTAAAAGCTGAATTCCAGAGACTACACAAAATTCTGAAAAAGGCCACACTTATCGATACTACAGATGCCTGGGGCTAGAAGTGGAACTGACTCAAAGGGGTGTGAGGAAATGTTTCCGGAGGGTGGAAACATTCTCTCTCTCTCTGAGGTGATTTGACAAAGGGCATACGCTTTTGTAAGAGCCCACTGAACTATTCATAGGGGGTAGGTGCAATTTATTTTATGCATGTTATCCCTTAATAAAGTTGATTTTAAAGGGAAAAATATGATGTCTTAGTCATCCAGGTCGTTCTGCTCCAGGAGTAAACTGGGAGGCCTGCAGAACTAGACCAGGTCCTAGCCTCCACCATTCTCCCAGGAAAGCAATGTCACTCAGTATTCAACAAGTAATGAGGCACTTTCTCCTCTTCTGATCATGACACCTACTTTATGATCTGGGCATGATTCATTCCATTTTGTGAGTAAGGACACCAAGGCACAGAATGGCTAAGCAAATCGGCCTAGGTCTTTGGACTCCAAAAGCTGCTGTCTTTCTATTGTTCAAGACCATCCCAGTCTTAGAGATCACAGGGGTCTAGAGAAACTGAAGCCAGAGAGTACAAGTAATTTGATGCAGTTGTCATTACTCAAAGATAGTCTAAAATCAAAGGTCTGCCTCCTCTCACAAATGTAAGGAAGAAGTGTTAAATTAGGATTCTCCTGAATGAAGATAGAAGGACATTCATTTCCCGTAGTGAGACTTGTAGAACAGGAGAGAGGATCTGTCCTAAAACACAAGCAAGCCTCCTTTCCAGAGCTGCAGACTCCGCCTCTCAGGGCATGGTGCCGGCCCCACACCCCCTGAGTCCCAAGGGTCTTCTAACTTTAACAAACTACAGCAACAAGCACATGCATTACCTCATCACAGTCTGGCTTATTTCCTAGCAGCGATTGTCCAGAGCTTGCTCCATTTCCCCCCTGCTGCTGGCTTTGCACCCTCTGCCCATTCCTCCTGCCTGAAATCACACAGCTCTCACCCCAGAGAGCCAGAGGGAGCCTCCTCCTCCTTCTCAAAGTCCTTAAGTCAGGGAAGAGGCCCCTCGTGGCCAGCACTGCCCATCATGTGGTCCTTCCGTGCAATATTAAAGTAGGTATGAGCGTGGTAGGAGAGGGAAGAGGGAGAGGAGATATATGGGGGACACGATGGTGTGTACACAGGGGAAAGCCCTAGAGGAACCACGAGAAACAGCAGGTGGTGGCTCCAAAGAGGGACAGACAACAGAAGGTGGGACGAGGGAACTACACTCCATTTCGTTTCTTTCTGTTCAACATGAATTTTCTAACCAATATACATGAATTGCATGTATTTATTTATGCCAGTAAGGATTGGCTAGCCCTGAAATTATGGGCCATATGCATCCTATACATTTCTGTATTTTAAAAAAGGAAAAAATTGGAAGTATTCTTAAACATAAAATAAGCACCTATAACTTACCACTTCCCTTCCTTCACAGTGACCAAAACATGCATTAGTTTAAATGATAGAAAAACTAGGAATAAGTCCCCCAGGTGGGATAGAGCCCGGAGGGGTGAAAGAATGAGGGTTTCCGGGAGTGCAGCCCTCAGTGGGCGCATTGCTCCCCCACCCCCGTCTGCACCTCCAGTGGGGATCTCTCTAAGCTGCCATTTTGATCATCTAGGTGCTTGGGTTATCTCCAGCCCCCAGCACCTTCAGACCAATGGCTTATTTAGGGCAGGACTATCTTACTCTTCCTCAGTGCTTATAGAACCTAAAGCATATATAAATAAGACTAGATAGGTAGACAGCAGGTGCCTTCTGCTCCCTGTACCCGGAAACTTCACCAACTCCTCAGTCTGCTGTGTGAGCTCAAGGCAAGGTTCAAACTCCTTCACATGTTTACCGAGACCTTCCCTGTTCTGGCCCGCGCCTGTCTTTCTGCCCTGGCTCCCAAGACAATTTCTGTGCCCCAGCAGTCAAACAGGTCCATTCACCCCTCCCTGAGCGCGCCTTGGGGTTCCCTGCCTTCAGGCCCTTTCTCATGCCTTACCCAGACTCCTGCCACAGGTGACACCAGCTTCTCCTCGAGACTGCCCTCGTGCGCCCGCTGTCTGGGCTTGCTTCTTCTGACTTCCCCTCCACTGTGCTAAGGGTTGTACCGCCTGCATTGTTTTTATCGAAGCCTCCCGCACCAGGGGATGAAGGCGTGTCTCTCACACCTTCCTTTCCCGGTGTCTATTACAAGTCTAGGGTCTGCAGAAAAGGAGAGAGGGGAAATCGGGTGTAGTTACAGCAGAGGCAGATTTAAAATCAAGGCTGGATCAAGACTGGGTCAGGTCAGGTAGGGTTAGAAGTGGAAAAGGCTAGCCAATTCCTGGTTCCAACCACTAGGCGACGCCCGCAGTCTCATTCCGGTCAAGACGCCTCCAGGTTTTGAAGTTTATTACCTAACAAGTTTCCTTCCTGTCCTACTGTCCCTTTAAGAAGGTGAACCAGGTGAGCCAGGGGATCCGCCCCCGGGGATAGCCCCGCCCCCCGCCCCCGCCCGGCCCTCCCGGCTCACCCAGTCCCTCGCGACCTGGCCCAGCGGTGGGGGCCGAGGTCCCAGGTCCCGGCCCGGCGCCATGGAGCGGCGCTGGCCCCTGGGGCTCGGGCTGCTGCTGCTGCTCTGCTCCCCGCTGCCCCCGGGGGCGCGCGCCGAGGAAGGTACCGACCCCCGCCCTCGCCGCTCCCACCCCTCCGCGGTCGGCCGGCCCCTCCTGCGGGAGCCGGCATTCCAGAGAGGCCCTCCTCCCCACGCCCCCTCCCGCTCCCTTGTTTTGCCGGGGCCGCGGGGCGATCGACCAGCCACGCCAGTCTTTGGTCTTTAACCCCAAGCTGAGGCTCTTTGGGGTCAGTCACCCCCACTCCTGCTGGCCAGCAGTCTTTGCCCGGGGGTGGAGAGGGAGTTCCTGACTATTGCCAGGAAGCTGCACCTCGACCCCAGCGGTAGTGGGACCCTTCATTCCCAGGCCGAGGATCCCAACTTCAGGTGCTCAACCCAGAGATAGATGCCCACTGAAGACTGAGATAGGAAGTTGATTTCTGCCAGTCCAGGCCAGGCAACAGAGGGACCTGCCATCCCGGCAAGGGGTAGGACTCGGATACAGAGGTTCCCAGTTGTAGGGGCCTAATTTTGCACCTAAGGCATGCACACCCTTTATGAAGCTACTCCCTGCACTTCCCAAAATTGGAGCTGTGCATAGTACTCCCACCCACTCACCCCACTCACAGGCCAGTCTGTGCAGGCCTTTGACAGAAGCTTAGAATCAGCCTCCCTACCCAATAGTCCCCTTGCAGGTCCCACTAAGTACTCCCAAAGGCTTAGCATCTCCCGCCATCCACCCATTGCAGCTCTGCAGCAAATGAGTGTCCAGCCACACCAGCCTGAGATGACTGAGCCCTTGCAATTTCTGGGGCTGCTCTTCCTCATGCTTCCTGTCTTGACTTTGGTCAAAGCTTTACACTCTAACCCTTGCCTGGCTCTGCCTTGCTGTCTTCACACTCTGAAGGAAAACAATGGAACCCCTGGAGCTCTTCATTCCTCAGTCCTGGGCCCTTGTGCTCCCCTAAGCCTCAGGATGTGGCAGCTGTTTGGAAGAGGATGTTGAAACTTGGGACTGGAGCTCCAGAGGAGGAATGGGGGTTGCATACGCCTCTGCCCCCAGAGATGACAGGCTCCTTTTTTCCCCACCTTCAGTCACTCTAATGGACACAAGCATGGCACAGGGAGAGTTGGGCTGGCTGCTGGATCCCCCAGAGGATGGGGTAAGTGTCAGGGGAGGAAGGATCTGGGATGGCTCAAGGCTGAAGGCCAATGGGAAATGGGGTGGAGAAGTGGGTGGAGGAACCAAAAAGAGCAGGAAAAACTGGAAGCGTCTCCTCCAGGAGGGGGAGGGGAGGCTGAGTCAGAGCCTCCTGAATGGGACATGGGGTGGGGGGGGGGGGTTCAGGCTTCACCTCTTGGGGAATGTCTCCTTGGCTGCTCCTCCCCCTTCCTGCTCCAGGGATGAATACTTGTGAGGACCAGAGTAGGAGATGAGCCCCCATTTCCAGGGAGAAAATGAATGTCCATGCTGAGCACAGTCAAGAGCTGAGACCACAGCCTTGCCTGGGGAGGGGCAGAAACACAAGAAAGCATCCTCTACTCAGCTCTGTTCATTCCAGCAGTTACATAGACAAAACTTCAGGGAATTAGGGAACCACTCAAAAGTGTATTCTAAGTTACATGTGGATATTGGTTTCTGGAGAGGAGAGCCAAAGCTTTCCTCAGATTCTTCAAGGGGTCTTTGACTCCCTCAGATCTTCAAGCTGTTCCCCTGGAGGACCCTGAGTCCTTGACACATTCTTCATACCCCCCAGGCAGGATCCTCTACCGAAGCATTACAGTCAGTTGAGGATGCAAGCTTCTGCACTAAGTTCATTCTGTCCTTGTGTGTCCCTGCAACCCAGTGAGCAGAGGTCGGTTGTGGGTGGGTCCCAGAGAGCATATTAGGACATGAAGTCCAGAGAACACTTGCTGCGTCCCAGAAGAGCTGGCCACAGAACCACAGGAGGCTGCCTGAGCAGTTAGTTGGACACTCATGGGTCCTGTTCCCTCAGTAGTCTCTTCCTTACTCTAGTACCTGAGATTTCAGTTCAGTCTGTTTTGGAGGTCAGAGTTACTTGCTTTCTTTCCTTCCTGGTGTGAGGGTCCTGCCTCCATTTGCTTCTTTCCCAGAGTGGCCCATAATTAGAATTAATAAACTAAACCATAATGTAACCTCCAGGAGGAGCAGTATGGGAAATCCTGGATTAAGCCAACCCTAATAGGCTCCTTGTCTCATAAACCAGCTAATCACCCCACAATGATGGCTGCAGGTCCATCTGGTGGCTCCCATGGGCCTTGATTGTGCCCCTGCCACTTCCACCCAAATAACTCTCCCCTAATTGGGCTGGAATGGGAACAAGGCCCCTTTCTCAGCCTCATAGAGAAAACAGTATTGCACTAGGAGGGCAAGAAGACAACCAGCAGTCACAGGCTCCACTCTCCACCTTGTCCCCTCTCCTGCCCTCCCCATCTTTCCAAAACACATGCACACACACTCAACATCAGGCTCCCCAGAATGCACCCATGTCCCAGCCAGCAGTGCCTGAGTGGTAAGTGAAAGGATCCTTAGTGCTGATCCTGGCTGGCTGGTTGGTTCTCCCCCATCTGTCACTGCTGGAATGGGGAGAGGCAGATTACAGCTGGGAACATCTGCTTCTCCTGCTCCAGCTGCAGCCCTGGCAATCTGGCTAATGAGATGCACATGAGCCACCCACCATGCCTGTCCTGTGCCCTTCACTTGGGCTCCCAGCTCAGCTTCCTCAGTCACCCACACGAGGTGCCTTTGCATTCCAGCTTCCTTCCTCTCAGACACCCCTTGCCATCTGCACACTTTCTAACATAATGCAGAAATATATGCCTCACAGCAGCTTATAGTTCTGCCCACCCCTCTACCCATTCTTAATTCATAGTGCTTTTTCTTGTCTTTTCCTAGAGCTGAGAATAGGCGCAAGAGCCTATGCACTGCAGTGGAGTAAAACCTGGGAAAGGGAACTTTCTTAGGGCCTCTGTTTCGTCTTTATCAAATTCCAGGGTAGAATCCAAAATATCAATAGACTGTTTTATAAAATCTGAGAGCTTCTTTCTTATGTTTATCTGGCAGCAAAAATACTTAAGAATGGCAGCGTGTTTTTTTTTTGAAGAAGAATGAAATGGGAGACTTGTCCTACCAGCAGATTTCAGAACAGCAACAATAATTAAAACAGGTGGCTTAACAAAAATGCTCAGGCCAATGGAACAGAATGGAAAGTCCAAAAACAAACACACGTATTTTTTAATGTGGATGACGTTGGAATTGGAAATCCATGTGGAAAGTATTGTAGGGAACAGAAAAACTTTCTACCCTCTAGAGTTTCTATAAGTGAGGCTTTGAAATTGATGAATAGATAATTAATGGGAGAAACCCTATTTTAACTAACCTACATACACATAGGAAGTCCACAAAATATGAGAGCGGAGAAAGGGTCAGATGATTGATGCATGCACATAATTCTGAGCTGAAGAAAGGAATTGGGGGCGAGAGGCAGTGACAAGCACTCAGGTCACAAGCCCAGAGGGTGAACAAAGGCTGTCCTGCTGTGCAGATATATAGGGCCTTCTCCTGTAACAGAAGTTATCTCAAAGCAGTCCTCTTCCTGGTACAGATACCTTACTAATGTAGATTTCCTTCAGAGATATAAATTTCCTTTTACCATAGGACAGCTAATTCTGTATCTACAATTTCTCAGAATATGTAAGAGAACTATATTTTGAGGAGGTATGTATTATGTGGAGTCCATAAAGTATGGAAAGTATTGATGACTAATTATTAAGTAGACCATTGGATGCCTATAATTTTAAAGAAGAAAAGAAAGTAGACACCTCTCCACTTAACACCATGTACACACACACACACACACACACACACACAAATTCTAGGGAGATTAAAATGTAAACCTAAAAATCAAACACACATAAAATATAGATGAGAAAATATAAATGATCTTTATAACTTGGGGATGGGAGCCTCCCAAGCAAAATACACAACACAAAAATCATGATGTTATTATGTAAAAATTGAAAATGTATAGCCACCTCAAAGGTACTGTTAACAAAGAATGGCATGGCAGAAAACATTTGAAACATACATATCAAGCAAATGATTAATATCAGTATTATGTTTAAAAAAAAAGCTCACCCAAATGAATAATTAAATGTTAACAATAGAATATCAGGCAAAGGCTGGGCATGGTGGTGCACACCTATAATTCCAGAGACTTGGGAGGCTGAGGCAGGAAGATCACAAATTCAAGGCCAGCCTCAGCAACTGAGTAAGACCCTGTCTCAAAATAAGATACTGAAAGTTCTGGGCATGTAGGTCAGAGCGTCCCTGGGTTCAATCCCCCATACCCCTCCCCCCAAAAAAACAAACAAAAAGAACCACATAATTGCATAAAATACAAATAGCCAATAAACAAAAGGAATACACAGCCTCCTCTTCAATGAAATATAAATTAAATTAGCAAGAAGCACCATTGAAAGCAGTGTGGAAAGTTTTACTCAGAATTGTTAGGCTGGGCCTCCTTGGGATGAGGGTGGAAAGATAGGAGGACTTTCTTTATTCTGTGTAAGTTTTCATTCTTTGGCTTTATGTAATAAGCACATAGATGCATAAAGATGAGGAGAATAAACTCAGCCAGCTGCAGTGGTGCAGGGCTGTACTCCCGTGACTGAGCAGGCTGAGGCAGGAAGATGGCAAGCTCAAGGACAGCATGGGCAACTTAGTGGGACTTTGTCTCAAAAGAAAAAAAAAAGAAAAAGACTGAGAGGGTAGCTCAGTGGTAATGTACTTCCCCAAGATACAAAAGGTCCTGGGTTTAGCCTCCAGTACAGTAAAAATAAACACTGGAGCCTGAAGTACCTGGCTTCATGTCCAAACTCTGCTTCTGAATGAGCAAGTCACTCAGCTGTTGGGCAAGTCATTCCACCACAGGGGCCCTTATGTCCACATGGAAAGTGCTTCGTTCGTACTAGGTGTTATTATTGCTAGGTTTAAAAATTCTTGTAATGTAAAGGAAGTTAAGGGGGCAGACTAGATAGTGCCTGGGAGTGCAGCCAACTTTCTCAATTGATTTTGATAGTGGCTGTAACTGGAAGGAATATTGGATAAGGTGAGATTCCCCTAACTGGACAATTCTATGCTTGTTTTTGTCCTCCCAAAGCAAAGGGGTTTTAATTTTTAAAAAACGAGTCTCTTCTTTGAACAAATAAATAGAAAGGATTTGTGAATTTGCCTTTGGGGTACCTGATAGTTCTGCTGATAAAATAGGTAAAAGTGGTGCACACATTTTGGTAGTTGGAGTAGGCTAACTGAAGGGGCCGGGGCTCGCCAGGAATGCCTATGCTATCCAAGTAAATTCACAACTTCAAACACTTAGCCTACTCTTAGGCAGGATAAGAAGTATGATCCTGGGGACTCCGACACCAGCTTCCTCCTTGTCTGCTCTGGTCCCTGACTCTGATTCTCCTCTCACAGTGGAGTGAGGTACAACAGATGCTGAATGGGACACCCCTGTACATGTACCAGGACTGCCCACTGCAGGAGGGTGGCGACACTGAACACTGGCTTCGTTCCAATTGGATCTACCGAGGGGAGGAGGCTTCGCGTGTCCACGTAGAGCTGCAATTCACCGTGCGTGATTGCAAGAGTTTCCCGGGGGGAGCCGGGCCTCTGGGCTGCAAGGAAACCTTCAACCTTCTGTACATGGAGAGTGACCAGGATGTGGGCATCCAGCTCCGAAGGCCCTTGTTCCAGAAGGTACTGCTTCTCCTCCATGCCATCTTGGTCCTGGCACTGATCCCTGCCTGGCTCCTTACCATGACCCCACTCAGCTAAGAATAAACAGAAGGTGGCAGAGACAAGAAAAGAGTGCAGGCATAGAATAATGAAAAGAATGTGGGACTAGAAACCAGAAAGGCTGGATTTGAGTACCTCTTTGCTATGCCTGTTAACCTCTCTGAGTTTGATTTCCTCATCATAAAAAAGTGATTGTAATGAGGCCAGCCTTATTTATTTTAGAGTCTTCTACTTGCATCCAGTAAGAGATCAGGATGCCACAGTGGAAGAGGGAAGCGTAGTGCGGAAGTTTTAGAATTGTCTATCTATTAGTATCCTTGATGCTCGTACGCCTGACACCCCAATGAAAATAGCTAGAATTTTGTAATAGGACATTTCCATACCTGTGATCTCTTAATAACATCCCTTTCTTTCCCACTCAGGAGGTATATTGAATGTAAAGGAGTAAGGAGTATATTATTATAGGATGTGCTATCATTTCTTTCCAAAGAGCAAATGTTGTAAGTTTTGTTATTAGCAAATAAATTAGTCCTGACACACTGTATAACTGATCTACACATTGGCACCAGGATTGGGTGCCACTTCCCAATGGTGGAAATGTTATGGATAATACAGTCCCACTTGCGGGTTCCATTCCTAGCACCATCGTGTCATAGCTATGTGATCTCACACAAGGTCTCTAATGTCTTGTAGTCTCAGTTTCCTCATCTGTTAAGTAGAGATGTTAATATATCCTGCTTCATAGGATGATTGCATGGGCTGAATAGTATAATGCACACAAAATACTTAATCAGGTACTTCACACAGAATAAGTTCTTTCATAATGGTTGTGTAAATTGTAAAGTACAGGTTGATTATTCCTTATCTGAAATGCTTGGGATCAAAAGTGTTTCCGATTTCAGGGGTTTTTGCACTTTGGAATATTTGCACATATATAATGAGACATCTGGGAATGGGGCCCTGTTCTAAACATGAAGTTCATATGTGTTTCATACATGTCTTCTACACACAGCTTGAAGGTAATTTTATGCAATGTTTTCAGTGTGCCTGTACCTTGACCGTGACCTGTCATGAGGTTAGGTATGGAATTTTCCATTTGTGGCATCATGTAGGTCCTCAAAAAATTTCAGGTTTGGGAACATTTTGGATTTTGGATTTCCAGGTTAGGGATATAATGTGTATGAAACAATGTTTCTATTCCAGGGGATGAAGCATGACTGCTGTCACTGCCTCCTCTGCTGTTCTTCCTCCTAGGTAACCACAGTGGCTGCAGACCAGAGCTTCACCATTCGAGACCTTGCATCCGGCGCCGTGAAGCTGAACGTGGAGCGCTACTCTTTGGGACGCCTGACGCGCCGTGGCCTCTACCTTGCTTTCCACAACCCCGGTGCCTGTGTGGCCTTGGTATCTGTGCGGGTGTTCTACCAGCGCTGTCCTGAGGCTGTGCATGGCTTGGCCCAATTCCCTGACACTCTCCCTGGTCCTGGTGGGTTGGTAGAAGTGGCGGGGACCTGCCTGCCCCACTCACAGGCCAGCCCTGGGCCTTCGGATGCACCTCGCATGCACTGCAGCCCCGACGGCGAGTGGTTGGTGCCAGTGGGCAGGTGCCACTGCGAGCCTGGCTATGAGGAAGGCGGCAGCAGTGTGGGATGCACCGGTAAGAAAGGAGGTGGCGAGGATCCCCACGGGCCACTGGGAGGGTCTCCTTGGTGCCAAGGCAGGGAAAGAAGCCAGTGCTCCATCCAGTGATTTTTAGTCTAAGAGCCCAGGATAAGGGATTGGGGTGAAGAGAGGGTGCCGTTGGTCCTACCTATGACAACATTAGGAAGCTGTGGCTCCGCTTCATCCTCTCTCCAGCCTGCCCTAAGGGCTCCTACCGGACCGACATGGGCACACCCCATTGTCTCAAGTGCCCACAACACAGCACAGCCCAGTCTGAGGGCGCCACCATCTGTACCTGTGAGAATGGCCATTACCGAGCCCCTGGGGAGGACTCCCACATGGCATGCACACGTGAGTCTATGGGACAGGGCGCGCCCATCTGGGGGAGATGCTTGACCTCTGTTGAGCCCTCATTAGGGTCAGAATTTTCCAGAGCTTATCAGATATTGGAGACTACCAGGGTGTCAGGTACTTGCTTATGGCCCTTCCTTGGCCCCTGCTGTCCCTTGGAGAACACAGAGATGTGCTTCTGTCACTTTCTCTTGAGTAGAAGTCTCCCTGTGAAGGCTTTGAAGGACTTCAGGATTTGGGGTGGTGGGTGGGGTGAGGGTCAGCATCTTGAGCTCTTCTCCCACAGGTCCCCCGTCGGCTCCACAAAACCTGAGCTTCTCTGCATCAGGGACTCAACTCTCCCTGCGTTGGGAACCCCCCACAGATACGGGAGGACGCCAAGATGTCAGATACAATGTAGAATGTTTTCAGTGTCAGGGCCCAGCCCAGGATAGTGGCCCCTGTCAACCCTGTGGGACGAGTGTGCGCTTCTCCCCTGGTGCCAGGGGGCTCACCATGCCTACTGTGCAAGTCGATGGCCTTGAACCCAATGCCAACTACACCTTTAACATCAAATCCCAAAACGGAGTGTCAGGGCTGGCCAGCACCCACCCGCCCACTGGTGCCTCCCTCAGCATCAACATGGGGCATGCAGGTGAGGCTCCTGGAGCAAACAGAGCACCTAGGACCACAGGCACAAGGGATGGGGAGGAAGCAATTGACATGCTACTTAAGTTATTCCCTCTTTTCTTCCAAATCCATTGCTATCCCTCTGGATTCCCAGAGTCACTCTCGGGCCTGTCCCTGAGGCTGGTGAAGAAAGAACCAAGGCAGCTGGAACTGACCTGGGCAGGGTCCCGGCTTCACAGTCCAGGGAGGAACCTGAGCTATGAGCTGCATGTGCTGAATGAGGTCAGGATGCTGCTGGGAGATGCCCTCTGGTGTCCTTTCCTGGGCACACCCCAACATTCCTAGCCCAGGGTGTGGGATGGGGAAACCACCCACAGCAAACTGTGACTTTCCCAGGACAGACTTTCAAAGAATTCTGTCCTTCCCTTGCTAGTTAGCCTCACCCACATGTTCCAGTACTTCCAACCAGGGTCTGGCTCAGCACAGCCCATTTAACACAAGTCCCACCCACAGGATGAAGAATGGCACCAGATGGTTCTAGAACCCAGGGTCTTGCTGACAAAACTGCAGCCAGATACCACGTATATTGTCAGAGTTCGGATGCTGACCCCGCTGGGCCCTGGCCCTTTCTCTCCTGACCATGAGTTTCGGACAAGCCCACCAGGTGGGTTATCTCTTGTTCTGCCCCAAACACATCCACCTGTCATTCCACAGAAGAACCTCTGCTCCTATTCCTCCTCCCTACATACCCCCGCCTCCCTGGTGTAGGGAGCAGACGCACGCCACATACTCACTGAGAGACCGGCCTCTAATTCCCATCACCGCTGTGGGCTCTGAATCCGACTTCTTCATTCTCTGTGTCTACAGTTTCCAGGAGCCTGACTGGAGGAGAGATTGTGGCCATCATCTTTGGGCTGCTGGTTGTTGTAGCTCTACTGATTGGAATTCTTCATGTCTTCCGTTCAAGGTACTGGCTCCTGTCTCCTCCCTGCTCACCCATCCTGGGTCCCTGTGTCTGGTCAGAAGCCCTGACTATACCCCTGATGACCCTCCCATCCCCTAGCTGCAAAGCTCAAGTGTGTGTCCACGCCCATCCTGCACACTTAGCCCCTGTTGTTTCTGGTATAAATTCAGCCAGAGCCCGTTGGGCCACACACGTGGTCCTGGGACCCTGAAAAGGCTGCCCCACTCCACAGGAGAGCCCAGCGACAACGGCAGCAGAGGCAGCGGGACCGCCGCACCGATGTGGATCGAGGTGAGCCAGCAGCCCTGTGCATGCCCACGTGTGTGTGTTGCCACTGGGAAGCAAACAAGGGACCCACATCTGCCAGGTCAGCTCTGGGTGTGCAAGTGGGGTTTATTGTCCCCAGGGCTCTCGTGTTTTGCCACCTAATTAACGTTGGTTAATTAAGTCTGCCCAGATGGTCCATCAGTGGCTCGGGTGCAGTGAGCTGCTAGAGCTAGTGCAGCTACACTGCCGTGCTGGGCTCTGGGCCTTCCCCACGCGGGTGGCCAGGTCAGTAGGCGGAGTCCAAGGCTAGTCAGGAGGGGGATTGGGGTCCTCTGAGGTATGTGGACTTTCTGCGTGTCACCTCATTAGGTGGTCTTGCCAAAGGAAAGTCTGTGGTCCATCCAGTGGCTAGAGTGGGACAAAGGCTCCATCTGGGAATAAACGAGGTGTGACTGACTGGAGGGGCCTGGAGGCTGAGGCCAGGTCATGAGCCATGGGAAGATTGCGTAACTCAGGGCAGCAAATTTGCTGCCCAGGCCTGAGTCCTGACCCACTGCTCTGGACCCTGAGGAGTGAGGAGGGGAGCTTGGAGGTAGACGGAAGAAGAAAGGCTGGGACATGAGACTTTGTTGCTAAGAATAGAGACTTTTTTCCACTTGAGCCAGAACAGGGCTCCCCTCAGGGAGCAGAGAAGTGTGGGGAGGAGTGGGCTTAGCTGCCAGCCCCTTCCTCCTCACTCCCTCCATACTCCCAAGCCCTGAAGGGGACACCGCTGTTGCTGAGTCCTCTGTCCTCCCACAGAGGACAAGCTGTGGCTGAAGCCCTACGTGGACCTCCAGGCCTATGAGGACCCTGCGCAGGGAGCCCTGGACTTCACTCAGGAGCTCGACCCAGCCTGGCTGATTGTGGACACTGTCATAGGGGAAGGTGAGCCCTCTGTGTCCCACAGCTGGTCCCCTTGGTGTGATAGCACAGAGCTGCCAGCAGGCTGCTGCTTCCTTCTGGCCTTCCCTGCGGACCCCAAGCTGGCCTCTCCTCTGGCCCCAGAGTTCCCAGATGAGTTCACGCTTACTCTGCCCTGTGTCCTCTCTGAGCTGCTGCATCCATGTCAGAGGCCTGTGTCAGGCGCCTGGGAGCAGACCTTCCCTCCTCCACACTTTGCTCCAGAGGTTTCTGATAAGCAAATCATCTCTGTCCATGGAGATGTTGCCATCGAGGGCTCAGGCTGTTCTCAGATGGCTCCTAAAAGTGGGAGAGATTCAGAGCCTCCCAGCATTCCACCCCATCAGGGGCCCAGTGTCCTTGGGCTGCCCTGATCCTGTGGGTCACCAGAGGAAATGGATCTGAGCAGAGAACAAAGCTTGGCAGTGTCCTTGCCAGTTGTGCGGCCAAGCCAGCTGAGCCATGACCAAGGAGCTCATGGGAAAAGGCAGCAAGCATCAGCCTCCCCCGGCCACTCGGGCCTGCTCTGTAAAAACACAGCAGTCCCACAGCACAGGGCTCATTCCCTTGGCATTTAGTGAGCACCTACCACAAGCCAAGTAGTACACTAACACCAAAAGACAGTGGGACCAGGTTGCAGAGATGCATGCTGGCTCCAGATTTTTCCTACCCTAGGAGACACAGCCCAAGCCCAAGGAACTCCACCTTTCTATGCCCCCAGAGGAGAAGGCTAGAGGACAGGAGGGGGTCACTGCCTGACCCTGCGGCAACCTGATAGTGCCTTAGACCACAACCTTATTTTCTTTCCACCCAGGAGAGTTTGGGGAAGTATATCGAGGAACTCTGAGGCTCCCCAGCCAGGACTGTAAGACTGTGGCCATTAAGACCTTGAAAGACACATCCCCAGATGGCCAGTGGTGGAACTTCCTTCGAGAGGCAACTATCATGGGCCAGTTCAATCACCCACACATCCTGCATCTGGAAGGTGTCATCACAAAGAGTATGAGCAGGGGAGCGGGGGAAGGAGGGAGTGACATCACCAGCAGTGGCAGGTGTGCTACCAAGGGCAGGACGCCTGGCTCTGGGGTGATGGCATGCACTCTGTCTCAGGAAAGCCCATCATGATTATCACGGAGTTTATGGAGAATGGAGCCCTGGATGCCTTCCTGAAGGTGAGGAAGGTGGAGGACCAGCTGGAGAGGGGGATATACCCTGGAGCCCTGAGCCTTAGGAAAGGAGGCCCTGCTCATCCCCTGACTCACCCACTCATCCTGCTGCAGGAACGGGAGGACCAGCTAGCCCCTGGGCAGCTGGTGGCCATGCTGCAGGGCATAGCAGCTGGCATGAACTACCTCAGTGACCACAATTATGTCCACCGGGACCTGGCTGCCAGGAACATCTTGGTGAGTCAGAACCTGTGCTGCAAGGTGTCTGACTTCGGCCTGACCCGCCTCCTGGACGACTTTGATGGTACCTATGAAACCCAGGTTAGAGACAAGTATGCACCGTGCACACATCCATACTCACCATTGCCCATCACCCATACAGTTACACCTGTAGAGTCGCAAGGATTTGTGCTCCTGGGGACACAATAACCTTCTATCCCCATCTCACGTTTTTTTTTGTTTGTTTGTTTTTCACCTGTTTGTGCCCTGAAACATCACTTTTCTGTCCCATGCCTTCCTAGGGTGGAAAGATCCCCATCCGCTGGACAGCCCCTGAAGCCATTGCCCATCGGATCTTCACCACGGCAAGCGACGTGTGGAGTTTTGGGATTGTGATGTGGGAGGTGCTGAGCTTTGGGGACAAGCCCTATGGGGAAATGAGCAATCAGGAGGTGAGTCTGGAACATTCTTTCTCAACTCATGCCTGCTTCACACTGCTTGTCCCCTCTCAAGTCCCTCCACGGTCCTTTCCTGCAAATATCTTTCTTCCTGACCCCAGTTTCCTTTGCTTATCTCTCTGGTCCTCGTACATCACACTGTGTTCTCTACTGTCCCCAGCCTGGTCAGGGTTACTTTGAGGCTGTATTGCAATGATCTTGTGTGAACATAGTTTCGTCCTGGGCCTGCAGGTCAGCTTCCTACCTTAAGGCTGTCCTCCTCGTTTCCCGCTGCAGGTAATGAAAAGCATCGAGGATGGGTACCGGCTGCCCCCTCCTGTGGACTGCCCTGCCCCTCTGTATGAACTCATGAAGAACTGCTGGGCATATGACCGTGCCCGTCGGCCCCACTTCCTCCAGCTGCGGGCACATCTGGAACAACTGCTTGCCAATCCCCACTCCCTGAGGACCATTGCCAACTTTGACCCCAGGTAACCGTGTGCTGGAAAAGGACAGGGGAATTCAAGAGGGCAGACCTGGAAGGACAGCAGCGGGCATTCCACTCCATCCACCAAGTAGGGGGCTCTGAGGAGCTGTGGACAGAGGCCAGCATGGGAGGCAGGACCCTGATCCACTGAGGAGAGCCCACCCTGATGAGATGAGGTCCCACCCTCCATGGCTGTATTTTGATTGAAGATAGTAAACACACTGAGGTGGATGCACATGGGAAATTTAGAAAGGTACAACTTAAAGAGGTCTGCTCACAAGTACCCACACCACAGAAAATCACAGCCTGACCCCATTCCCTGCTCCACCCAGAACACCTCCTGGAGCCATCTCTCCCCGTCCTACCACATGGTATTATGGCTAAAGCCACATCTCTGGGGAGCTTCTGTGGCCCAGTCCGGAACTTGGACACATCCCCTCCCCCATAGAAATATCCTTCATGTGGAGAAAACGTTCATACATTTGACCCATTTTGGAGAACCTACTGGTTGAAGCTCTTTGCTGGACATTGGAGATAAAGCAGGGCTTATGGTCTGGTGCCAGAGGGAGCTTGGGCAGCTAGGTTGGGATGGGAATGGCAGGGGCAGCCTTGGGGTCTCGAGAGGCCCTCTGATCACTTGGCCAGTCTGAGGGGCCGGGGAGCTGAAGACCAGAAGACTGCAGATATTGCATGATGACAGCAGCATCCAGTTCAGGGACAGCCACCATGAAGCTGGGGAGGCAGCAGGGGTCAGTACAAAGGACCAACCCTCTGAGAAGGTGAGGCTTGCTCAGTGCAGAAAACTGTTGACTAGTTTTTCAAAACCATCCATGGGAGGGATATGGTCAAAATTGTACTTTACCAGAACATGGCCATAATGTAGAGGAAGAAGGGGTGGGAGGGGCTGAGGTGGGGGAGCCAGGCCAGGCTGTACTTCCAGTGCTTTATCGAGTGAACCAGCTTGGCATACTGCCCTCTGCATCAAACCACCATATATAACCTTGTTTCTGGGGGGAAATGTGCTCCAAGTTCCAACTTCTGAAACTATCTTTTGGAGCACAGTTCCCTCGTACGCTGGAGACTGCATGTGCTAATCTTTCTGGAATGCTGGACGTTTCTCCCCCAGCAGATTTACTTTGCTAATGGTTTTTGGCTCTGGCTGGCTTTAGTACAGGAACGCTCATTGTATTGTGGGGGTCAGAGTGCAACAATAGCAATTGAGGTTGAAGGTGGCAAGTGTAGGCTGCTCTGGGACTCAAGCAGTCACCCTGGAAGGTGGGACTGCACTCACTACAGGGCTTCTGCTCTCCTACCCTCCACTTCCTCTCAGCAGGGACTTTCATGTCTGAACCAGCATCCAGGCAAGTGCCCAGATAGACTGGTTGGGTCCTCTTCTGTCAGGGACTCCCAGGGCAGCCACCTTCCCTCCATCAGTCGTCAGCTGTCCACACCAGGAAACAGGCCAGGACGTGGGTTCAGACAATGGCCGGCTAATCCACCAAGCCCAGATGATCTCTGCACCGGCTGCGATGCAGAGGCCCATCCCAACCAGCCCCTGAACCCTCAGGAACTGACTCAGCCTGGTATCCCACAGGGTGACGCTCCGCTTGCCCAGCCTGAGTGGCTCGGATGGGATCCCTTATCGAAGCGTGGCCGAGTGGCTCGAGTCCATCCGTATGAAGCGCTACATCCTGCACTTCCGTTCAGCCGGGCTGGACACCATGGAGTGTGTGCTGGAGCTAACAGCCGAGTGCGGACACTGGGGCCGGGGGCAGCCTGGGCACAGGGTGGCAGCTAGGGGCTGAGCCACTGGGCTCAAGGCCTCCCTTCTCTTCCACAGGGACCTGACGCAGATGGGAATCACACTGCCGGGGCACCAGAAGCGCATTCTTTGCAGTATTCAGGGATTTAAAGACTGAGTGGCCACCAAGAGATCACCTCAGCCCTCCCCTTCCATCCTCAGGGAGCAAGGACAGGCCACCAGGTTCACTACCTGGGCCCTTTTTCAACCTACAAGACTTTTGGTGCTGCTCCTGCCCTCTCTTCCAGGACTCTGCCTCTGGACCCAGGAGCCTCCTTGTTTTAAAAGGGAGGTGGGGGGTAGAAGTGAAGTGACTGCAGGAGCCTGGGCTGGGGGAGGGCTTAATATGTATACATACATACACATATATATTTTTGTAAATAAACAGGAACTGGGTTTTCATCCCTATTCCCGATCTTTTAATCTTGGTCTCTCATCGAACCCTGACAGTTATAGGCACTATGAAAGAGTCCATTACTGAAAATTTTGGAAAACAAGTTTTTTAATTTGTAGCTGTAGCCGCAACCTGGCAGCATGGTGCAGTGTAGGTGTCCAGGCTAGTCAGGGCCCTCAGCAAGCGGAGTACGGAGGCTGCTGAGGCCAGCCAAGGGTATCGGTGCAGCAGTGAAAGCAGCAGCACTAAGCCTGGTGCCCCCTAGGGTGGGGACCCTGGAGGACAGCGGGCGATCCCTGCAGGATAGGCAAGGACTGCAGCCCAGGGCTGGGCCTCTGCACCCTAGGCCAGTGTGGCCCTGGGTCAGGGCACTTAGGGTAGGTACTAAGGAGGGGTTTGGAATGGAGGGAGATTCAGGGCAGGTGGAGGCAGGGATTGGTCTCAGTGTAGGTGGTCGTTGGTGGGGTATGGACCTGCAGTCTGGAAGGAGGCCTGTCCTTACTCATGTCTGGGCTCTAGCAGTGTGGCACTTCCGACAAAGCACATGGCCATCCAGAGGGAAGCAGCCGTTGTCATCTGCTTCAATGGACAGGGGCTTCCCACAGTCCTGGGAAGAAGAAAGTGTAAGAAGAGCATTGACCAAGAAGGTCCTTGCTCCACAACACCACCCTGTCCCCTGCTTCATTATTTCATTAGGAAGGTCAAATGCTTCACATGGCTCAGAGCTGGTATCCTGGTCATGCTTGTCCTCCTGACCACATCATGGCCCCACTGACCACATCATGGCCCCACTTGTTACCCTCTAGGTCTCGCTCTGCTCCCCCACTACCCCAGTGCAGGCTTTGCGGCCTCTCCCATCCTGTCTGCATTCCATTCTGACCTCTTCTCTCTCCTAGAACCTCACTTGACTCCCCATCTATTCCACACTAGAACACTTCCCTCCCACTGGGCAGCTCCTTTCTGTGTTTATCCAAGACTCAAAGTGACCTCCCTGAAGGGACAGGAGGGACAGCTCACCTCGCACTTGTAACACTTCATGTGGAAGTTCTTGTCCAGAGCAACCACTCTCACGGTCTCGTCGCGGCCAGGCTCAGGCATGATAGGCTCTGTGCAGACAGAGCACCTTGGGGCATACTGCCTGGGGGCAGAAAACAAGGCCAGTGGGGTCAGTGGGGTGCAGATCACTTGGGCTTTCATGCCCCCTGAGCACAAGGTATTGATACTGTGGTTGGAGGGCCACATGGCAGACCTCTCTGTCCCACATCTCCAGGGGGAAAGAGCTCAGGAGAAATGACCAAGATGGAGCACCCCAGCCAGCCCTCATCAAGGGGAACTTCCCACCTCCCCACTCACCCTCCCAATAGCCATCTCCCACACACACCGTTCCAGTGTTCTTCCCCACCAGAGCCTCACCTAACCCATCCACACTGCAGCTCAGCAGGAAGCATGTGGAAGGTGAGCTGCCAGCTCCCACCCTGGCTTAACCCCAACCCCGCGTGTGGCTGTGTCTGCCCTGAACCCCAGACAGTGCAGAGGGGCATGGAGTCCCAGTCACCCCTCATGGAATCCTGAAAATGCATCCCTCAGGCACCTGACTGAGGTGGGGGCAGACACTGCAGTTTTCCTCATCAGCCCTTTAGCTATGTGATGGTATTTTGCCAGCCAGCCTAAGAAAGTGGCCGCCCTGTTTCTAAGAAGAAACCAGTGCTCCGAACAGTTGATCACCAAAGGAACTTTTACAACTCAGCCTGTGTGTGAAATGAAGTCACTCCAGCACATATTGCTGAACACTGAATACACATCCAAAGAAGCTTTGGAGAGCAACAGCTAGGGCAGGAGCAGCCAGTAGCAGGACTAGCCAAGCAGGCCTAGGGCCACTGCACAGCTAAATCCAGATGGGCTGTTCCCTGCTATCTACAGGCTGGCTGTGGAGCCAGAAAGCAAAACCAGGTGTTTGGAGCTGTCCTGGGACCAGGTAGTAACCTGGATACCAAAGCACAGATGAAACCCAGAGTGTGACCCAGAATGTGTCTAAGTAGGTCCTCACTTGTGGTAGTCAGGGACACAGTGGGGCCGGTTGGCCTGGTCCACGATGAAGGAGGTGCCTTCCAGAGGACAGGCACAGACCACACAGGTGAAGCACTGCGGATGGTAGGCTTTGCCCGTGGCCCTCAACATTCGGTCAGTGATTGGCTGCCCACAGGTGTTGCACTTCTCCAGGGTATCCTGAGGAGGCAGCGGGAGCAGCTTGCCAGGGAACCAATGGGCCAGGTTCCCAGGCTCATCCACCCTTTTCCCAGCCCAGGAACCCCAACCCAGACTCACTGTATAGCAGCCCTCACAGTATGGTGCCCCCTCCAGGCTATAGAACTGCTGTCCCTGGAGCTGCTGCTCACACTGGTGGCATGTAAAGCAGGTGATGTGGAACAGCTGCCCCAGTGCACGGACTGCGGGCTGCGCACGGGGCAGTGGCTGATGGCACCGACCACAGGACTCTGGGAAGGCCAAAGAACACCATCAACAGGAGAAAGAACTTCAGCTTGCCAAGGACCAACCAGCTCAGGCCCCAGTCAACATAGCAATGGAAAAGGAGGTGTCGCCAGGGCAGGTGATGGACTCACCATTCACTGCCACATTCTGCCTCTGAGGATGCTCCATGTCCTGCATCAGCTGCTGAGTCAGCTGCTCCAGCTCCTCCACCTCCTTCAACGTCAGGGGTCCTGGAGCCCCAGGAGGGCGCACCTGAAACCCCAACACCTTTTCACACTCTCAAGGGTCACTCCCTCCAAGGACCCACCCAGACCTGCTGACCCCTTCTTCCAATGAGGACCTAGCTCCCACCTGTTTCCTAGATGCTCAATTTTGACCCTCAAAGCTCTTTCTTCTCCCTCCCTGCCGGGGCCAGCAGCACCACACACATCACAGAGGGGCAGGGGATGACCTCAGCCTTCACTTCCTATAGCCAGACATGTCCACCCACTTCACCCAGAACCCAACCACACCCCTTCTGCCCCCTCCCCGCCGCAGTCACAGGCCAGAACAACTGAGCAACGGAGGCCACGCACACTGAAGCACCGAATAACGCCAGCCACGCACCAACTCCACAGAGCATGCTCGGACACAGCCCCCATGAGGGGGAGGGCACGCAATGCGTGCACACTCGTGCACACACCTACCCGTCCCGCCTGCTGCTGAGCAGCCCCTGTTAGCATGAGGATGCAACACAGGCGGGAAGCACAGGTTAAACCCCAGAGCTGTCCGCAGAGCCCAGCCCCCAGCCCTCGGCCCCCCAGAGACCCTGGAGTCCCTCCTGAGTGAGGGGTTTCTGGTTTACTTGATCCAACCCCCTGCCCAGTAGGCCTCAGAGGAGGCCCAAAGACTAGTGCCTAGTCCAGCCCACCCTTCCTAATTAGGGGAATTCTGACTTCTGGAAACTGGGGGCAGAGGTGAGGGAACTTTAGGGACAGGACACTGCAGGAGGGCTGTCACACCTGCACCAGCATGTTCACACGACACTCCCACAGGAATGCTGGTAAGTCCATCCAAGACCGCATCCCTGGTCAGAGCTGCATCTGCTGATGCTGTCATCCCTCCAACACAGAACTGCCACACCTCCTGCCACCTCCTCCCACGGCCTCTCCTCAGCCCTGGCTCTGTACCCACAGCTGCACCACAACAGCACCAGGGCTTGGCTCAGTTCTGCTCTGCCCAGGGAAGCACAGAACCAGAGTGTGGACTTCCCAGATCTTAGCCATTTCCCCATAAGACTCATAGTCTCCTACCTTCAACTGACAAGTCCCTCAATGAAAGCCTTTTGCCTCAACTACGTTTTCCTGCCTGGCATTGTGGGGTCAGAGAAAGAAACTCAGGCAGCCCTTGTTCTCCAGTACCACTGTAAATACCCATTCCATCTTTGGAAGGATGTACTAGCTATCCATACCCCTGCCCATGGGTACCATGTCCTTTAGGACACTGGAGCAGCCACTGCCTTCCTCTCTGCCTACCAGCAGCTTCACAGACATGGGACTCCAACCTTGACCTCCTCAATTCCCATGGCTCCAAACTACTTTCCACCAGTCACCATCCACCTGGAGACACACTGGACTTAAGGGTTATGGGTCTCTTTGCCCAAAAGATCCTTCCTAACCAGTTCCTGGGTGGGGCCTCTCCCTCACTCAATTTGTATCTATTAAGTGATCCCAGCACAAGGCTTGAGTCTCCTGAGTCCCACCTCCCCCAAATGCCTTTCTGAAACTTCAAGCCCCCAGACTGACCCCTTGACAGGGTCCCATTGTCACTTCTGTGTTCTCTACTACCCTCAGCTATCTGGCCTGATCTCCAACCCTGGGTAGCACCACTGCCTGCTTCCTGTTTCTACCTCAAAGCCGCAGCGAGGAGGTGGAGATCACTGAACACTGCAGAGTGAGTCCACAAAACACTGCAGCGCCCTCCACGCCCTCCAGCCCCAGCTTGGCTGGCTGTATTTGGCTCCAGCAGATTCCCAGTCATCTCCCCCACAGCAGCTGTTCCAAACCTTTTCCATGACCTGGAGCCCCCAAATGCTTCACCCTCTCACTCTCACAGATGACCTCACCCCTCACACAAGTGATGGCAGCCAGCCAGCACAAGCTCCCTCAATGTCCTTCTGAACCATGGAAGCACTATATATGTGACCCTGTCCTTGATCTCCGGGAATGCCTCAGGGTGAGATGGTCCCTGCTCTCTGCATCACTGACCGCTCCCTCACTGGCTTGTCTCCTGGTTTACATACACACCCTGGTCCTCCTCTAACCTGAAAAATACCCACACTCAGTTCTTGCCAGAGTCCTTTTCCTTGACAAAATTTGAGGCTATACTACCAACTCCAGGTTCCCACCACCCACTCACTCAACGCCTTATATTGTGCCCCCATTAACAGGGCACAAATGAGCTGCTCCAAGGCCCTTCTCCTCCCCCACACTTTCACCTGGCCTACATGGCACGACCCCAGGATCCTCCCAGGCCCTCAGCTCCCCTCTACATCATCTCTGGAAGCCTCAGTTTCTATGCCCACTACCACAGGGACACCACTATCAGAGGCCTGCTCCTAAATTCTGGTCCCACATGTTTAGCTTGATGACAGTTCCAGCCTGAAGCAAGGGTTCCTGGAACCTGTTGCTCAACACTCGGACAGCTGGACCCCTCCTCTTCCCGTCCAAACCATTTCCCCTTCGGAACTTCTCTATTTTGTCAGCAATAACATCACTCTCCAACACACCCAGGCCCAGAATCTCCCTGGAATTATCTACTTCTCTCCCTCCTCTCTTCTTCCAACTGCTTATCAGTTGCCTCCTCCTGTAGGCTCTTCCTTTGTGATAGCTCTCATCCCTGGGTCTTATTTTTCATTGCAACTAATGTTACTATGGCCCAGGAGTGAACTCACACACGTCACTGATCTCCCTTCTCTAACACTCATCTCTGCTGGAAAAACTTTCCAGAGAGCTTCCAAAGCACTGCTCTCACCAGCCCTTCTGACCCAGCCACACACTACTGAACATCATTAATGACTCTCCAATATGCACCAGCTCCCTGGTGTGCGATTTCATTTCCTACTCCCTCTAGCCCCCACCTACCTAAGTATAGCTCTTTAATTTTCCCACAGGAACTTTCTGCTTTCTGTTCTCCAAATACCCGTTGTGTATTTGCACCCTTGAGTTTTTCCATGCCATTCCCATCCAAATGCCGTTCCCTCTCCTCTCTGGATTCTTAAGACCCGCCTACCCTTCAGAGCACAACAGCCCCACAAATCCTTCCCTAACATACCAGACCCCTTAATGGCTTCTGGTTCTAAGTTCTGAAAGTCACAGGATTTTCAATTACAGGAACTCACTGGTACTTGGCCTTTCCTCCTATACTATGGCTGAATATACACATTCGCACTATCAGTTAGACTCTATGGATGGTTGGAATAGACTACCATTATGGTCCCTTCAACTTGGAAGATCTCATCTCCTGAACTAGAAAGCAAGAACTGTTTTGTCTCTATTCTGAGCACATATGTGCTACACAGAGAACCCAGGACTTCCTAAGCATTAAGCTCATGTAGTATATGTATGTAAAGATGGAGAAACTGAGGCTTGAAGTTCACCTAACTTGCCTGAGTCTAATAGCTTGTGAGAAGCTGAGCCAGGAATTCTATCCCAGGTCTGTCAACTCACAAAGGCTGAACCTCTTTGAGAGATCTCGTGTGCCTCCCATGTCCCCGGTGTCCCAGCCTACAGAGCACAGAGCACAGTGCCTGGCACTCAGTGGATGCTGGCTCAGCTGGTGTTTACTGGTGCTTCACTCTTATCTCCAGATGGGCCCTCCGGCGGTGACAGTGTTCAGAGGAGCCGGTAGATTAACTCAAGGCCCAAGAATGGGAAAAACCAAGGCTGGCCTGGTGAGCTCATCGCTCCCTTTAACATTCTGGGGCAGAGACACAAGGCAAGGGTGACCAATCCTCCTAATTCAGAGCCCTTGTTGCCCTGCCCATGGGGTCAGGCCCCACCCATGTAGGCCCCTACTGCAGAATAGCTTTCCCTCCCCATTACTGTCTACCAGTTCAGCCCCCCTCCCCCTAGTTAAAACTACTATCCTACCTTCCCAGACCCTCCCTCTCCAGTGACCTTCACCCTTATTCTCTGGCTCCTGACTTAGCCCTGTCCCCATCCCCCCTGATCTCAGCCTCCAAGTCCCTCCAAGTCCCTCACCTGGTTCTGGTTTTGGTTTTGGGCCGGTGGGGGCACTGGGTGCTGCTTCTCTTGCACTCGAGGCTTCTCCCTCTGCTGAGCATAGGTGAAGCTGGGGGGTTGAGGGGAGCCTGTGCCAGTGGAAGAGCCAGTCTCCAAAGGCCCTAATTTTTGATTAGGCTGTGACACTGGTCCACCTGGAGCTCCAGGGCTGAACTTGGAAGGAACAGGAGTAAACTTGGGAGCCACTGGAGAAAACTTAGGGGCTGGGGCTGGAGCTGGGGGACCTCGCAGCTGGGTGTTTGTCAAAGCCACAGGCTGAGGATGGGCCTGGGGCTGGACATGGAGTTGGACCTGAGGCTTGGTCTGGGCCTGGGGTTGGGCCTGAGGCTGGACATGGAACTGAGGCTGGCTCTGAGGCTGAGCCTGCAGCGCAGAGTGGGTGCTAGGTGGGGCCTTCCAAGGAGGCAGGGGTGCTGTGCCCCCAGCTGCAGGCTTAGCACTGGACTTGGGAATGAATGGAGTGGCAACTGGAGGGGGTACATATCCAGATGACACCTGCAAGGGAAGGCAGAGGACAGAGAAGCGCAGTCAGAAGAGGCTGCCTCCCTCCACTCCTCTCCTCCTGGGAAGGCAGTGTCCCATCTCTTACCCGGGCTTTGAAGGGATCATTCTTGGTCATATCATCCAACAATGAGGACAAAGAGTCAATCTCCAGGTCAATACTGCTCACCTTCTCCCTGGGCTAGAGGGTCAGAGGTCAGAGCACCTATTCCAGTTCTCCAGACCCACCCCACCCTAACAGGGCAGAGGTGCAGGGTAGGTAAGAGGAAAGACCCTTCTTCCCTTTCCTTAGTGATGCCCTGTGTAGTTGCCCTCCCAGGTCTCCATACCTGTGGTGGGAGCGTGGTGGGGGCCTCAGGCCCTCCGTCTTCCTCTAGGGGAGGAGGTGGAGAAGGGAAGATGTCCTCCTCCAGAGGCGCAGGGGGGAAGGGTTCCTCGATGGGGGGAGGCGGAGGTGGGAAGACACCTCCCAGAGCACCCTCCCCGTCGTCGCCATCCCCAAGGACAGGGGGAGGGGGTAAAGGAAAGTCTGGGAAGGAAAGAGAGGGCCATCGGTGGGGGACCCTGTTTTCCTCTATTTCCCTCGCTCTACAGCTCTAACCCTAACCCAAGAACTCTCCTGGGGGTTCTGGAGTATGCGGTTAAGGAAAGAAGGGGTGCGAGGCGCCCCGGTGCTCCTGGGTCAGGAAAGGCTGAGGACTCGGCCAAGAAGTGGTGCAGCTCCCGTTACACTTCGGAGAACGGACCCACAGGGGAAGATTCGTGGCCCACATTCCCGCCTCCCACCCCCAGGCGGGGGACTTGGACGGGTCCCAGGAGCCCTGGCGCCCAGCCACGAGCTCCATGATGAGGTAAGAACATCTGCTCGGGACGGGGTGGTTGCGCCCAGCCCCCTCCGTAACCACCTTCCCAGATACCCGCAAATTCCCAAACCCCTCACACACCCAGTGTCCGCGGAGGTCCAGCCCCAAGCCCAGCTGCATACCTTCCGGGGGTGGCGGGGGGATCTCACCCACTCGGCCCATCTGTGCGCGCTGGGCCCCAGCCGCCGCAGGAGGCTCGCTGTCCCCGGGCCGGAAAGGATTCACTTTGGGCTTTGGGGCCACCACCGGGCCGAACTTCTTCTGCGGAGCGTAAAAAGCCGGGGCCGAGACGGAGACGGAGATCGCAGGAGGCGGACGGGGGGCCGCCATGGCCGGGCCGGGCTGCTGGGGGTGGTGGCCAGGTTACGCAGCGGCATGGAGCCGCGGACCCCAGGCGATCTCAGCTCGCGTCCGCGATCTCCCGCCCCTCCCTGCGCCCCGCGTCCCGCGCCGCCTCCCGGGGGACCGCCGGGCCTCTACCGCGCCTCACCGCGAGCCGGAGCGTACGCGCCGCGTCTCGGGTGGCCGCCTCGGCACCAGGTCCGCGGACTCTGCGTCCCGGTCCCGCAGCCTCCAGCTGGGCGGGGAGGGACGCAGGGAAGAGGGAGGGAGGAAGGGCGGGGAGAGCGCGGCGCCGAGACCATACAAGGAGCGGCCCGGAGAGGGGGCGGGGAGAGGCGGGGAGGGCGGACAGGGCAGGAAACTCCCCCAGGAAGGGGCCCTGATCCGGCCCCGGGCCGGAGGCTCCGCGAAGGTCCGCCTGCCGCCGCCCCACTCGCCGCCGCCCCCGCGGCTCCCGCCCGGCACAGACCACCCTCCCCAAACACAGGCCTCTGATGTCATTTCCTGACCTGCTCCCCCCTCCGCGCCCGGCCCGCGGGTGCTGGAGATCTGACTCACCGTCGCCAGTCCCGGCTGAGCCGGCGGGCGGGTGTCCGAGAGGTACCGAAGCAGCCCAGTCTCCCCGCTCCCGGCCTGCCGTTACCTGCTCCCTGCCACCCACTGCTGCTTCTCCACTGAGCCGCCAGCCCCGAGCCCCAGATGCCCTCCAGTCATCCTGGGCTGGCAGGACTGGGATAGAACTGGGCTCCTGGGTGGGTGGAGTGGCGAAGGGGGCGTTCCCTCTCCTTGCACCCACACCCACCCCCGCCCTTCTGTGGCCGGCGGGTGTGTAAACGCGAACCTCAAGCGTTCTTGGGGGATGCTAAATTCCAACGCTGGGCAACCTCTTAAGGCTTCTAGGAATTTGCATCTCTGGCGCCCCCGCCTACAGATCCGTTGCGGGAGCGAGAGTCTGGGCCGCGGAATCGAGGTGGGAGGGCAGGACCGAGGTGAGAGCTGCCAGCGGATTTCGGACCTGGGAAGACCGACGTAGACGCAGGCGACACGTCCCCCGCAGTTCTTCGCCTTCCGCAGCCCATCTGCTCAAGGAGCTACGGTGGAGCCCTTGGGGATTTGGAGACTTCACTCGGTGGAGCCCCCCACTGGTCCGACCGGATTCCTCAGCCTGCGATTCAGCCCCAGGCTACGCGTAAGAGACCTGACCTGAGTTCTTTCTTCATTTTAACTGCACATGGAAACTTACCCAATCGCTTCCTGAATTCTTCCACACTCACTACGTCTTGCCCTTCGTCCTCTAGCTCAATATGCACCCTCCAGCGCTTCATTTTCTCTCATCCCGTCATTCCTGATACCTAAGACAGTCTTGCTCACTCACTATCCAGTTTCCAGTTCCCGGCCCTCCAAGGCCTGTACACCCCACTGTCATCTAGGCTATGATTTAGGGTCATGCAAAATAACCCTGTTCATTTATGATGAGAAAAACGAGAGTTGTGAGCTGAAGAGATGGGCTCAGGGTCACACGCAGATCAGAGTCCATTGCCCCCAGCCCTGTATGTCTGAAGCAATGCCGGATGCTGAGAGCAATGTGAAGCCAGAGTGCGAAGTTCCAGCTTGATGCCCCACCGACAAGTCCCTTCTTTCACTCGGCTTCGCTTTTGCCATCTGTGAGGGTGATGGTCTTCAGTTCACCCGCCTTGATGGATTACACAGAGAAATAAGTGAGGTGCCATACCTGAAAATGCTACCTAATAGTATAATTAATTAAGTCCCAGTTCTGCCCAGAATGGAGTATTTTCCAGCCCAATTAGCCTAAAGCAGTTTTCCCCACATTTCCCCTTCCCGATTTCCAGGCTGACCTCTCATGGGTCTTGGCATATGTAGTGAGTGCCCTCTCCTTCCTTCAACCTTAAGTCCTTCATCAAGACTACATCACTACCTTCTCAGACCCCACTGGTTTTTCTTTTCTTTTATTGTATTTGTCACCAGTATTTCTCACAGCCACAACATGCGTGGCCATGCGTGAAAGAGAAAGAAGAATGCACACCTCTCTGACATACACAAGCCATCCCTGAGCCTGCCCCTATGAAATTCTGTTAGAAGCGTGATAATGAATTTCCTGTATGATGGAGATTGTTTGTTGGTCTCCATAGGCCAATAGTCTCATCTCCTTCCAAATATGCCCACAGAGGGGAAAAAAGATAGTTTTCAGATAACTTCATAAGAGTCAAAGCCATCTACTCTCTAGAAGTCTCCTTAAGGGATGTGCATGTGCAAAACAGAATATGTGTAATTGTTAGGCAGATAAACCCATTTATAAATCAAGAATAGAAGGGTGCGTAGGCAGGCTTAGTTTTACTGACAACTAAGAGCATCTGGGATGCAGAATATTAAATCTAAGAGTTTAAAGCCAGCCATTCTCAATAGAAGCACAAACATACAGTATTTCCCAGAAGGACAGAATCACTGGCCTAGAATGTCTCAGTGGAGCTTCACAATCAACCTTAGAATGCAGACAATGAGGGCCGGAGTTGTGGCTCAGTGGTAGAGCACTTGCCTAGCATGTGTGAGGCCCTGGGTTCGATTCTCAGCACCACATATAAATAAATAAAATAAAAGTCCGTCAACAACTAAAAAACATTTTTAAAAAAATGCAGACAATGAACAGGAACTGCCCTAATGATTCTTGGGTATTTGTCTTTTGGGGGGAGGTGGGGCTGGTACTGGGAATCAAAGTCAGGGGCACTCGACCACTGAGCCACATCCCCAGCCATATTTTGTATTTTATTTAGAGACAGGGTCTCACTGAGTTGCTTAGGGCCTTGCTTTTGCTGAGGCTGGCTTTGAACTCGTGATCCTCCTGCCTCAGTCTCCTGAGCCACTGGGATTACAGAGCCGCTGGGATTACAGGTGTGTGCCACCATACCTGGCAGGTATTTTTCGTAAGCAAGGAATTTTGATTGGTATCCTCAGGTAGTATGCATAAAGTATAGCAAGTCAGTGGATGGCCCCACCTAAAGCATACCCAACACCTTTGGAGAGGCTAGTGAGAAGTAAAAAAATAAGCATTCACCTTTGCTGCCTAAAACATCCCTACACACCTCCAAGGATTTATACCTTACAGGTACCAGAAAGTTTTCTCCAAGAGTGCACAGCATAAAGAAGTTTAAAACATTCATGGAAGCCAGACATGGTGGTGCACCTCTATAATCCCAGTGACTCGGGAGGTTGAGGCAGGAGGATCACAAGTTCAGCAACTTAGCAAGATCTTGTCTCAAAATAAAAAATAAAAAGGATTGGGATGTAGCTCAAAAGTTAAGTGCCCCTGGGTTCAATCCTTAGTACAAAAAAAAAAAAAAAAAAAGACACAAAAGAGAAGAAGCAGGTTAGTGACAAAATATGAATTCCAAAATGAAAAGAGGGATTTTGTCAGGAAGCTTAGGTGAACAAAGGAGCAATTTGGTACCCAGCACCATGCTAAGCACTCTTTAACAGCAGCAGTGTGCCACTGTGACAATAACAACAGCAACAACAATTGTGAACCCCTAGGACTGGAGGTGTAGCTCAGTTGTAGAGCATTTGCCTAATATGCACAAGGCCCTGAGTTCAATCTCCAGCAACACACAAAGACACACAAAAGAGCACACACTGAGAAAATACTTAGTGGTTTGTTATAGGTACAATGCTAAATTCTTTATATTACCCCCATTTCATCCTCACCATAAACCTGTGAGAATAGACATTAGTATTCCATTTTTCAGTGAAGGAAACTGAGGGTAACTAGATGTCAGATCTTCTCCTCCTAAACTGCATAATTTTTTGCCACACAAATCTTTTGTTATTTAAACATTCCTGCCATTCCCAGCCACCTCCAGCCCCGCCTACATCCTTTTGTTCCCAGTTCCTCTTGTGGAGCTCCAACCTGGCCCTCCACGGGCTTTTCAATGCCGCCACCACCTGAACCCCTTAACTTTTCTCTCGTGGGCAACCATTTCCTCAGTCACACAGCATCATCAAATTCCATCTCTCTGTCTGCATGTATACACACACACGTTCTGTATCTATGAGTTGTGTCTATATGAGCTTTGGAAAATAGTACATTTTTGTAAGATTTCTAAAAAATTGTTCACAGCAGTTAGCTTTAGGGAATAGAATCTGGAATGGCAGCAGGCTTTGATACTGTTTATTTCCCCCTGTGAACATGTATTATTTTTAAAATCCAAAGGAAAAGAGAGGGGAGTGAAAGACCCGCCATGCCTCTGTGCTTGCTGCGGAGTGCTTGCCTCGACCTGAGTACATGCACACAGCCTGCAGTTTCTCACTTGCTGCCAAATTTCCTGCCTCCCTGGTCTCATGGGCTGTTGCTTGTCAATACAAAAATTTCCTCTCTGATGGGACTGCAGACCTAGTGGAGGGGGGAGGTAGGGATGAAGACCAGCTGAGGGCTGAAGAATGTGGTTCCCTACCTGTCCTCCTACCCCACCCTAAACTCCAAGAAGACCCAACGGAAGTAACTAGCGCCTCCAATGACATGGCCCTGACCTGGCTCTGCGAGGGCCATATAAAAGCCAGATCCTCCAGGTGGCCCACTGCCATTTTGCCCCCCAAAATGTGCCCCTCTGGGGCTGAATAAAGGTCCATGAGGTCTCCCTCTCTTTTCTTTTTTCTTTTTGTATTCTGTTTTGTGTGCTTTCAAGGGTGAAGGGGCCAACAAGATCCAGAGAGCTTGGCAGCCAAGGCCAAAGCCAAGCATGCTCCTGCTCTGCACAGGGATTTCTCCCCCAACAGAAGGGCAGGACTGACAATCACACATACCCCCTGGGCCTTTTTCCTTCCAGAGGATCCATTGTACTTTCCCTCCCCTTCCTCAGCCTCAGTCCAACCAGCAGTTACCAAATAACTTATATATTCTAGACACTCTGGATATAAAGACAAGTAATCCTGGGTTTTGTCCTCAAAAAAAAAAAAATTCTTTTCGAATCCCCCACCCAGTAGTGTTTTCTTGGTGTGGTGACACTGATGCCGTTACCTGGATGGACTTCTCACCACGTAAACCTCGTTCTCCTATCTGGTCTGCTACAGAAGTTCAGGCCCAGGGCAGTGGAATCTGCACAGGGCATCAGTAGAGGGCAGGAATGCTTTGCTCCAAGGGCTGGGCAGATGGGCACCCACAGGCACAGCAAGGGTCAGCAGGCCAGAAATGTTGTGAGGGCAGCAAAGACAGATGGTCAGATGGCAAAGAGTCAGCAACCGCGGGAGCTGAGAAAGGCGGACAGGAAAAGAGTCCCAGGCACCCACAGCAGCACAGGCAGGTTGCTGGCACCAAGGCAGCCGTGAGTGAGGCATCTGCTGCTTCCTTCTCCCTGTACCCAGAGGAAGCCAAAATCAGACAGAGCCTGAAGCGGGTGTGTTTGTCACTGAAAATAGCCAACTAAGTCATTAGGAGGAGTAAACATTTCAAGGAGTGGAGGTTGAAGACAGAAAACCTACCCCACTTGAAATGGAAAGTCCTTCTCTCTAGTTGCTGCCACCCCCCTCCCACCGCCTTCAATAAGATGCCTACAAGGCTGATACCACAGAGGAAGTGGGCATTTGTCAGCTAACCCTCAGAGCTTGCTAAAGCTTCCTTAGCCTGTCCTTCTTGCCACCCACTGACTTGCTGCTTACTTCACCACCCAGAAGTTGACCAAAGTTGCAAATTGACACTGCCTCAGAAAAAAAAACGAAGTGTCCGTCAGGTCTATCAGAACAAAAGATGCTAAGACTTGTTAACATGTGATATGGTTTAGATATTGGGTGTCCTCCAAAAGCTCATGTGTGAGACAATGAAAGAAAGTTTAAAGATGAGTGATTGGATTAGAAGGGGGTTGACCTAATCAGTGTATTAATCCCCTGATAAGGATTAACTTGGTGGTAACTGAGAGGGATAGTGTGTGGCTGGAAGAGGGAGGTACCTGAGGGCATGCTTTGGGGGTTTATATTTTGTCCTTGTTGAGCAGAGTGTTCTGCTTCCTGGTGCCATGTTCCCAGTTGCTTTCCTCTGCCACATCCTTCCACCACGGTGTCCTGCCTCACCTCAAACCCCAAGGAATGCGGCTGGGTATCTGTAGACTGAGACCTTGGAAACCATGAGCCCCCTAAACAAACTTTTCCTCCTTAAAATTGTTCTTGTTGGAGCCGGGCACGGTGGTGCAAGCCTGTAATCCCAGCACTTAGGGAGGCTGAGACAGGAGAATCGCGAGTTCTAAGCCAGCCTCAGCAACGGCGAGGCGCTAAGCAACTCAGTGAGACCCTGTCTCTACATAAAACACAAAATAGGGCTGGAGATGTGGCTCAGTGGTAGAGTGCCCCTGAGTTCAATCTCCAGTACAAAAACAAAACAAAACTGTTCTTGTTGGGTCTTCTGGTCACAGCATTGAAAATCTGACTGAAACAATATGCTTCAGCAAACCAGTTCTGGCCTTTGCACCCAAGTGTGAGAAGTAACTAGTGGACACTGTGCCATGCCACAATCTCTGAAGCAAAGGTGTGCTAGTCTGCTTTGTAGCAGCAGAGTAGGCCCAGCACCATTCCTGGTGGAGACCCAGAGCCTTATGTAATTACTGACTGAAATTGACTTCCAGAATCTTTGAAATTGCATGCTAGACCAAAGTAGATGCTGTATTTGATAAAACATGAGAGTTTTTATGACATCTCAAGCCATTTATTTGTTCATCCAAAAATATTTATTGAACACATACTATGTGCTGAGCTTTTTGTTAGGTGCTGGGGATATAATATTGAGTAAAAGCAGGCATGATTCCAACCCTCATGGTGAGTCCATGCTCTTAGGGAATCTGCGGGTGGGAGATAGTCATCCAATAATGATGGCCGAAAACTGCAATTGTCACAAGACCTGAAAGAGTATATAATTGGGAGAAGTGACCTGGCCCTGGAGATCAAAGAAGAGATTCCATGCTGAGATCTGAACGATAAAGCAGGAGTTAACTAGGCAGCAAGAGAGGGGAAAGCATTCCTACAGAGGCCCCCGAGAGGCCCTGTGACATCCACACACCGCCATGCCAGGGCCACAGAGTCAGGTGCAAGCACTGCGGGAAAAGAGGGCTTGATGTTGTGCAGAAAGGCCGCAGGGCACGAGGAAGAGCTTCAGCTCGATCCTGAGGACAACAGGGAGCTGCTGCTGAGCTTTAGATGAAAAAGAAAGGCATAAAAAAAGTTGGGAATGTTGAAAACATCCCCCTAGAGGCTGCGTGCACAGTAGCAGGAGAGGCGGTACTGGTGTACACAGGGAAGAGGTCACTGTAGCACCCCGCCGCAGAGGGGAGGGTTGTGGAGATGGACGAAAATGCATAGATCAGAGAACTTTTTAGGACACAAAGTATGGGCAGAACCTAGTAATGGGTTGAGTGTGGAGAGGGAGGCAGGAAGAACAGATGGCCCAGCCCAAGTTCTGGACACCGGGAGAGTGGCGCTTTCCAGAGAGGCATAGCTCTGGGAGCAGAACATGTGCTTTGTTCTGATGTGCCCAGAATGAGCCAGAGTACGATGGGTCACAGGATACCCACACCCAGAGAAGAGAGGAGAGCAGAGGAGAATTATATGAAGGGTTTATAAGTCATCTGCCTCTGAGTAGTAATTTGAAGCTATGACTGGCTGAGGAAATTACCTATCAAGTTCTATTAGCTTTCTGTCAGTGTGACAAAATACTTGAAATAATCAACTTAAAGGAAGAAAATTTTATTTTGGCTGGTGGTTTCAGAGGTTTTAGTCCATGGTTGCTTGGCCCTGTTGCTCTTGGACTTATGGCTGCACAGTACATCCTGGTGGAAGTAGATAGCAGAGGAAACTGCTCACCTCACAGAAGCCAGGAAGCAAGAAGAGAATAAGAGGCAGGATTCTACTGTCCCCTCCAAGGGCACACCCGCAATGACCTAATTTCTTTCCACTAGGCCCCACCTCCTAAAGGTTCTACCACCTCCCAATAACACCACAAGCTGGTGGCCAAGCTTTTAACACACAGGTCTTTGGGGGACTTCAAGAGCCAAACCATAAACAAGTACTGCATGGAAATTGAGAGGGCTTTGATGGAATCCAGCATTGGTGGCCAGGTGGAAGAGGGAGGCACGCACTCTTCCTCAGACTCAGGTACAAGTGCCCTTTCCCAGGCCTCCATGTCCCCCAGCAGAAGTGAAAAAAGAATGCCACTCCTCCTACCCCCACTGTACTCAGGGCCTCACCTTCATTCATTCTGCCTGGAGACCACAAGAGCTCATTTTATTAAGTCCTGTAACCCCAATATGCCAGTCCCCTAAAGGAGTCCCAAGTCCTCAGCTCACCCTGCATTTCACTCCCCTGCCCAACTCCTGAAGCCAATGCAGGTGTCCTCTAGAGCTAATAGACCATTCTCAGCTAAGGCTCCCCTTCTTGGAGCAGTCTCTGCCCTCTTGCCCTAACCTGGACCTCCTCTGAAAACACTCTTCCTCTGTAGCCCTTCCTATTGGCAGAGAATGTCTTTGCTCCACCACCTTCTTCCCGTTGGCGCTGACTATGGAACAGATACCTCTCTGAATCCTTATTGTTGTGTCTAGACCATTTTCCTTCCTTGTCCCTAAAATCTCCCAACTTCGAATCTCCAGCCATCACACTGTATGCTGCTGTGCGCATTTACATGGTCGTCTATCACCTTGGGCCATACATCTTCATTTCTTGAACATCGTTATGTTCTAGTTCACTGTCACTCAAGAATGACTCTGCTATGAATTCTTAGTCACTTCAATATCTGCATAGATGATCCTTCCTTCCACTCGCCTCTATGTTCCTTGAAATTCTTTCGTCAGGTGACTTAATCCTACCTCACCAATACCCTCATGAAAAATATGAATAGAAATACGATGTAAGCCATATACATAATTTTAAATTAAAAAATAAATAAATGACATTAATTTTAATAATGTATCTTAAGTCAGTATAGCCAAAATATTATCATGTCAACATATAAACAATATTTTAAAAATTATTACTGAAGTATTTTACATTTTTGGTATTAATTCCTGAGAATGGTGTATATTTTGCACCAACAGCATCTCAGTTCAGAATAGTCCCATTGCAGGATGGATTCAAACGAAACAGCTTCTTCTCGATAATGTGAAGAGAGAGGCCACAGAGTGGGAGAACATCTTTACTACATGCACATCAGATAGAGCACTAATCTCCAGGATATATAAAGAACTCAAAAAACTTAACACCAAAAAGAACAAACAACCCAATCAATAAATGGGCTGAGGAATTGAACAGACACTTCTCAGAAGAAGATATACAATGGATCAACAAATACATGAAAAAATGTTCATCACATCTAGTAACTAGAGAAATGTAAATCAAAACTACTCCAAGATTTCAACTCACTCCAGTCAGAATGGCAATTAGCAAGAATACAAGCAACAATGAATGTTGGCAAGTATGAAGGGAAAAAGGCACACTCATACATTGCTGGTGGCACTGCAGATTGGTGCAACCACTATGGGAAGCAGTATGGAAATTTCGTAGAAAACTTGGAATGGAACCAACACCATTTGACCCAGCTATCCCACTCCTCGGTCTATACCCAAAGGACTTAAAATCAGCATTCTATAGTGACACAGCCACATCAATGCTAATAGCGGCTCACTTCACAACAGCTAAACTGTGGAACCAATTTAGATGTCCTTCAAGAGATGAATGGATAAAGAAACTGTGATACATATACACAATGGAATATTACTCAGCTTTAAAAGAGAATAACATTATGGCATTTGCAGGTAAATGGATAGAGTTAGAGACAATCATGCTAAGCAAAGTAAGCCAATCCCAAAACACCAAAGTTCAAATGTTCTCCCTGATAAGTGGATGCTAATCCATAATGGGGGGAGGGGGATGGGGAGAATGGAGGAACTTTGGGCAAAAGGGAGGGAGGAGGAGGGGGCATGGGGGCAGGAAAAATGGTGGAATGAGATGGACATCATTGCTCTAGGTTCATGTATAACTGTACATACGTATGGTGTGACTTTACATCATGTACAACCAGAGGAATGAAAGGTTGTGTATAATGAATCAAAATGCATTCTGCTGTCATGTATACCCACGTAGAACAAATAAAAAATTAAAAAAAAAAAGAATAGTCCCATTTGCAGTGCTCAATGTTCACACATGGCCAGTGGCTACCACATTGCACAATATACCTTCAAATAGAATTTTTTCTGTCTTTTCAATATCATATTTTTAAGCTATCTTTTCTCTTTTTTATTTTCCAACTCCTTCCCTTCTTTTACTTTAACCCAAACAATCCTTGGACCCACTGAGACCTACAATTCATATCTGCTTTTATCTCTACCTCCCCCATCATGCCCACCCTACCAGTTTAAATTCCTTGGACAATCATTAGAATCATCCCCATGCATCCACTCTCAAAGCCCTTGTGCCCCGCTCATGCTATAGTACTCACAAACCCAAGCCTAGCCACCTATTAAATCTATATGTGCACAAAAATGTTTGAAAGGAAGCCGGATGTGGGGGCACACACCTGTAATCCCAGCTATTCAGGAGGCTGAGGCAGGAGGACTTTGAGTTCAAAGCCAATCTCAGCATCTTAGTGAGGCCCTAAGCAACGTAGTGAGACCCTGTCTCTAAATAAAATATTTTTAAAAAGGAGGTTCTTGGGATGTCATTCAGTGGTTAAGTGCCCCTGGATCCAATCCCTGGTACCAAAAAAAAGAGTATATATATATATACTCTTTTTCATATATATATATGTGTGTGTGTGTGTGTGTGTGTGTACACACACACACACACACACACACACTTTATATATACCTCGTATAGTATACATACATATGAAGGGAAACAAATCAGAATGTTAATAGTGTAAGACATAGAGTGATGACTGATTTTCTATTTAATTTTTTCTATAACAAGTGACCACTGCTTGTGTGATTTTTTTTAAGTTAAAGAGAGACACACACACACACACACACACACACACACACATTACCTGAGGTTCCAAGCTTCCAATCTCCTTTGGACTTTCCTGTCTGGGTGGGTTCACTGGCAGGCAGTTATTGTCCAGGACAATCTTAATTGACTCATTGTGTGAACAGCCCTCAAATGGACTCCCACCCAGGACAATAATGACTTGGGCCCATCAGCTTATCACAGTGACAAAATCTTAACCAAACAATGACTTGAACACAAACACTGGGGTAACACACCCATTCTTAAACACAAAGAACAAAAGAATATTTTACTCTGGAACTCATAAGTTAGAAAGAACACCAATCTTTTTAAAATTTTATTTTATTATAGGAAAAAAAACATTTAACATGAGATCTGCTCTCTTAAAACATTATTCTTTATTGTGCTAAGTAAAATAAGCCAATCCTAAAGAACCAAAGGCCAAAGGTTTTCTCTGATATGCAGATGCTAATTCACAATTAGGGATGGGGAAGAATAGAGGTATTTTGGACTGGAAGGGGGGAGTGAAAGAAGGGGAGGAGGAGAAAGGATAGTAGAATGAATCAGACATCATTACTCTACATGCTTATATGAGTACATGGCCTGTATAACTCTACATCATGCACAACCAGATGAATAAGAAGTTATACTCCATTTATAGATGGTGTGTCAAAATGCATTCTACTGTCATGTATAACTAATTAGAACAAATTAGAAAAAAACACTGTTCTTTTAAACTCATTTTATCTGTAAGGAGCTAAGCAGTCTACCTGAGCAAAAAGACACTGAGGAGCGGGTTTATTTTAGCAGTGTTTAATGTTATAATCAAAATCAATGAATAATAATCTAAGATAGGGTTATTATGGAGGTGTCATAGAAGAGGAGAAAGGATGATAGACCAAAAAAGAGAGGGCCTGAATTTTGGTCAGAGTTAGGCCACTTAGCGCTGTGCGGCTTTGAAAATCTGAGAGATGGGGTTTCCTTGTCTGTGTAAGGATAGCAAGGCTCTGGACTTCCAGTTCCAATACTCAGCAGTCTGCAGTTAATGTCCTGTGTACCAGCTGCTCTTTAATTTTCAGGAAAATTCCTCTGTGTATCTCTCTGGACTCAGTGGGGCACCTAACAGGAGAGGGCAGACTGCAGCCATGTCTACCCCTTGTGTGTTATGTCCCATTCAGGAAGATCAGGATGGCAAAAGAGGTTCACACAGGTAGACTTTGCCAGAAGCTGATCTTCACCAAAACAAGCATTTACAAGAGGGATCCAGGCTGAGGTTGCAGGATATCCCCAAATCCGGGGCAGGCACAGGGCTGGAGAACTTAGGAGTACATTCAGGAATCTGAGGTAAGCTATCAGCTGTCATTGGTGACAGAGACATCTGACAGTAAGGAGCTCCAACCAACAGGCCTGCCAGCCTCAGGCAGGATGCGTCCCCTAGAGGAGCCACACAGAAGGATGAGGGCTAAGTGTTCCCAGGGGAGATGGAAAGGCTCCAGAGCATGATGAGACATCCACTGCTCCCCTTCCTGAGTACGTAAATACTAGCCCGGCAGCTATGGCAATGGTCAGGAAGGAGTCCTCCAGTTCCAGGTTCTCATTGGCTCTCCTGGAGGGAGGGCTGTAAAACCGACAAGGCTCAGCCACCGGGGCTGGAACAAGCAACTGCCATCCGTATTTCATAGCTCATCCCTTCCTTTTTTTGTCAATGCTCTGGAATCTGTGGGTGCTGAGCAGCTGCTTTCTGAAGATCTCACCTACTTCTTTTCTCTGGGATTATGTATTCTTTACCTGGCTCTGACTCCTGGTTACCCAGACTCTAGGTCTTGCTTCTTGAGTCCTAGCAATGTAACTGGTCATCTGCCACTTATGACCTGGTCATGATTATGGTGCCCTGAAGCCCTGAATGTGTTTTGGGGCCTGATCAGGAAGCAGCAGGAACGTTCTTAGATTTTTCTAGGCCCTCTGAGAGAGATGCAGGAACCCACAGCCCAGAACTCTCAGACTGGTCTTTCTCATGAGTAAGTTTGGATGGCGTCTCAGTTCATTTTGTATTCTAAAACAAAATACCTGAGATTGGATACTTTATAAGGAAAAGAGGTTTATACTGGCTCGTGGCTTTGGAAGTAAAATATCCAAGTTTTAAGTAGTCACATTTGGCAAGACCTCACGTTGCCTCAGACATGGTATATGCCATCATGTGGTGGGAGTTAGCTGGGAGCAGTACAAGGACAGAAGGGTGGTACCAAGCTTTGTAACTATCCACTCTGACAGCCCCCAATCCAGCCCCCAAAAACCTAACCCACTTTTGCTTAAGGGCCCTAATCCTTTCAGAGCAGGTATCCTCGATGACCTGATCACCTCTCACTAGGATCCACCTCTTCAATGCTCCACCACCTCTCTGAACTGTTATATTGGAGACCAAACTTCTAGCACATGAGTCTTTGGAGGACAAATCATATCCAGGCTACAGTGGACAGAACTGGAGAATCTGAAATAGTTCTCTTCTAGGCTTTCCCACAGACCTGCCTCCCAAAGAAAAGACCAGGCAAATCCGCTTACGTATGATGTGAAGCAAAACTTCTATGAGTGTCTGCAGGGAACCTTTGCCTGGGCACTGTCCTCTGCTGAACAGAAACCAAGGGGTCCTGTGCAATATGGACTCAGCGATGCTGAGCTGCCCATCAAGAGGCTTCGGCTCATGGAGATGCACCTGGGGTGCACCAAAGACAGAGCTCAGCACCATGGCCCATACTGATAAGATACCTCATCTAAACATCAGAATGAGTGCACCTAGCCTGGCGTGGTGGTGCATGCCTGTAATCCCAGCACTTTGGGAGGCTAAGACAGGAGAATTGCAAGTTCAAAGCCAGCCTCAGCAATGGTGAGGCGCTGAGCAACTCAGTGAGACCCTGTCTCTACATAAAACACAAAATAGGGCTGGGGATGTGGCTCAGTGGTTGTCAAGTACCCGTAAGTTCAATCCTCAGTACCAAGAAAAAAAAAAAGAATGAGTGCACCTAGAACCCCATATTTTGCAAAGGCTTCAAACTTCATCAAATGAGCCACCCATGCTGCCCAGTCTTCCTCAGTGTCCAACAGGTCAGAGATTGATCCAGTGAGGCCTTTTTTGTCCACAACGAACAAAACCCAGAGGATTTTGCTATGGATCATGCCTCCTCTATAACTAATTGCTCTGAGATGTTGAGATGTCCTTTCTTAGCAAACTTGTTCTGCTCAGGGAAGTGCCCTGCCCCAGCATGGAGGCCAGGGACATTATTCATTGATTGTTTTTGGAATCGAGCTGAGGATGAGGATTGGAACTGTCTAGCCCAGCAGGGCAGATTCTGCAGCCTCTCTCTACTCTGTGGAAATACAACATCTACACTATCAACACTCCCACTCATCTTTGGGATTTAGTTCTTTTCGATCCCTGTATGTAAATGGGGTCCCTTAGCAATCAAACTCCCCCAAACCCGACTCCTGGTGCCCTGTTCACTGAATATTAAGGAAATTACTCCCCTTAGAAGAATACAGATCCACATCATATCTAGTCCCCAGACCCTTGTGATTTCCACCCAGCCCCCAAGGTTGTTTTTGCTAGTCTCCTAGCATCAATACTCCCATGTTTGGTACCTTAAGCAAATGGGGCCCTCTCAGAAGCTCTAAGAGTTGACCCAAGGTTGGGCTGCCTGAATAACCTCCTCAAAGCCCCAAGATTCAGACTGCAGCCCCTTCTTAGATGCTGATCACTGATAAAGCTATTGTTACAAGTCACTCTAAGGAAAGATCATCGCTGTTCCATTTCAAAATCTAGGAAGGTAAGTAGCTATAGCCTTTCTTCAGTCCATGGGCTCACCTTTTAAAAAGTCAAGAGTGAAAAAAATGTGTATCAATTGGATTTCCTAAACCTAGTAACTTTATTTAAAAAAACTAATGAACAAGCCATGAGCTGTGGCGCAGGGTTGTAAGTTCAAAGCCAGCCTCAGCAACTTAGTGAGGCCCTCAGTAGCTTAGTGAGACCCTGTCTCAAAATAAAACATAAAAAGGGCTGGGGATAGGTCTCAGTGATTAAGCGCCCCTTGGTTCAATCCTAGGTACCCAAAAACAAAAACAAAACAAATGAACAAATGCATAACTAAAGCTCTTTTCTACAGGATCCAGGTTGGATTTTCCATCTGAGTTGAGTTTAAAGTTCCATTTCCTTCTCTGTCCAGCTGGGTGATCCTGGGTACAAGAAAGTTAATTGACCTCTATCCCTGACTCTCAACTGCAATGCTACCACATTGTCTTCCTTACAGGGCTGTCCTAAGAACAGACTGAAAACTCTTGATCAACTGCAAAGTGATATTTGCCTGTTATCTACTGTAACTTATTTATTTTTTCTCTCTCCCCCATTACTTGACTCTTGGTAGATGATCTTGTCTCTTTCTCAGAGAGAATAGATGCCATTAGACAGGATCTCTCATCTTTCCAACATCAAACATGCAAACTGCTGCCCTCTCCCATCTTTCCCTCTGCTAGAATGGAAGAGCTGGGTTCCTCCTGCTGAGTCTAATGCCTCTCCCTGAGCTCCCCTGACACACACCTGTGGCTGCCTAAGCCATAAGTTCTCTCTGTTGAACTTTGAACCTTCTGCTCTCAATTGGATCTCTTCCGAGTCTTTAATGGAGATCTAATATCTCCCATTAAAAGGAAAGAAATGCATCATTAAGCTGCTGTGCTTGGGGGAATGAAGGCAGTCGCCTCTCCAGCCCCCGACCCCAGCTTTCACATCCTCAGTCCTTCAGATAAGAAAAAGGAACCTATCATAGTTTTTGGACACCCAGATACAAAATGGAATGATGCATATTTTACTAGGTCATTTAGTTTGTGACTGTTAACAGGATTCAGTCCATACACAGAGAGGTGATGAGAGAGGTGACCACTCACTCCACCAGGTGTCTTTAGACGTCAGGAGTTCTTAAATGGTTTTATGCCCTGCACTCCTTTGGCAATCTGGAAAGCCCATGTTTTCCCCTCTCAAATAATATTAAATGTGTAAAATTAAATAAATATGATTATAGCTGAGCAAGGTGGCACACATCTGTAATCCCAGTGACTTGCAAGGCTGAAGCAGAATGACAAATTTGAGGCCAGCCTCTCCTCTGGGTTCAATCCACAGTGCTGAGGAAAGAAGAAAGAAAGAGGAAGGAAGGAAGGAAGGAAGGAAGGAAGGAAGGAAGGAAGGAAGGAAGGAAGGAAGGAAGAAAGGAAGAAGGAAAGAAAGAGAAGGGGGACAGAGGGAGAGAAAGAGAAAAAAGAAAGAAGGAAACAAAGGTGAGAGGGAGGAAATTATATCAAAATATAGTTATTATAAAATTGTGTTATAGTAATGTATCTGCTTCTTTATAAAAGCATTTAATAAGGATCTGGGGATATAGCTCGGGGGTACAGCATTTGCCTAGTATGCACATACACACAAAAAGTCCCTGGGTTAAATGAAAAAGAATTAACTAAGAAATGTAAAGGCAGTTCAATACTACTATCATTTCAAAGCGGTGATGAACAGAACAGACATCCTAAAACACTACAACGACTATCTTATAATCATCTGTGATTTGTACTGGTGATAAAGACACAATGAAATACCTCTGATTCTACCGTGGCTTGCTACCTACATGTACACAGAAGTCAATGGGGAATACAATTACAAGTTAGTTCATATGAAGATGTCATTTTCCATCCAAGATTATGGATTCTTTACTCTGTCCATGCATCCTAGAACAAGAATACATTTTATAAACACTATTGTTACCGAACACGGTCAGTTCCTCTGTCCAAGAGCTATCCACTGGAGGCCAGGAGCATACACCAGCAACAACAGAGGATGGGAGGCATGATTTCACCTTGGGACTGTGTCCCAAAGGGGACCAGTTAGGAAGCACAGTGCACACAGGGGCATTCTGCCCAAATCCTATATTTTTCGATCTTGGAAATAAACCAGTTAATATTATGATTTCATTGGGGGTCAAACTGTATAGTACAGTGGGCTTGGAGCCTTTGAAACATGAGCTTTCATCAGGAAATTCCACAAATTACTTGGGATAGAAAAACTGACAAATGACAGGAGGAATGTAAGTATATTTTAAACAAAAACCAATATATTTCACCTTTTATAATACCTTTTATAAGTCTACCTTTTATAATGTCACAATATAGCATGAATATGTTCCATGTCAACAAATACAACTACAAAATATTATTAATGGTGGCATATTATGCTATTGAAGACATATGCCATAATTTATTTAAATAATCTCCAGGTATAATGTCAACAGCCTTGCTCTGATGAGTGCTGTAGGTTAAATATTTGTCCATACTCTATTTTTATTTCTTTAGAATATTTCTATAAATGGAATAGTGAATCGTTGTATCACAATTTAGTAACAACCACAAGAACAATGCATATGTTAAGGATTTTTTGATTGGTATTGTCAAATTGTCCTTCAGAAAGCTTGTTTCCATTCCTACTAGAACTGCAATCTCTAGCCTTGGCTCTGAAGGTGACAAAGAGACTGGGAGAATGCCCTTTATGATGGGAAGGAAGAGGATCCTAGCAGGGAGTTGGCCTGGACTGAGCTCAGGAATAATCTGCTTTTCTCCAGCGCTGGAGACATCTTCAGGACAGAATGTGGGAGGGGCCTTCAGGGCCTGGGATCCCTCATGCTAACCTGATTTAAATCATTTGGATAGATACAGCCTTGCATAGCTTTGCTAAGGGGACCATAGGAAGGCATTGGTAACCATGTTTGGACCATGGTACAAGATTACATGATAACAGATAAATATATTACTCAGGGATTATTGTAAGGAGACAGCAGATTATGGAGGAAGGCACTTGGTCTAAGATCTCTGTATCTGGTCATTCACCTTTCAATGTTTTCTTTGCTCAAGTAATAGGGGTTTTAGGGCATTGCTGGAGTGATAGAGACTGGTTTTTTGCTTATTTGTTTTACCATTTTTCTGTTTTCTTTCTTTTGCAGCTAAATAATACATTCCAGAAGGACTAGAACTATTTGATGTTTCTGTTTTATCACCAACAGTAGTAGATTAGGGGGAAAGAAAGTACTTTGTAATTCTCTCTGCTGTTGAAATAAAGTATCAGTCCCTGTCACAAACTGTATGGAATTGTTAAAATCCAAGCAGACCTATAACTGGTTATTCTCTGTTCTCCTCTATGGTTTTATATCATTAGATTTGTTTTATTTCTTCATGCACATAAGAAAAGATCAATTTTCTTTCAGTAATCTCATCTCTCAGATCTGCAATTAGATTACTAGTGTCTTCTATGGCTTAAATGTGTTCCTCCCAAAATCCAAGTGTTGGAAGCTTAATCCCCAAATTCACACATTAATGATATTCAGAGGTGGGGTCATTAGCAGGTGATTAGTATTATATATAATCATGAGGGTGGAACCCCCAGTATGACATTAGTGACTTTAGAAGAAGAGACTAGAGCTGGCGTGCTTGTTCTTCCCCTATGTGATACCCCCCAGTCATGTCAAGATGCAGCAAGAAAACCCTTACCAGACTCTGAGCAGATGCCACACCATGCTCTTGGACTTTCAGCCTCCAGAACTGTGAGCCAAATAAACTTGTATTCTTTATCAATTACTTGGTCTTCAGTCTTTGTTATAGCATCAGAAAACAGACCAAGTATCTTTTTTAAAAAAATTTTTTTAGTTATACATGGACACAGTGTCTTTATTTTTGTTTTACTTATTTTTATGTGGTGGTGAGGATCGAACCCAGTGTCTCACACATGCGAGGCAAGCGCTCTGCCACTGAGCCACAACCTCAGCCCCAGACCAAGAATCTTTGCTGGTATCTTCTTCTGGAATTCCATAGGATGCACCTTCCTATTCACAACTGAAATGTTGCAAAGTTGCATCCATAAGACTTTCTCTCTGATAGAAGCACACAATCAAGGTCTCTGGCCCACCATCCTCTCCAGCCCTGGGAGGAACATCAAAGCTATGGAGAGCAAACACATCCTGGACTAGTGTTGGTTTCTCTTTCTTGGGGCTAACCTGGCCTGCTCTCACAGTTTGGGCTTTCTGGGACTATTGAGACTAGAGGGGCTCCTTGCCTTTTCTCAAGTGTCTTTCCAGGACTCCACTTCTTCCCTGATATAACATAGTGCCCTTAGCCCTTGCAACTCAGATCTCACTTTCTTACTATGGCGCCCTTGGTATCTTCCTGACTCCTTCCCACCAGGCAGGGAGGTCTGCCTTCCTCTCCCTTTCCTGCCTGGTGACACCCACACTTTCCTTAGTGCGAGGAAAGCAAGGCTTAGAAAGTTAAATGGGACTTAAAACTATGTCTTCTAGCCAGCCTCGGGTCCTGATGTTTTTATTGCACTCAAGCTGTGATTGAATTATCCTCAGACTCCCCATCCCTGGTCAGACTTGGAGTTAGATTGTCTGCACGGTCCCCACACCCATCGCAGAAGGTCCAGCAAGCACAGAGCACAAGGAACCGTCACACACGACCCACTGGCAAAGACTTCACGATCTGTTTGGGTGGACAAAATAGCGCACAAGAAACGCAGAGCAACCAAAGCTGTATCCAATCACACTCCGTGTGCGTTCCAGATGCGGCCTCAAGAAGAAAACAAGTGTTTGCTGAATTTGGTATCCAAGGCCCTTCAGTCGGGCTTTATTCTCACCCCACTCCATTTTCTCTTAAGGCGTCCCACCTCCAGCCCTCAAAGTCCACCAGCCAGCGCCCAAGGGTGGGTCCTGGGTTCCTGCAAGCCGGACACCCTCCGATCCCACCAGCACCCGGTGGAGAGGACTGAGAAGGGCCGGCGGAGGGAGGCGGCGGAGGCGCGGCGAGAGGCGCGGGGCGCGGGGCGGCAGGGTCGGGGCCAGGGACGGGGAGGCGCCGGGCGCAGCCAATCCCCGGGCCGCCCCCTCCCCGGCCGCCGCAAGCCGAGCCTGGGCGGGGGAGCCAGGCGGCGGCGGCGGCGGCGGCGGCGGCGACGGAGGCTGCCGTGGGGAGGGATGGAGAGGGGAGGGGGGAGCGGAGCCGAGCGGAGACAGCCGCGGCGCTGCAGAGCGGCTGGGGCGGCGGCGCGGCTCCCGGTGCTCCCCCCGGCGCGCGCCCCGAGTCGGTGAGGGCCCGGCCCCGGAGGCCCCCGGAGCCATGGGCTGCATCGGCTCGCGGACTGTGGGTGGGTACCGCGGCCGGGCGCGGGCGGCGGAGGCAGGGCTCGGCCCGGGTCGCTCCTCCGCCCCCTCCCCCATCCCTGCCCTCGCCCCTCCGGGTACCGCTGCCCGCGCCCGCCCGGCCCTGCCTCGCGCCTCCACTTTCCCTCCATCCGCTCGCGGTCCTTCCATTCCTCGTCCTCCCGGGCTGCCGTCCCTCTCGGCTCTTCCCCTTCTCCCCGTCGCCTTCCCGCAGGCGCGGTCCCTCTCCCAGCGTCTCTCCATCAGCCTCCCTTCGCTCCTCCGCCGCTCTGCCCTACTCTCGGTTCCCTCACCCCTCCACCTCCAGGCCCTCGCCTCTACTCCGCGGTCCCCCGCGCCTGCTCGCCGCGCGGCTTCTAGAGCAGCCCCCTCCAGAGAGGCCCCCGCCCGGTCTCGGCCCCGAGTGTCTTTTGCACGCCCCCACCCGACCCCGCCAACCTGCCTCTGGCTTGAGTGTTTTGCCCCCAACCCTTTCCCTCTCGGTTGCCTTTTCCCGTCGCTCCTGCCTCCCCCGATTTGCTTTGTTCACGTGCATTTTCCCTGTGGGGCGGGGGCGGGAAGAGCCTGGTGCCTAGGGAGGGAACTGGTTCCGCGCCCGCAGAGAACCCGGCTGGGCTGGGTTGGAGGGGAGAGCCGGTGGACACCAGAAGGAGGCCGGGGTTCGAAGCACTGAGAGGGCTCGGAGCCCGCTTCCCTGAAGGGTGGGGCCGGCGCCGCTGAGGAACCTGGGGACCCGCCTGCACCTGTCAGCGGGGGCTGTCGGGGCGGGGCCGGCTCTTTATTTACCTTTGCTTGGGGGAGGTGAAAGGCGCCTCCTAGTCGGTCCTCTTCCTACAGCCTCTGCCTTACTACCGCCTCCCTATCCCCCACCCCATATACTCCCTCCGCTCTACGGTTTAACAAATTAATCCAACCCTCTCCCGAACCCCCAATTTTTCCCTCTCCAACTCCCAGTTTCTCCCGCCTACACGCCCCAGTGAGTGACCTCAGGCTGAGAGAATAATTCGTATTATTATTACAAACTCACTCTTCGGAAGCCTGATTTCTCTGAGACCCGATGTATTTCCATGGAGACCCCCCTCCTCCTCTGCCTTCACCCCTTCCCCTCAGTTCCCTTTCCCTCCCCCTCCCTGCCCCCCAAGGCTCTGACTCAGCTCTCCCTCTTCCTCAAAGGCCACCTTCCCTCCCTCCCCTCCCTCCCACTCTGCTCTCCACCATCTCTCTTCTCCTCAGAGATTTCTCTGCCTGCCCCATTCCTGCTACGTGCAGATGTCCATATTTTGTATCCCAGTCACAGCCCTTGACTTGACCCATCTCAGCATCCCCCAAAGCCCCCAAAAAGAGCCAGTCAGCTTAACAGGGGTCCTACCTCTCTCAGTCCCATTAATTCCAATTTCCTTCCTTTGGCATCAGAGACGCTCCAAGGCCTCCTCATGTCCAAGACTCCATTCAGTGCATCCTTTCTAAGAAGGGACCTGTAACCCCAAACTGAGTCACAAAACTTCTGTGTGTAAAAGATCCAAAAGAACAAATGGTTCAGCCAGCCATCTGATGCTTAAATCCCTCAGCAACTATCCAAGAAGTTCTTCTGAGACTTCAGAGGGTGCCACCCTGCACTAGGGATATGAGTCTACCCCTTGGCTTGGTTATGTGCCCCTTATGTTCCCCACCAGCCCTCAAACTCTGTCTTCTCCCATGTCTTCAGTCTTCTTGAACTTGGTTCAAATTCCTATTCTTTCAATACCTATTTTGCAAAGTCCCATTGTCTCCTTCCACTTTCCTGTCTCTCCCCTTGAATCTATCACCTGTCTCCCAACAGTGCAGTGTCTTCATCTCACCCTTCCTCTTTCTGATCTCACTGCTTCTCAGAGAACACACTTGAGTTCTTGCCACTTTTCCTTTATCCCCCCAGACTCAACAGTTCTTATGGAAGGCAAAGAGAAAAGATACATTTCTCCCCATCCCCACCCAAATAATAAGGCCTAGGCAAGAAGCATCTCCTTAAAGTTCTGCTCTTTTTTTATACTGTAATTGGTGAAAAGACCAGATCCCATATAGAAACTGCCAATGATTGCTCGGGACAAGTGGAGGATTGTTTTCCTACTAAAATCCAACCTCTGATTCCTCCCACTCTATGTAAACAACAACAAGAAGTAAGGCCATGAAACACTTTTTCTGAGTGCGCTATTCTTGGTTGAGCTAAAACTGAATGTTTTGGCTCAGCATTATTATTTCTTTCATCAAAAATTTTGGAACACTAGGAAATGGGAAATCAGACGAAAGCATGACAGTTGTTGAGAAGGGATGGGATGGGATGCCCAGTCTGTGGCCTCAGCATTCTGTGAGAAAAGACCAAGGAGGGACCCAGGGGGACGAGAGTCTGCAACTCATCTTCTGGTCCCTTTAGGGAATGAGGTGATTGCAGTGGACTGGAAGGGCCTGAAGGATGTGGACCAAATCAACATGGACAGCACCAGCTCACTGCATGGGAGCAGCCTCCATCGGCCTTCTACTGAGGTGAGGGCTGCAATGCTTAGCTGCCCCTTTTGCCAGAGAACTGAGACCCCAAGAACCACCTTGAACAAAGCCCCCAAGTATCTAGCTGCCTGATCTTCCCAAATTTCATGGCAACATCCCAAACACTCCTTCAGACAGACACTTTTACAGAACATTTTTCCCACTTTTCTGAAAATACATGCCAACTCTTCCACCCTGAGATGCCACTTCCCCAAGTTAGCCTCAGGAAAGCTGGCCTCACTCTGCATACTTCCAGACATCCCTGTGAGGAATGTGGGGTTACCCGCACCCCTGGAAGTGCCTGCAATACCATTCCCTTTCCTCTCTCCTACAGCAAACACGGACTGATTTCTCCTGGGATGGCATCAATGTGAGTGCACCTGTGCCCAGCCTTCCCCAGTCCACACTGACTCCTCTTCTTTGTAGTCTCCCCTAGACCCTCCAGAGGACATGTGCTGCCTAGCTCCAGCAGGCACTGTGGGCCCCCACATGCTCCACCATCTCCTCAGTGTTCAAGGGTGATTGGAGTGTATACCTCCCTGGGACTCTAGAATATATGACCTGCCCCAGTGCATATTATTCTTAGGAGCCACGAACCTTTCTCCACATGTGGGACATCCCTATACCTTCTTGTTCTGCTCCTCCTCCCACATTCCCTATTCCAGCTCTCCATGGAAGACACAACTTCCATCCTTCCGAAGCTTAAACGAAACTCTAACGCTTATGGCATTGGGGCCCTGGCCAAGTCATCTTTCTCAGGTGAGACTTCCAACCTGGGGGAGCATCCAGACAGGGGAATACTTACAGTCTCCTGGTCTCTGTCTCCTCGTTCCTTCAGGCTTGATGAGGACCCACATCCCCACACCCCTGAGTCATTTGTTCTTTCTTTCAAGCTCCTGTGTTCTCCTCCTCGAAGCTGTTGAGTCCCGTGGGATCCTTGCCCCAGTGGGATGGGATCCTGTGGCCTGGGGCAGGGATGATGGGGGGCAGGGTCCAATTGTGTGATATTCTGGAGGATGTGGAGAATATCTGGCTCCTCAGGGATCTCGCGAAGCATGAAGGACCATGTGACAAAGCCCACAGCCATGGGGCAAGGCCGGGTGGCCCACATGATTGAGTGGCAGGGCTGGGGGAAGACCCCAACCATTCAGCCGCAACACAGCCATGAGGCCGTGCGCAGGGATACAGATGCCTACTCCGACCTCAGCGATGGTGAGAAGGAGGCACGTTTTTTAGCAGGTACTTGAACCCTGAACCCTCAAGAGATATGTTTTGGGATGGCCAGAGACTGACAGTCCAACCTGTTTCCCTGTGGCAGGACTGGCCCCAGTCGTATGCTGACCCTAGGCTTACATTTCCCAATAGCTCTAATTCCAAGCGTTTTGACTGAATGCTGAGAAGGGCCTTCAAACATGCTTTTATTATAATCTTAGAAATGAAGGGAATTATAAGGGATTTGTGAGCCCACTTATCCTGATGCCATCTCTCCTGTACTGGGGGCCTACCCCATGGTTCCCTTAGTAAAGGAGAGAAATGAAGGGGCCTTGGGTTTCAGAGGATCTGCTCCTACTCATGTTTCTAGAAGTGAAAGAAGGCGAGGCCTAGGGGATCCTGTCTAGCCTTAGCCTGTCAGCATCTGGTGTTAGGAATTCACTTACTGGGCTCATTGCTTGTGACAACCTCTACATGCCCAAGGGAACTGGACGAGCAGACAGTGGTCTACAGAAGGCGTTTAATTCTAGGAAAGCAGTAGAGGTTCTATTACAGACAAGCAGTTTACCTACTAAGGGTGGCAGAGCTCTCGTGACAGCTCTAATAAGATACCTACAAAGAGGGACAGGTCTGACAGCAAGGCAAGAATCGGTGTGTTGGTGGCATGGGTGATGAGAAAATAGCAGTGAGGAGGGTAATGGACATGCAGGGGTAGGGCTGGGCAGTTGCAACACAAGCTTCAGCTGACTCATTACTTGGTCTAAAATAGGGTCCCCCAAGTGCACCCATCCCCACTATTCTACCCCTTTTCCTCCCTCCAATCCCTTGAGCTTTCAATTTTGTAACACTGTGGACCCACATTCCCTTGACGTGCCTTTGGGGATTCTCTGTTCTTGAAACATACCAGTTAGCTTCTGCTCTCAACCATCTAATACTAGGTTCAATTCCTAAAAACCTCCAAAGACAAACTTTTAGAAACCCCTAACTTTAATCCCTTAGGATACCTCACCAGAAGATCTCCAACTCTTTCCCCTAGGAATCATAAATCCGACCTTCTGAGAAGTCCCCACACAGTATTGCCTTGTTTTGGGCTGTATACAAAGACTGTTCTGTCCAATACAATAGCTATTGGCCACATGTGGCTACTGAGAGCTTGAAATGTGGCTAGTCCAAATGGACATGTGCTGTTAAGTGTAAAATACTGACTAGATTTTAAAGACTTCATATAAATAAGAGAATGTAAAATATCTCATTAATAGTTTTTATATTGATGATATGTTGAAATGATAATCTTTTAAACATACTGAGCCACATAGGATATAAAATATATTGTTAATGTCACTTGTTTCTGTTTCATTTTCTTAAATGTGGCTACTGTGAAGTTTAAAATGAAACAAGTGGCTTGCATTCTGATTCTGTTGAGCTTCCGTGCACTAGGATGTCTCTGTCCCCTTTGCATGTGTCTGCGGGTTCCCTGAGGAATCTTGTAGTGACTGCGCTTCTTCTCCCAGGAGTCATGGAACAGTTTGCTATCTCCGAGGCCACACTCATGGCCTGGTCTTCCATGGATGGTGAGGACATGAGTGTTAACTCCACCCAGGAGCCACTGGGCTGCAACTACAGTGACAACTACCAGGAGTTGATGGAGAGTCAGGGTAAGAGAGGATTCCAGAACCCAACTCCTGGGACCTAAGAGGCTCCCCAGCTTCTGGGCTGCCTCCATCTACCTGTCCAGGACTTTCCTGTTGGTCTCCACTCTCCGGCTGTCCTCCCACTCTGTGCACCCTTTGTTTTACCCTCAGTCCTCTGTATTGTCATTACTGCCTCTGATGTTCTGTGGCCCCTCCAACCTTCCTGATTCTCTTTACAGATGCCCTAGCTCAAGCCCCCATGGATGGATGGCCTCACTCCTATGTGTCCCAGGGCATGTACTGTCTGGGGTCATCGGATGCCTGGGAAGCAAGTGACCAGTCCCTCATTGCCTCTCCAGCCACAGGATCCTACCTTGGCCCTGCATTTGATGACTCACAGCCCAGCCTACATGACATGGGGCCTGTCCACCCTGCTTCGGGATACTCTGCTCAGGAGCCTCCGCCACTGCTTGGGGGAGACACTGACTGGGTGCCAGTGGTGGGTGGGGTAGACCTGGGTAGGGGGCCTGCCGAGGAGGAGAAGAGGCCACTGGCCCCTGAGGAGGAAGAGGATGCAGGATGCCGAGACCTAGAGTCGCTTTCCCCACGAGAAGACCCTGAGGTGTCCACTGCTCTCAGCAGGAAGGTGTCTGATGTCACATCTTCAGGCGTGCAGTCCTTTGATGAGGAGGAGGGTGAGGCCAACAACTAGCTTCCTCCCACGCCACTCCCACCTGAGGGGCATGGCTGCAACCCAGACCCTCCCTTGCCCCAGCAGCACAGCTGAAACCCGGGTAGAAGATCTCGGGAACCCTGGAGCTTCCAGCCTTTGCCTGGAAAGTGGAGGACCCACAGGGGTTGTATCTAGGCTTACGCTCTAGAAACCACAGGCCCAGGAACTGAGACCCAGACAACTAGATGGCGGTGAACCTGGCGTGACGGAGAGAAGAGCAGGGGCTGTGGACTTCTGGGTCTGCCTAGTTGCAGCCCAGAGACCGGAGTGCAAGTGGCTGTGCTGGAGACTGGATCTCAGTTCTTTGCTCCCTGATTCCGTCTTCCAGGAGCCTTGGCTGTGTTGTCTGAATGCCTCCTTTCTCCATTTCACTCTTGCTGTTCCCGACTCTGTGTTTCCTCTGGCAGTGGCCCCAGCTCATTCCCACTGTGAGGAGCAGACTTCATGGCTCGGCGGGCATGGGAGAGTGGCCTGAAGGGCATGTCTGTGTCCAGGGTGGACAGTCTGCCCTCTGTGGGTAATTTGGCTTCTGAGATCAGGAGCCAAGGAGGAGGTGGACGTGGTAGCTGAGATTCACAAGGGGTACAAGCATGGTTCTTTATCCCAAGGCTTGCCCAGAGTCAAGAGGGTCACTGATGAGTCAAGGACAAACACAGCGGCTTGTTCTAGGATCTTGAATGTCCGTCCCATGGTTGAAAGGAGGATCCTAAGATCTGGGAAAAGACCCAGCAAGGGCTGGCTGCTCCAGCTCTGGCTCCCCTTCCTGCCTTCTTCCACCCCCTGCTCCAGGATCCTGGCTCTAAGGAGAGTGAGGGACACCAAATATGCTGACACAGGATGTAGGTGTCCTTGCTGGTTGGGAGCATGAGGGCCGGGGATCCTCCCACCTGCCCTAATTCTCTGGAGCTGTTTACACTTTTCTCTTTGCCTTTTCTACATTTTTATAACTTTGTGGGGTCTCAGGGTCGAGCAGGGCAGAGGGAGAGTCTGGTGCTGCTGCTGCCTCGGCCGGACTGGGCTGGTGGTTGCAGGCCAAGGTGGGCACTGGTTCCTTCTGCCCCTTCATCAGCTCTTCCCAGAACTCCTGAGAGGGCCTCCCACGTGTCCTCCCTCCCTTCCTGGGCTGCTTGAGGAGGAAGAGGGGAGAATCAGTGCATCTTTCCTTCCAGGATGGGTTTGCAGTGGGGCACAAGCTCACCCATGGGCACCCAGTTTCCACTCTGGTTTAGAATGGAAGGTGGGGACATGGAGCGGCAAGTCAGCCCAGGACTTCTGTGAGGGCACATGAGGACAGGGTCCAGAGTGAACTGGGGAGTGAAGCATCAGGGCAGAGTGAAGCTGGGGAGAACTTGTCCCTACTTCTGCCGTGGTGGCCCACTCCTGGCTTATGGCAGAGGTGGAATTCTGACAGGAGCAGAAGCCTCAGGCTCAGAGCCTATTTCCTTTTCCTTGTGCTTCTAAGGTCCCAACTCAAGGCCTGATTCATACCATACTCTGTCAGGGGTCCTACTACTTGATCCTCTGCTGGCACAGGAGCACAAGCTACCCATTCTCCCACAGGCCTGGCTTCTGTGGTTTTGGAGTGAAGAGGCCAAGAGTTGGGGTGCTTCTGTCCACCCATGACCCCGCCCTCCAATTTCCAACCCTCATACACATGTGCTCCTGAAGTGCAGCCAGGGCTGTCTTCCAGGGAAAGGGGAGAATGGCTAGCCTGAGGTTGGTTCTTGGCAGAAATGAGAGTAGGCCTGGTGAGACACGGTAGGTGACCGGTCACTTACTTCATCTAATGCTGCCTGAACGGGAGAAAATACCTCTTATGTTTGCTAATGTGTCATGACTCTGCATACCAGGGCCTCACTTCTAGGAGATCTGGGAAGGGGTTAGCTTGCCCACCCAGGCAGCTGTCCTGGCCCATCTCCTGCTGCAGGTCACTGGGGTTTGCATGCTCAGGCTACCCCCTCCCACAAGGCCCCATTTCCTTGCCTTATCCTTCCCATTGTCAGTGCATCACCTTCTCTTTGTCTCATGCCCTGGCACCCTACATTCTTCCCCCAGCTCACAATGGACATCCGATCCAGGAAGCGGGTTCATTCAGTACAGTTTCTTTTTGCTCAGGGCCCTGGGAAGTTAGGAATGGTAAACTAAAGCAGCTTTCTTTTCTCCCTCCTTTTCCCAGCGAAGCCAAATGGTCCCTGATGGAAGATGATTAAAAAGCTGAAGGAACTAGTAGGGCTCACACATCACTGGGGCTTGGTGTCCCCTGGGTGCTCTCACATCACAGCACAGTCAGGTGGGGTCTGCCTTTCGCTAGGCGCTCCACCCCTTTCAAGAGGGAGAAGACCTGAGGAGCTGGCCTGGGACCACTTTGGACTCTTCTGGAGGGAGGGACTGCCTCTCTGGTGCTGGGGGCAGGGTGCATGGGGGTTTGCTTCTAGCCTATTTTAAGGGGAGGGGTGGGGCATGTGCAGGAAAAGGCTGGGGGGTGGGGAAGGGTCGCTTTTCCTTTGGGGTTAAAGGCTGTGCGGCACGTTTTACAGCAGCTCTGGAGCAGGGCTGTTTTTATATTCTTGTGAATGAAATTGCTCTTGCTAAATGATTTTTTTTAGGGGGGGGTGCACTTTCATTTTCAACTGAATTTATTAAATGAAAATCCGAACCTTCCATTCCTCCCCTCCATTGTCCCCCACCTTCCCTTCTTATCCTCTTGCTAAGGAGGGGATCTTGAGGGTGGATTCATTATCTTACCCTTGCACCCACCCATACATCCCACCCTGTCTTCCAGGTCTGAGACATCTCCATTTTCATGGCCAGTCTTAGCATGTTTTCTTAATGTGATCTTCTCACCCAGGCCCAAGAGAGATTCTATGACATATATTACAGAGAGAATTCTATATAAATATATAAATATTATAGATTATATACACATGGGCACGGGCTTGGATGCCCACTGCCAGTCCTCCTACCCAGGCTCAGCATCTGCCTCTGGGCCTGGGGAGGTGGAGGGGATGCTGCGATGCTGGAGAAAGCCAGAGGCTGTGTTCAATGACACTAAACAGACTGTGGTGGTATCCTCTGACTTCAAGTGTCTTATTTTGGGGATGGAAGAGACTGGGTGGGGGGTGGGCAGAAGGAGAACGCTGGGGAGAGGACACAACTGCAGAACTAAGTAAGGCAGACAGGAATGGAGGGAGGGTATGGAGCCATGCCCTGGGGGTGGAGTCGAGGTTCTAGATGCTCAGCGCACCTGGCATCTCTTTTTCAGGAAGGCAGGCTAAGGCATGCCCCACAGCCACCAAGGATAAGGATGTGACTGCCCCAAGGGTGGGAAGCACCAAAACAGCCTGCCATCTTCAGGATGCCCCTCAACTCCCCACCCCTAGAAGAATCCAAGGAGCTGGTCTAAGAGGGGCCTGGGGATGTCAGAGAGACCCCAGCCTTGGTTCTCAGCAGAAGCTCTAGTCAGAGTGGTTCCAGGGCAGAGATGATCCTTGTTAGGACAAGTCAATCACTATAGTCGGGTAAGGGAAGACGCATTTTATAGGGAGTAACCTGGAAACAGGGAAACAAGGAAATGGGGCCTTCTGCTAGAGGGAGTCAGATAATACCATGGAGCCATGGTTGTTTGGCAGTAAGATACCTGCCCCTTCCATGTGGACCCTTTAGCAACCTTTTCTTTTCCGGACATTTGTCCTTGATGGTCTTTATCCATAACTCACTGCTTGAAGCAGGGGACAGAGAAAGGAGGATGTAGTTGGCCTTTCTTGCCCTAGCAATGACCCTAGAGACAGACAGTAGCAGTCAGGACAGGATCTGGGGGCACTTCGTTGGAGCAGATATGTGCAAGCTGGAGCTTCCAGAGTAGCAGCTGTGGACAGTCTGAAGACACATTCTGGGGTGATCTGTCCACAAGGCCAGGAGGTAGTCCCATCTCCCCCTCCAATATGGCTCTTTTAGGGCCACCATCATTCTGGGCCATCCCTTACTGCAAACTTTGAAAACAAAAAGATAGGCAAGACCAGGAAGGTGCTTGGACAAAAGCACTGGGGAATTAGCAGGTGGTAAGGGGAGGCAGGGACCCCATCCATACAACAGGAAATCCCAGGAAGCCTCATGGAATATCCTGAGCCCTTCTTGGGGATTAGAACTACCTGCCTGGGAATGGGGAAGCAGTCTAAATAACTGACCCAAACTCTTCCCTGCCCCAGTTAAGACTCCTCCTTTAAGAACGTCACTATCACATTTTAAAATTTCTGGGAGGGACAAAATACAGGTGTGCCTTTCAGGACACCCCTGCTCACACAAGTCCACCCTCTGGCGTGGACCTCTCAGCAGTCACATGAGGTCCTGGAAGGTGGTCAAAGGATTAGTTCATCCTCATCCTCCTCATCACTGGATCGCAGATTGGGGCCCTGCAAGATGTCAGCCAGTTCCTCTTCTGGTCCTGGGCTCTCCACCAGCTCCAGCTCTTCCAGCTCACTCTCTGCTTTGGCTAGGGCCAGGGGGCGAGGGGGCTCTGGCGATGGGGGTGGCACAGGAGTCTCTGGCAAGGCAGGAGCCACATCCCCAGCTCCAAGGACCCCAGCTCCATCCTCAGGCAGGTTCCAACCCTCTGCGGGAGGGGGTGGTCCCCCAGGGCTCTTTCGAGTTGAAGTTGTGTTCCGGAAGCTGGCAAGGGGCGGGCGGAGCTGCACCCCAGATTTGGTGTGGCCCTCAATGGCCTTCTGTAGCTGGGGAGGAATGGGAGAGGGAATGAGGCACAAAGAAGAAAAGAGAAAGATGAGGCAGCCGGGGAGAAACCGGTGAGCACACACACAAGGAAACAGTAATGGGAAAGAGACAGGAGCAGGAAATGGAGAAGTGGAGAGGCAGACAACAGGGAACTAAGAAAGAAGACAAGAAGGAGGAGACAAGACCATCCAGCTCCCCTGACTCAGGCCCTCTGCTGACCCTTCCTTCCTAGTGACCTCCTTAGTCCCATCCCCCTACCTCTTTCCACAGCCCTCCCAGGACACACTCCTGTGAAATGTGACTCATGCCATTGGTGGAAGGTCACGTGGGATCTCACCTGGCATGGAGAATCCTGTCCCCTTTGCCACTGTAGCCATAACAAGCTTTGCATCTCTACCTCCCACTAGCTGCTCTCTCACCTCCTCCAGTCTCTGAGTGAGAAATGGGGAAACTTGGAGGGACTTCCAAGATATCAACACCATCCCTTTCCACTTGCACTCTTTTGTTCTGTGCCCATTTGTCCCTCCTGCTCCTTAAGGGGGACCCATCATTATCCATTACCTCCTCCAGTGCCAGGACACCCCTGAGCTTTCCCATGCTGGTCACATAAGCAAGATGGAGGCCGAGAAGCGAGAAGAGGGTGTGAGTCTGAGGGGGGAGAACACAGGTCAGTGCACCCCACACACCCGCCTGCCCTCCCCACAGCCCTGAGCAGCCAGCAAGGCCTTGCCTTGTGCAGGGTCGTCTGCTCCACCAACTGGAAGGGAGACTGGTCAATACAGCAGCAATCAAAGCAGACGGGCTGGCTCAGCTGCTCCTGCTCCCAGGCTTCAATCTGTCAGGCAGAGTAGGAATGTCACCAGTATCACAGAGGCCCAGCTAGGACCTGAACTAGCCTCCTTGTCCCTGCCCAGAACCCTGAAACACATGAACCACTGCTGACCCAGCTGATAAGTAGAGCCTCCCTTGTTCCCAGAGGACAGTGCCTCTCTCTCCTCTCTCATCAGGCCTAAACCCACACTTCACTCTAAGATACCCAGAATAGGGTCCTTCTTTCTTCCAGTCTCCCAAATCTGCACCTGGGGGACACCAAACATTGACTTCTTATCTACCTTTCCAGCTTTATTTTCCATTCTTTCCATAGACCCACCACTCCAATCAAACCCAACTGCTTTCTGTTCTTCAAATGTGCCTTCTGGTTGTCTTTGCTGTTCTCACTACCTGGATTCCTGCACCAATCCCCTCCCCACAGGTGTGTCATTCCTGACTCTCCCAGTCAGGCATGCTTTCCCACTTTTTTACCCCATGGAACTCTGCAAATCTTTCCTTTTCAGAAATGGCATTGGTCATGCTCACCCTTGCCTGGCAATTGTCTTACCTCTGCTTGCTAGACATCTGCTCCTTGATAATGTTATGTGCATCAATTGCTGTATATGTAAAGAAATTAGCATAGCAACCTCTGATGAAGTCAATCATGTTGCATATTTGTTGAATTTGAGCAGACTGACATCCCATGGCACTTAGGTAACTTGAGGAAAGCTGGTTTTAGTTTGTTAGTTTTTTATTTTGGTCTATGACAGGCTCATAGAGGCATAAAGGCCAGCAATCCTTTTTTTTTTGTTGTTTGTTTGTTTTTTAAACTGGGGCTCAAATGCAGAGCTTATGGATGCTGGGCAAGCGCTCCACCTCTGAGCTACATCCTCAGCACTTTTCATTTTTTATTTTGGGTCTTGCTAAATTGCTGAGGCTGGCCTCAAACTTGCAATACTCCTGCCTAAGCCTCCCAAGCTGGGGTTACCGGCATTCGCACCTAGATCTAGAAATCCTCTTAACGTTAGATAAACACTGGAACTACCAAGATTACAAACAAGGCATTATGTCATAAATGGACCTAAGAGTTTCTAAAATTGTTCTTCAGTCTGTTTCTTCTGAGTGATGTAGTGCTTTACCTACTTATTTCACTATTTGTCCAAATCTGTACCTCTAAGCTTTGGAGAATAACAACAAAGGCTGTCACTGCATTCTGTGTGGTCCACAGAGAGACTCCCTCCATCTGTCCTTTCCTGAGGCTCCTGGACAGTGAGTGACAGTCACTCCTCCACTAAACTCATCCTCCTGACTGAGGGTTCCCACAAGGCTTAACAGGCCTCAGCACAGGGTGAACAAGCACTTAGCAGGAAAGCTGCAGACAGGATATATTGCAGGATGGGTCGGGTGGATCCTGTCCTCTTCCATAATCATTTCTGGCCTGCTCAGTTTCCTTTTCTGCCTTTCCAGCAGCAGCAACATACTTACTTCCTCTGTGCCAAGCATTATTCTAATTGCTTTCCATGTCTTAGCTCATTGAATTCTCCCCAACAACCCTATCTTCATCTTCATTTTGCAGATGAGGAAGCAGAGGTACACAATGTGATGGGTGGAGCCACGAATCTAGAATTGTGTGCTGACCATGTTACAGCTCCTGTTTCTGTCCAAGAGGAGGAAAATGCTCCTATAGAGTCTTGCAAAAAGCTCAGCACCAGTTCAAAACCAGAGCTGTAACTATGTATTCTGAACAGAATATGCAGAATTGCTGGGAATTTGGGTGAATTCTTACCATACTGAATTCTTTTCATAATTCCCATAATTCCCTCATATTTTCTTTTGTCAATATCAACATCTTGATGTTGTCAAGATTGTCATATGATCTGATTTGATCTGAAAAATGTGTTCAAAATATCCTGAATTTGTACCTTATCTCTCTAAAATACCTCAATAGGTCACATGGAAGTTGGTAGCTCCTTCAAGTTTTCCTTGGGAAAGACAAGCTAGAAATATATGATCTATCTTCTTTTTATGCCTTGCTGAACTTTAATTCAAACAGTCATTATAAAGCCACATTGATCAATTAGCTGTTTTAATTAATTAATTAATTTACTTACTTACTGTGAAACTGGTATTGAACCCAGGAGCACTTTACTACTGAGCCACATCCTTGGTTCTTGTTTTTAAATTTTGAGACAGGGTCTCACTAAGTTGCTGAGGCTGGTCTCAAACTTGTGATCCTCCTGCCTCAACCTACAGGGTCATTGGGATTATAAGCATGTGCCACCATACCTAGCTCTGGTTTTCACCTTTTAGTGCAATAAAAGCATGTTATTGGGGCTAGGGCTATAGCGCAGTTGGTAGCATGCTTGCCTCACATGCATAAGGCTCTGGGTTCAATCCCCAGCACCACACACACACACAAACACACACACACACTCACACACACAAGCATATGTATTTATATTATTGGCTTTGGCAACTTAACAAAGTACTCCTAAAATGCAGTCGTGGGGGCTGGGGTTGTGGCTCAGTGGTAGAGCACTTGCCTCACATGTGTGAGGCACTGGGTTCAATCCTCAGCACCACATATAAATAAATGAATAAATAAAGGTCCATCAACAACAACAACAAAATTTTTTTAAATGCAGTCGTGGCCCATCTGATTCCTTTGTGGCACAAGGAAGTGTTATTCTCTTGCCTCTGTGATCATCTATCTGACTTTTCCACAAGTCATGTCACAGCGGGTGTGTGTTTGGAGGGGAGGCAGGGGAGAAAGGGAAGTTTTCTTTTGTTTCTTCCTATCCACCCACAACCTCCTCCTCTGAGCTTGCAGTACTTCTGATCCACAGCATATATTCATTCTGGATGTCCAATAAGATGTTTATTTTAAAATAGTACCCACCATGGCCTTTTGTCAGCTGCACACTTTAAAAGCTCTGCCTCTTCAGGCTTTGCAGCCAGTTTACATTCTCCTATGCTACATGGAATAGTTGCTAATGTTTTATTTATTTATTTATTTATTTATTTATTTATTTAGCTCCTCTACAACCCTTGGAGCCTGTTCTGATCAGGCTCCGAACCACTGCTCCACATTCTGTTCTCACAACCAAGCACAGTCAGTATTAGGGTTTTCTCTGGTGGAATTGGTAACTGCCTTTTTAGGAGATAGGCACCTGTCCCCCAAAAGCACCATCAGCATGATTTGTCTTCCATTTGCAGGTCCCAGACTCACTACCAGGCAGTCTCAGGGCCTGATGGGTCCTGCACAGTATCCACCACCAGGACGGATTCGTCCATGGTAGTTTTGATGCGGTTCTTCCCCATCCTTGAGGTTAGTGCTGGCTCCTTGGTGCCATATTACTACAGGTAAGTCCCACCCTTCTGAATGGCCTCTGCCTGGTCTAGAATGTCCCTCAACTCCAGAAGATCCAAGGCTCATCTTAGCACCATGGCCCCATCTTCCCATGGAGGCTCAGAAATTTCATCTTCTGTAACAATCTTGTCCCTCAAAGAATACTGTTGGGCCCCATCACATGCTCCTACTCTCCACAATCATACCTTACTCCCACCTCTTGAAATACTTCCCTGTCTAGACCCGCATTTTATCCTTAACAATAACACAATGAAAGAGTAGGAAAAAATTGTCAATACCTCCATCAGACAGAACAATCCACCCCAGATTGCAGTTTCTCTTACTTACCTCTTCAGGTGACATGTTATCCACTAAATCTGTTGAATCCTACAGAAGAAAGACATGAGACAAGGTCTTTCCCTTTTCTTTTTACACTAGCAATGGTTTCCCATGAAGCAGTAGTCATCTCTCCCTGGCTGGGGCCACAGAAGCCTCCTTTCCAAGTCATCTTTCCTGCAGGCATCTCTGCCCACTGGTTAAGGGCCATGGTTTCCCACTTTTCAAATACAAGCTCCCTTTCCCCTAGTCCTTGGCAACACATCTCCTCTCACCTGGGTTGTTTTCTTCTTTGCAGGGCGAGCTCTGCCCAGCAAGCAGCGCAGCAGGCATTGGAAGATGGAGAATCTTTGACCTGAAAGGAGTGGTACATAGATGGAGGAAATGGCCAGGGACTCTTGAGTGGTCGCTGACACTTTGTCACCAAACGACTGCACTTCCCAGGTGCCTCACTTCTGTAGACACCTCTCTTCCACCTCTGCTCCCACTCCTTGGAACAGTAATATGAAGAACTGGGCGATAAGAGCCTCTCCCACCATCACCAGCCTCACACCTCCTCATAGGAGTAGGTCTTAGATGGTGAGCCCAGACTCAACCCAAGGCCTGTGTTAGCGGATATGCTAGGAGGTCTTCACCTGCAGGCTCAGGGGCTTCCGGTGGCTGTTTGTGGCTGGGCAGGGGCCCATTGAGCTCTTCAGGGGAGGATGGAGCAGCAGGAAAAGGGGGAGGAGGATGAAATGGAGGAGGAGGCAGCTGAAAGAAAGTAAAAATTCTCAGCCTCAGAGAAGAGGCCTCCCTGCCTTTCCCAGTGGGTATCCTGGGAAATCTAACTCTATTCCTCCCATGGCTCAGGTTCCTATATCCCTTTGAATTCCCATAGTCACCTACAACCTTATCTCCTTCAGAGACTGGACTCAGAGGACTGTCTCTTTGGCGCTCAATCCAGAATTCTGGCTTTCTCAGTCATCCATTCACATTTGGTCTCCTGTCTCCTAGTTTCCTTGCACCTGTCACGGTCCAGCCCAGCCATCGCCAAGGAGATGTCGCTGGCGACCCCTGCTGACAACTTTCTTTCCCTTCATTCCCTTGGTCGGGCTCGCCTGGCCCTTCCAGGCTTCCTCACCTCAGTCTTCCCTGAGAAGTCCTCGTCTTCATCCTCATCCACAAAGGCGAAGGACTCGGGCCTGCCCCGGAGCCCCTCCCCTGCCAGCCGCGCCTTGCCGTCGTAGGGCAGCTCGGACAGCTTCCGCGCCAGGTCCTGGGCGGCTCGAAGCCTCCGCTCTGGACAAAGGTGGCGCTGCAGGAGGGACTGAAGCTCTGAGCGCTCCACGGAGCCCAGCAGGATCATTGAATCTGGGGGGAACCCACGCTCAGCCTGGGGTCTGCTCCAGACTCTGTGCTCCCCCACCTGGCATGACCAAGCCAGAGACAGCAGAAACCCAGTGTCTGCTTGTTTCTCCAGCCCTCTCTTCCTAAAAATATCATTTCAAAAACCCTCCAGTGTTGACCTCTCTCCATCTCTTCTATTTCACACAGTTAGCACTGACAGACCCAATTGGTACCACACTAATTGGTGCTAAAGTGTACTTATTTGGATGCTACCCTCATATAGAATGTTTGCAAATAGAGGTAATAAAATGGACCAATCAACTCAGCGCAAATAGAATAATCTGTGAAAAGCCATTCAAACAGGCTATGGCATGAGCACATTTTGAAAGAAGAACAATGCAAGCATGTGTCTTCCAACCTGGAAGAAAGGAAAGAAGGACACTGCTTTTCACATTTGATATGTCATCACTTAAACTGGGTCTTTTTAGGACATAAACAAAATGGCTACTTTTCCTGGAAAGGTCTGTATATGTTTATAGAAATTCTGCTACAATAATTAACATTTTCATTAAGTTTTAAGGCCATGAAATTGTAGCAGTGTTACTGAGATAAATTGTACTAAGTCTCAGTCATTACAATGAAAATCTTGCACCTCACAGGCTGCACCTTTGCACCAGTCAAGATCCACTGCATGAGCTGGGCACAGTGGTGCAAGCCTGTAATCCCAGCACTTAGGGAGGCTGAGACAGGAGAATCGCGAGTTCAAAGCCAGCCTCAGCAATGGCGAGGTGCTAAGCAACTCAGTGAGACCCTGTCTCTACATAAAACAAAATAGGACTGGGGATGTGGCTCAGTGGTCAAGTACCTCTGAGTTCAATCCCTGGTACAAAAAAAAAAAAAATCCATTGTTTTAGAAGGTAATAGAATCTGTCTGAGCTTAGAGAAAATATCTAAATTGAGAAATTTGGATACTCTGATTATTTGAAATTGGAACTAGCAATCTAAATGGCTCCAAATAGCCCCACCTGATGTTACTCTATTGCACTAATTTAAACACTGGAGGAGTATTTATTGAATATCCAGTAAATATTTAGAACAAGGCACTCTGGAAATACAGAAGCTATAATCTCTACCTTTAAGGAATAGTGAGGAAGACAAGACATAAATATATAAACCACAATAAGATAATACAGCCGGGTGCAGTGGCACACACCTATAATCCCAGCACTTAGGGAGGCTGAGACAGGAGAATTGTGAGTTCAAAGCCAGCCTCAGCAATGGTGAGGCACTAAGCAACTCAGTGAGACCCTGTCTCTACATAAAACACAAAATAGGGCTGGGGATGTGGCTCAGTGGTCGAGTGCTCCTGAGTTCAATCTCCAGTACCAAAAAAAAAAAAAAAGATAATACAAATACAATGAAGTATGAAATGTGGGCAAGGGCTGGGGATATAGCTCATTTGGTACAGTGCTTGCCTTCAATGCACAAGGCCCTGGGTTCAATCCCCAGCATCACCAAACAAACAAACAAAAAAGCCTGACCAAATGTGGGCAAGAGTGATGGTGAAGGAAGAGAAATGTGAAGTCACCATTTACTAAAACCATTCATCCCTTCCTAGGGAACAGTTTCACCTCTTCCTTAAGTCAAACATTAAAGAACAGGTGTGATTTAGTTAACTAGTAAAAGGCTATGATTCTCATTATTGATGTATTTCCTATTTGTGAACCCACCTACTCACTAAAGTACATTTGTAACCCAAAATCAATATTAGAGGTACTTTTCCTGTAATTCACATACATGCGCAGAGGAACAAAATATTTAAGTTTCCTGATGCTCACATTCCCATCTGGGGTTGAACAAAATAGTGCTTAGCTTTCTCCTTTCAGCTTGAGTACTGTAAATAGGTCTTCTTTTTGCAAGCTTTTGAATGCCATGATTTTTGCATCTTCAAGTTTTGTGTTGGTGATTTTGCTGTTTAAAATGGCCCCCAAATGTAATGCCATGGTGCTGAGGTGCTGTCTAGTGTTCCTAAGCACAAAGAGGCTGGGATATGCCTTATGGAGAAAATATGTGTGTTAGGAAAGCTTCATTTGGGAATGATTAAGTATGAAGTATGAAATGTGGGCAAGGGCTGGGGATATAGCTCATTTGGTACAGTGCTTGCCTTCAGTTCAATGTTAATAAATCACAAATATCTATTAAATAAAGTATCTTTAAACAGGAACACCCATAATATAAGGTTATATGCTGATTAGTTGACAAAATCCTGTGACCAGAGGCTCTAAGGAACCTGTTGCCATATTTCCCCTAGGGACAATTGTTCAGTATAGTGTTTACTTAATTCCATGTTCGCGGTGACTTTATAGAACAGAAATGTCTCCAATAATAAGAATCGACTATATTTCTTCATTTGGATTTTTGACGGTCTCCTTGCTGACTCTGTTGTGGCTGTCTTTTTCCTTCCTCTAGGAAGATCAAGTTCCCTAAGGAGTCCAGGCTGGGCCTTCCACAGCAGAAGGGTGGCTCTAAAGGCAAGCCCGCTCTGCAGTGCCACCTCTGCCTCTGTACAACCCCAGTTTAGGTCACCAGCTCAGAAGTCTGCTTCTTTCCTTCCCACTAACCTTTTGAGTCAACCAGTGGTAAAGTCTTGACCGTGGTTGTCTGGAGCAGGTGTCGCAATTCCCCGTATGTGCAAGAAGCTGAAACAAACTTCACATCACGTACCATGATGTCTTCAACAAAGATTGTAAATTTGCTATGGAGGGAGAAAGCAGGGTGGGTTAGCCCCACCACGTGCCTATGCCTTTGCTGTCCCTTCCATTCCTCCCTTGAGGTTTGCCATGCACTCAGTCACTCACAGTATTTGTCAGTACATGGAAACACAAAAGAAATTAAAAACAGTGCTTCCCAACATTGACCCTGATCTCCATCTCAACCTCAGAGCACCATCGCCCTCATCAAATCTGCACTAATTCCAGCTAGTGCCCCTGACCTGAGCTGGTTCCAACCAAGGTCAGGCAGGTAGGGTAGCTTCTTGACCTGGATGATGCTGTCATAGAGGGAGGGCTGCAGGCTCTGAGCCACCATGTTGGCCAAGATAACAGCTACCATCATGGGTAGGATGTGAGCAATCTGACCAGTTAACTCAAAGCAAATCACAGCTGTGGAAACTGTGTGGGACACGGCACCCGTCAGCGCTGCTGCTCCTAGAATGACATGGGAAAAGATCAGTAGGTTAGGGCTGGGATTGTAGCTTCAGCGGTAGAGCGCTTGCCTCGCATGCGTGAGGTACTAGGTTTGATCCTCAGCACCACATACAAAGCAATAAAATAAAGACATTTTATCCATCTACAACTAAAAAAATATATATTTAAAAAAAAAGATCAGTAGGTTAAAGCTACCATTGTTGGCATGGAGGACACATGGGGATGTGATGGGAATTACACAGAATGAGAGGCAGGACCTTGGCAGTGCCAACATTGCTGAAATAACAATTTGTCAAGAGTAGGGGTTAGAATGCAGACCTGTTAGAATTCATTCCTTAGATCTCATTCTGTAATCTTCAGTAAGTCACAAAGCCTTTGTATGTGCCAAGATTTTAATTTATAAGGTGAAAGAAGTGATGTCTTATTTATTCTTTGTGTTTGAAAGTTTGGATCATTTTTAATGGAGCATTTTATTTTTTAATTTTATCTATCTATCTATCTATCTATCTATCTATCTATCTATCTATCTATCTATCTCTATGTATGTATGTATGTATCTATCTATCTATCTATCTATCGGTAATACCTGGGGTGCTTTACCACTGAGCTATATTTCCAGCCCTTTTTAAATTTTAAACTTATGATCAGCCTTAAATTTTCTATCCTCCTGCTTCAGCCTCCAGAGTTGCTGATATGATAGGCAGATGCCATCACACCCAGCTCCATAATTGGTTTTTAAAACGCTCTGTTAAGCTGGGTGCTGTGGCATATGCCTATACTCCCAGAAACTCTGGAGGCTGGTGCAGGAGGATCGAAAGTTCAAGGCTAGTCTCAGCAACTTAACAAGTCCATATTTCAAAATAAAATAAAAAGGGCTGGGGTGTGACAGGGTGGTAGAGTGTCCTTGGGTTCAATCCGAAGGACAAAAACATTCTGTAATAAAATTATGATGGTATTTTACCTTGGGCCTCAGGTGTTGATGCCAACAATTAATGAGAGAATAGAGTGAAAACCCAAGAATTGTTCTGTGGACTTGGAGCAATGAGACCTCATTCTATGCCTCAACTGTATGAACAGAGTTTAATTTCTCTGGAATCCCATGCTCTCACCTGTACAGTGAAAGCATTCTCAAATGATTTCTAAAGCTGTTGCAGATCCAAAATCTTATGAATCTATAAATCTATCTTGTTTATTTTTTTGGTTGTTTTCTCATCAGTCTAAATAGTCCCTCATGCACTGACTACATTTTTTACTTAAATATAAGGGAGATATCCTGTGGGAAAATGTTGGGGATGGTATATGTAAAAATGGAACAAGAAAAAGTCACAAAGGGAAATTTTTGGAGGAATGACACTACTGGGTGATGCATCCAACATACTTCAGAACATAACCATCACAGGACACATAGACTGGGAAATGTCCACCAGGGAGGATGGTGGACACCTGAGAGGCATGAAGATAAAGAGTAAAAATAGTTGACTCTAAGGGATGAATGGATAAAGAAAATGTGGTGTATATACACAATGGAGTTTTATTCAGCCATAAACAAAAAATGAAATTATGTCATTTGCAGGAAAATGGATGGAATTAGAGACCATTATGTTAAGCAAGATAAGCCAAACTCAGAAAGTCAAGGGTCATATATTTTTCTCTCATATGTGGAAACTACAGAGGAAAAAAGGAACAGAAGGTGGAAGGGGAAATCTCACAAAAATTGAAGGGAAATCAGTAAAATAGAGGAAAGGGACCAGGGGGAGGGAGAAGGGGAGAGAGAGAGGAAATACTGGAAAGGATATTGGCCAAATTATATTGTTGTGTGTGTGTGTATGTGTGTGACTACGTAATAACAAATTCCCACCATTGTGCGTTAACTGTAATGTACCAATAAAAAATATGGGAAAAAAAAAAAAAGAATCATTGACTCTAACTGACAAAGGAAGACTTGGATGAGGGAGTAGGTACTACATAAAACCATAAAGCTGGTTAGTGCTTCTCCATCTGGGAAAGGACTGACCTTAGAAGCCATGGGATTTTGGTGAAGAGGGGACCGTGGGAAAAGGCATGACGATCCTGGGGATTATATCACTTTGTTAGAAATAGCTCCATCCCAGAAGTCACTTCAGAGTAAAGGAACTAAGGCTCAGGCAGCTTTCTCCATGGTCGTCCAGGTAAAAGTAGCGGGGAGAACCTAGAGCTTGTGTCTCTCAGCTCTCGCTCCTGTGTCCTTAGTCCCTATTTACATTAGCCCATGTCAGGTGGAGTTTACCTGAGCCAGTCACCTGCTTTATTGGTTCCATGATTCTTAGGAAGGAAAAAAACAAAACAACAACAACAAAAAACCCTCACTGAACATCCAGACATGATCTAAGATGTTTTCACATTTGTTTTTTGGTTTTTTTTGGTACTGGAGATTGAACTCAGGGGCACTCGACCACTGAGCCACACCCCCAGCCCTATTTTGTGTTTTATGTAGAGACAGGGTCTCACTGAGTTGCTTAGCGCCTCACCATTGCTAAGGCTGGCTTTGAACTCGCGATTCTCCTGTCTCAGCCTCCCTAAGTGCTGGGATTACAGGCTTGAGCCACTGCACCCGGCTTTGTTTTCACATTTAATCCCCATCATCCCTTGTCCACATGAGGAAACTAAGGCCTACAGAAGTGCAATAGGAGCTGGTGTCAGAGCCAAGGGTTAATTATTTGCACAGAAGTTGAGTTAAACAGCCTTAAGTTAAAGCCATATTGTGTACACTGGAATGAAGATGTATTGGGAGAGTTTGTGGGAATTTGGGGTTCCTAATGTTTGTTTACCAGAGGGTGGGATGTTTCTCACCAATTACTGCATAGCCCCCAGGGAGGATCTTGTAGATGATGTCATCAAATAAGATACCCTCAGGGAATAGCATGGCCATGATCTCTCCTACCAATCTTCCAAATGCAGCTCCTAGCAGCAAGACAAAAGAAGGAAAGTGCTATGAAATCCAAGTTTCTTATTCTCTGTGTTTTCAGGTAATCTCTCATGAGTGTTAAGAGCAAATACAAACGCCCAGGAGCCCGGGTTCTTTCTTGTTATCAGCACCCTAGATTGCAGCTACCAATTTGATGTCATCAGAACTTACCTAGCACAAACACAGGCATGAAGCCTCCACAGGGTATGGGCATAGTGGTGGCCACGATGGACATCCAAAACTAGGGTAACAAACGAGCATTAGAACACCCTCTCAACTCTGCCCAACACACACACATACACACTCACACACACACACTCTTTCCTCACTGTCATCCTTCCTACTTCAAGAATCAGAACAGAAATCCAGAGATAGCTAATCCTTCTGGAAGCCATCTTGCCTGTCATCCTTTCTCCAAAACCAAAAACTTGGTACTTTCGGGATGAGGAATCACTAGAGACAATAGGATAAGAAAGTTCCTCCTGACGGCTAACCTAAATTCCTCCTACTTTGAATGACTGTTTGTTTCCCTTTTGGCAATCTAAAATGAGGAATAGAACCCCAGAGAATCCCCCTTTCACTGCCCCGAAGAACCTGAGCCACTATACTCACTTAACCCAGACAGTTCACCTCTAGAGCAGCCTGAAACTCTTAAAGCTAGATTTATTTTCCTGGTCGGGTAGTATTTCTGAAAAGCAGTCCCAGCTCTAAGTGGTAGGCACTTAATTCCTAGTGACTTATTGTGTGATGAATTTAGCTTCCATATGTCTTTACAAAGCTCCCTATATGGCAAACCTCACAGGGGAACCTTAAAGAAAGACTTTTGCTTGAGCTACTTGCTTTGGAAAATTAGATCTGGGGACAAGGATGTAGCTTAGTGATGGAGAGCGTGCTTAGCATATGTGAGGTCTTGGCTTCATCACCCACCCACCCCCACACGCAAAATCAACTGATCCTGATTGTACTGAAAAGACAAAGTGAGAGCCCAATTAGGCAGCCAGTACAATAGAAAATATCTCCAAGGTCAACTTCAGAAGGTAGTATTCTGATAGAAATCAGGACAATTTTAGCTAAAGCAGTGTGCACATTCTGAGGCAAAGAATACAAATGAATCGAGAAACAGAATGAAAAAAAAAAGTGGTTGAACACTTGAAATAGCTGCAGAAAAAATAAAGGTATGAGACTAATATAAAAACTCAGCAATGGGTTTATGATTGCTTCCAAAATAAGTAAGCCAATTCTAGACAAGGATCTCAAACTAATTAGGTGCAAGATGGTAACAGCTAAAGGTCAAAACAAACTGCCAAGATTAAAGGATTTACATTTTTTAAATTGCTCCAGCTGCACTACAAACTAATGAGAAATAAATTTTTTTTGGTACTGGGAATTGAATTCAGGGGTACTCGACCACTGAGCCACATTCCTAGCCCTATTTTGTGTCTTATTTAGAGACAGGGTCTCACTGAGTTGCTTAGTGCCTCGCCATTGCTGAGCCTAGCTTTGAACTTGCAATTCTCCTGTCTCAGCCTCCCAAAGTGCTGGGATTATAGGCATGCGCCACTGCACCCAGTGAGAAATAAAATTTTTAATCTTCTGGACCTTAGAAAGACTTCCTATCAGTCAAGGCTGAATTGAAGAAACAGTAAAGAAGACTCTGAAGAAGCTTTATTCCAGAAGCTCTGAGATGAGACAAAACATACACTTTTTCATGGCAGAATATGTCTGTTTAAAATAGTTGAGAACCACAAAGTTAAATGCACAAAATGAAGAAAATATACACTGAGAATTCCTTTAGGGCAGAGAATGTATCTTGTGATTGCCTTATCTGCACTGGCACAGTGCTCCATGAAAGTTGGCAGGATAGAGAGGAAGGAAGGAAGGAAGGAAAGAAGGGAAGGAGGAAGGGAGGGAGGAAAGAAGGGAGGGAGGGAGGGAGGAAGAGAGGGGAGGGTTGGGAGGGGAAGGAGGGAGGGAGGAAGGAAAGATGATAGGCTGGTCAAACAGTGTTCATGTAAAGCAGAAACAATCTGAGTCACTAAAATACCTAACAGAGTGATGCTCATCCAGGGAAACTTGTTTAAAATGCAGATGAGCAGACCCTACTAGAGGCCATGCATCAGACTGTCTGGAGACAGGATTCTAGGTACTTGTAGCTTAAGCTTCATAAATTATTATGACATTTAACAGTTTGGGACCTCTTGAACATTATCATGAACATCTCTTTGGAATAAGTACATGAAATCCATAGGGATTTTGGAGGCTGAGGTTAAGCCAAAAACTCCACTAATACAGATAATTGATGATTGATATGTCTGATTTCAGAAGATGAACTAGATTGTCCTCCAAGATATGTGTAAGAATGGGATCAGGATGGGGTGGGGGACTCTGAAGTTATCAAGCTCTATAGCACAAAGAATGACACATGAGATTAGCAAGACTTTTTTAAGCTACTGACACATGAAAGAAAAGATCCAGAAGTGATTTGGAAGACAACTTCCAAGAATTTAATCACCAATTATAGAGAACTGGGAAACTAGAGACCTATTATCACAGATACCACTGTATTTAGACTCTTCATGAGACAGAATGATGTTATCAGGAAGAAAGAATCCTAAAGAGAACATAATGTTCTCAGGTTACACTGTGAACATAATAATACTAGGTAGTAATGTTAGACATACCGAAAGGGAAATTGAAAAGCTGGAATCATATTCATAATCATTTGACTTATAACACGATGATACTTTCCATGGTTTGAGAGGAAGGTAAAAATTCCCTTCCTCAAAATTATGAAAGAGCTGAACTAAGAGTCCCACTTGTCTGTATGACATTGCCAGAAGACCACAGGCACTAAATTTTGCATCCAACTATGGAAAAGTAGTTTTCTTCACTGCTATAGTTTACATATGGTGTGAATGCCCCAAAGTTTCGTGTGGTATTAAGAGGGCAGAAACATGACTATGGTGTTTAAAGATGGGGCCTTTTAGAACTGGTTAGGATTAGATAAAGTCATCTAGGTGGAGTCCTCATGATCAATTCCTGGTGGCTTTATGAGAAGACAGAGAGAACACAAGAGACCTAACACTGAGATACACATGTGCTCCCTTTTGCCAAAAGAGGGTCATACCCAATGAAGCCCCTGTACTTTGGTTGTCCAGAACTGTGGGCCTGAAAGAATCTCTTTTCATTATAAAGTAGACTTCCTCAGGTGTTTCATCACAGCAATAAAGAACAGACTAATATAAAAATCTTTACATTTTAATTTGGCTATGTTTCCTATTTCTCAAAGTTTGGAAAAAATAAAGGCATGGTTTGAGTCCAATGACTAGGCAGGGAAAATGCTGGGAAACATCCTGAGTTTGTAACAATGAGTGCTTTTATATTTATAAATTACATTTATAAATATATTTATAAAATTATGGGCTTGCTGCAAACTGTTGCACTTGAAATATAGCCCAGGAAGTATGTGCTTCTTTTTCTGATACACTTATGAAGTAACATTATCAATAATTTTGTGAGAAATTAATTACAGCAATATACAATTGAGGTCTTCTATAGCATCCAAACTGGTTTCTCGAAATAAGTTTTAATCTGTGAAATGCAATCCAGATACATAACTGGAAATCTGGGGAGGTAGGAAGAGGTGAGGGGGAAATGTTGAAAAATACACAGTGTTTTGTTTCTATAAAACTTTTCAAAATTTTGACACTTTAACAGTATATGTAACTCCTAAGTTACAATGTAGCTCAGTCCATAGGAATATCAGAAAAACACAATTATCATCACTGGACAATAAATTCTGAAATATCATCAAAACTTCAATTCAGCTACTGCAGATGGACTTGTAGATTCAATGATCAACATGAGGGCTAGGATTTATAATTAAAGAAAATAGACTCTATAATGAAAGTCTAGAAATCAAATACTTAACAAGATGCTGACAACTTCTTTACAACAAAATTCTTAAATCTTTTGAAAAAATAATGAAGGATTAAATTAATAAAGTGTGCAAAATATGAAAGCTATGAATTGGATTAACCCATCTTGAGTGGACTAGGGAAGAACATACACAAATATTGCCCCAAGAAACCTGTAGCAAATCCTGAGAATACAAGTTACAGAGTGGAAAAACCTGGTGTGTGAAACACTTGGTACCTGTGATTATAAGATCATTGAAAAGCACATTAAATAAGCAGCAAAAAACAAAAAAGGATCTTTTAAAATAAATTTTTAACTGCAAAAGATCAGTGATTATGTAGTGTATTATATAGTGGCACATAGTAAGTGCTTAGTAACATTTTTTGAACAAATGAATAAATAAGCCCACTGTATTATAATCACAATATAAATATAGTGACGCATGTTCTGGGCAAGTATATATTCATAAAAGGTTTTAATAAATAAGTTAATAGCAAGGCATTCAAAAATATGAAAGTTCAGTACAGGCAGAAATACATATTAGAACACCAATATACAGAGGAAAATGTTGGGTTATTTAGGCAAGACGCACTGTTAGTAGAAGGATAATCATAACAAAAGGAAAAGGGGCAATCAGCAGTTGTCTGGATTTCACAACCAGGGCTGGAAATTAAAAATGTCTTTGTACATGGTAACAATTGAGAGGGCTATAAATATATAATCGTTGATGGGCAGATATGAAAAAGAATGGATATAAAAAAGATCCTAATTGAAATTTGGAAAAAATGGTTTGAATGTGGCAAAATCCTAACAATTACCTAAATGAAGAATAACAACATTTATAAAAATTGTTTCTAGTCACTATTAAAATTAATTTAAATATTTCATCTCTTTTGAAATTCTGGAAAAAAGATTACCCACAGACTGGGGAGAAAATCTATGTGCAAATCACCTGAAAAATGAATTATCAGATACATGGAGAATGAAATGCTAATTATCTAATATGTGGGAGGAATCTGGTTAATTAATGCAAGGTTTCTACACAGCCATCTATATTGCTAAACTCTGTCTTGTCCTTGTTTACTGGGCTTCTCTGATGCCTTAATAAGACAACAAGTGGAACCACTGCAAGGGTGATTATAATCATGCCAAACATCACGAAATTGACACGAACGGAGCAATTAACCCAGACATGGGTTCACTGCTGCAGCCTCTGCTATGGTTTCCCAGTGATTTCTTCTCTAAGCTCTAAGACCAGATGAAGTTCTACCCGCTGCTACCCCGCGCAAACCCTGGGTTCCTACATTGAAAACACATTGAGGTCTGCAGTGGGGGAGCAGTACCTTCATGATGAAGAAGAGAAAAATGATGATGACCACGTTGACTTGGGGGTGAATCCATACAGCTGATCGGCCCAGACTTTCAGGGTCACCTGCATGTTTTACCCACGTGTTGTTGTCAAACAAGGTACTGATGGCTTCTCGGGGCATCAGCTGAGGGGAAGAAGCAGAGCAAGCGGGTTCTCCAGGGAGAGTGTATTTCCTCTTTTTTAGAGAACTCATTCCCCAGCCTCTTTGTTCAAGGGTCCCTTTTGCCCTTTTCTCAGGAGAGTCCACCCTTGGGCAAAACCATTTAAGCTTAGAAGCCTGAGCTGTCTCCTCCCTTCTTGATTTAGGGGCCTAATCCTTGGTACAGTAACCTGACGCCCAACCCCAACCCCAGTCTCCCTAGGGCTGACCTCTCCAGCCATGAATTGACCCACTCCTGGTGGAAAGGTGAGCGAGGCGATGACAAAGGTGACAATTCCAGGATATAGCAGGCGGCTGAAAGAGAAACAGAATTAACCCTCCCCCAGCCTAGCCACCCACGGTGAATACCACACGAACTTTGGCAAGCTCAAGTTTCCTGCAGTCCACTCTAGTCTCAGGTCTTTCAACAAAGAGCATTCTCTTCGCCAAAAAAAACAATCTTTATAGAGGAGCCCACACAACTTGCCCTTCCCGCAGTATTCCTGCTCCTACCGTTTCAACACACGCCACCTAGAGGCACTAACTGCCTTTTACAAAGAGAAGAGGATCCCGGAACTTGAGAAATCAGAACATTTAATGGGTAGGGCAAGGGAAGGGCAGTGACTCACTGCTTAGCAAGAAACTGGCTGAGGGCCTTGTGCTTTCGGACACCGAGCATGACTTGGCGATGCAGATACACAAATACAGCTCCCAGGAACCCACAGCAAATCCTGAGGGCGTAAGTTATAGGGTTGGAACATCACGGTGCAAAATCCTCATCCTTGCAACCCAGCCACTGCAGGGAAACAAACACCAGACCCACCTCCCTGCACGATTCACACCTCCCCCTGCTCACTGCACCTCCTGGCTTGAGTCCCTTCCAATCCACAGCCTCCCCCCACGCCCTGCTCACCACACCAGAACAGCTGGCCCCACTGACCCGATGACAGCAAAGGCTGGGAGCTCCTTCAGGTCAAAAGGGAAGTCCATTCGGAAATTGGTTCTGAAGAGAGCAGTGATGGTGACTGCAGGATGAGAAGGCAGGGGTTCCAGTGGGGGCTCCACCGCCAGGCAGATGGGGGCGGGCCATCAGGGTTCTGCCCCTCTGCCTCCAGGCCTGATGTCTCTGTTTCTTTGTGGTTTCCATTTTTCTATATGCAGTCACTGCATGGTCGTGCTCTCTACCCCACGACCTAGATCCTCGTTCCATAACTTAGGGCTTGCTTCTAAATAGTGCCACCCATTCCTTCCCTGAATTGCCCCTGTGTCACACTGCCTCCACCCAAGGCCTCGCTGTTACCAGCATCCTTGTTCCACACTGCCAGCACACGGAACACAAAGGCGCTGAACGTGGCCGCAAAGAATCCTCGCCAGTAGTTCCGAACAGCGAAGTAGGTAGAGGTGACCTCGATGCTGAATAGCACTCCTATGGGGACAGGGAAGTGGGGTCAGCAAACACTCCTACTGCCCCTCTGCTTGGACGTGGGGAGTTTTTGCTGAAACTTAAATCTGAATCTGGAGCAAACAGGGGTAGAAAGGAATGGTCTCTTGGTGTTGCAGGCTGCAAGCCACAGGCCTGCCCAGGTTGGAGGAAGAGATGCGCAGTGGATGCACTCTCAACTCCCAAACCCTAAGGCTCAAGTGGCTGTGTCCTCTCACCCCTTAGTATGTAGGTTTGAGTGGTATTCACAGCTGTCGAAAATCAACAGATGTTTAAAGGCAGTTGAAAACATTCTGCAGGAAGGTTAAAAAGGAGGAAACTTCCAGAGGAGGTACTCAACACAATGGCCACGCAGAGCTCAGAATTCACAGGGACTCTCTTCTACACTACCTACCTCCATGGGCGGGGGTATGGAGAAATAAGAAAAGCAAGAGGGGGATTTTTGCAAACTGACAATACTCAATATTCTAAGAAAAGAAAGAAAACAGAGGAGTCATCCAAATTAAAAAACAAAAACAAAAACAGAAAACCTGACTTAAAGGGACCAAAACAAGGGTAGAGTAGAAGAAGATAAAAATGATCATGTTTAAGACAGGTGGGTGAGGTAAAAGGAGGCCAATTAGTAAAGTAGTCCTCATTAGTGCTATTTCTGAGGGGAAACACTGGAGCAGAAAATGAGGAGGGAGATCTATAGAATAAGAGTAAGGGGTGGGGGGGTAAAGTAAGGAATGGTAATGAGGTTACAAAAACAGTATTCAAAAGATGCAAAGGGGGAAAATCTTTAAACATATTAAACATAAGCGAGTTGGACTTAGTAATAACCTGTCTCAAAATAAAAAATGAAAGGGCTAGGGCTGTAGCTCAGTAGAAGAGCAACCCCAAGTACAAACTCCAGTACTAAAAATAAGTAAATAAATAAAAATTTTAAAAAAGGTGTTGGACTTAGATGCAAAGCAAAATTGATAACAAAATTAACTAACACATGGCTAAACCTCATCTTTAGCAAAAATGAGGAAGGAAACCCAGGAAGATGCAGCATTTAATAAGATGAAAGGAAATGAGGCCCCAGGGAACATGGCAAGATTTTTTCCTTTTCTTCTCACAGTGAATGATTGGTGGTTGGTGTGCCCATGACCCACAACCTCCCTTCCCCTTTGGACAGTATCTCAGATGTTAGGAATTTTCTTCTCGCTGTTCTTTATTTATAAGTCACATCTCTCAAATCCTACAAGGGCCTCTGCCTCCTCTTCTGCAGGGAACAGTCAACTGGTTATACTAAGTCACATGTACCCAGGGAATGGAGCCCTGCCATGTTTTGGTGGAGGATTTCTATGGTCAACCACAATGGTACCTTCTCTGGTAACCACCCCAGATCTTTCTCTTCAGGTAGAAATTACCCATCCCCACAGTTCTAGTTATTTGTTCAGATTTCTGAAACCAGTACAGTACCTGGCACGTATCAGAGAGGAGAAGAAAAGGTTAGGAGGAGGAATGAAGAGAACAGAACAGAGTGAGTGGACTTTCAGCAGGCAGCACCCGGCAAGGGGACCCAGGGCAGCTTTGCTGACCACTCCTGCTGCCCTGCTCTTCAAATCCCATCAGGGGAGGCAGCGCTGCCTTGTGCCTAAGAGGAGGACTCCCCACAGTGGGGATCAGATGGAGCAGGGCTCCCTCCTTTCCTCTGCCAGTAGCAAAAGCAAAATCAGCTTTGAGTGGCCTCAGTGAAACTTTCCAACTTATGAATATTTTACAACATTTTTTTGAAATCCTGAGCTAGGTTTTCTTTCCTACAATGTGGATCTGGGACACTTTCCCTAGCAGTCTGTCACTGTATGCTCAAGAATGAGAGCTTATTTTAATATTAGCCTGAGCCAAATACAAAATGTGCTATTAAAAGGAAACAAAGCTTTAAAGAAACAAACAATTTTTGGAAACTCTCATATCTTGTGTCTGGGATACTGCTCTCTTCTCCTACTCTGGATTCTTTCTCTATTTTTCTGTGGGTTCCTATGACACTCTTTAACCCGGGGTGTTGTCCTGGGTCTCTCTCTCTTGCTCTCAATTTCACTTTGCCCGTGGTGCCAGCTACACCTACATGCTATGATTAGCAAACCTGTTTTTGGCCCAGTTCCTGGGTTTTGGACTCATCTACCTAGCTGTCTACTTGATATTGTTTGGATATGCCACAGGAATATCAAGTTCAACATACTCAAAGTGAACTTTATCAGCTCTCCAGCTGTTTCACTTCCCATTTGGTTACTAACATCACTGTCTTCCCAGCTACCTTTGCTGGAAACCAAGGTGTCAGCCTAGGTCCCTCCTTCTCTCCTATCCCTCCAAACCTCACATACTGTCCATCACCAGGTCACACCAATTTTTCTTTCTACCACTCACATTTATTGACCTCTTCTCAATCTCTTCTACATCTGCCCAGTCCAGTCTCTTGTCATCTAGCATTGGGACTATGACAATGGTCTTCTTGTTAATCTTAGATTAATCCTGTTAATCCACAGGCCAATTCTATCCTGTGCACATGTGCCAAAGGGATTGGACAGATATGCAAAGCTGGTCATGTCTCTTCCTTCTTGGAAATCCTTCCATGGCATCATAGCACTTCCCAGAGTCAGGTCTGTGCGATACATGTCTTACAAGACAGTCGCTGCCAACAGGATTCTGTGGGAACTGTTTCTAGCCACATTTTGGGCATTTGCAATGTATGTCAGCATCTCAGATGTTCTAATAACCTTTCCTTTTTTTTTTTTTTTTTTTAGAAAACTATATGTTTAATCCAGCATTTTCTAACTGATTTGGTTTTGGAGCCATTTTTACCTGTTATGTCTATTAACACCACAGAGAACTGCGCTCTGTAAAACACACTTGGGCCTATCCTAGGTTAGAGAATAAAACCTACCTTCTTGTGCATGGCTTAAGAAGACTCTAATGGTTCTGCTCGATTTACCTGTCCAGACTCATTTCCTATTTTTCCTTTCCATGCCCCTTAATGGCACTCACCTACTATGACAGTTCCCCAGATCTTGACTTTGATGTTTTTCCTTCTGTCCAGAATACCCTGCCTCACTGTCTTCTTGTAATTTCCTACTTATTAACAAAACCTCATATTAAACACTGTCTCTTCTGTAAAGCCTCACGGGCTCCCTAGGCAGGCTAGGAGTAGGTTCCTACTGCACTTTGCCCAGGCTGCCACTGGGACACTTATGTGGGCTGTGATGATCTGTGTCTTTCTCCCCTTTCAAACGTGAGAGCTCTGCAAGCACAAGACAGAGCATGGTGCCTGGCAAATAATGACAGCAAACAGATGTTTGTCATTTCAGTAGAATATTGGATTATAATTATTTCATCAGTATAAGGAATTGAGTTGCCTACATTGTGAATAAATGATCTTTTTTTTTTTTTTTTTGGTACTGAGGATTGACCTCAGGGGCACTCGACCACTGAGCCACATCCCCAGCCCTATTTTGTTTTATGTAGAGACAGGGTCTCACTGAGTTGCTTAGCACCTCACTGTTGCTGAGGCTGGCTTTGAACTCATGATTCTCCTGTCTCAGCCTCCCAAAGTGCTGGGATTACAAGCGTGTGCCGCTGTGCCCGGCTTGAATAAATGATCTTAGTACTAACTTTTCTTTCAGAATTATTCTATATTCATGAAAAAATAAATCAAGTAATGCCACTTGCAGAGACCTTTAACATTTGTCATTTAATACAAACAGCTTGAGCACAGTACCTTCATTTTCAAGTGCTTAATAATTAATTTTTTCCTTCCTTCTCTTTTTCTTTTTCTTTTCTTTCTTGTATGGGTGATTAAACTCAAGGGCACACTATCAGTACCAGAGCTACATCCCTAGCCCTTCAATTTTTATTGTGAGACAGGGTCTTACAAAGCTGCCCAGGCTGTGATCCTCCTGCCTCAGCCTCCTGAATAACTGGGATTACAGGTGTGCACCACCTTGCACAGTTAAGTGCTTAACAATTTCTGTGTTGAAAGCAATGATTTGTAACTTTCCTATGGGTTCTGCCTTTTCTGTACTCTACAGAGAACCAAAAAACCTTCTTAATTCACCTCAGAAATTCCAGTTTTGCAAATGCAGATTCTTCACTTTAAAAGAACTTGGCTAACAGAAACAAAATTACAATAACAAAACTTTTCTTATCTAAAAACATTCTTCAGACCTTCTGGATTTGAAAGGCTAAAGAGTAAGTAAAAGTGAACATGAGTATAGATGTATTCGTTTAACATGAGTAGAGGTTCAAACACAGAGCCCTCCACTGACAGGGACTAATGAGTTAATGACTAGAGCCGACAACAGAAGTGCAAATGGGGTGCCTGCCACTGCGTGTGCTCACCAATATCCTTGTGCTGTGTCCTTTGGCACAGGGTCAGCACAAAGCAGTAGGGTATGTTTTCATTAACTTTGAACTCTGAGCTATACCCCATTCCTGAGGGAAGCCATTTCAGCAACCTGGAAGTCTCCTCTAGGGAAAGACCAATCACATTTTCATCATTGAAAAGAACCTCTAGCAGGTAGTCATTTGAAAAGCATATGCCCTTTCTGTAATTTTGTTCCTTCAGTTATCAATTTGGTAACCTTTTTATCACCAATGAATCTAATAAATGATCCATATAATCCCTGCCCTGTTAGGGTATCTATGCCTGATTTTGATGAATAAATAAAAAGAACAGCCTTTTCCAACCACATCCATTTGTTAGGCGTCCATGATAAGAAAAATTATTGGAAAGACCGCTGCTTACCTGATACGAGTAGAAAGAGATAAATTCAAATATAATTTGCTATCAAGAAAAAACTTCCACAAGCCAGGCACAGTGGTGCATGCCTGTAATCCCAGCACTTAGGGAGGCTGAGACAGGAGAATCGCGAGTTCAAAGCCAGCCTCAGCAACAGCTCAGTGAGACCCTGTCTCTACATAAAACACAAAATAGGGCTGGGGATGTGGCTCAGTGGTCGAGTGTCCCTGAGTTCAATCCCTGGAACCCCTCCCCCCAAAAAAACCCAAAACTTCCACAAGGATTCATTTACATATAGTCCTTAATCTAAGTAAAGTCCACCTAAACTCCCACATCCTTAATAGAACACAACAAAATATAAGTTTTCCCTTGGAGAAAGAAGTGCATGAATTCTCCTATTACAAGACATAATACATGGCAGCAAAAGATCTGGTGATGTAAGTGGGGTCTGAATAAGTAGAGGACTGTGAAGTCTGCGGGGGTTCCAGTTCCTGGCAGCTTGCCAGCAGAACGCCCTGCTTCTGTCACTTGCCTTCTCTGCTTCAGTCCTCCCCTCTATGGCATCTCACTCATGCGCTTCTAGCAGGAATTGAGCTTAGAACATTGCCAGACACTGGAAAATGTTCACTAAAAGCTGTTCCATGATAATAAGAAACTGGTTAGCTCCAGCCTTTGGTAAGGCTGACAGAAACTGTTCCATCAGCAAGGCCAGGCTGGTGGCCTGAGGTGGGAGAGGGCACTTGCCTCCAAGCGGTGTTCCAAAACAGCAGCCGACCCCCACAGCACAGCCCACCGTCAGGATATCAGTGTAATAGTATGGCTGCTACTAGGGAGAGACAGACAGACAGGAGGGAGGAGGAGGCAAGGGGCAGAGGTGGGAGAGACACGCAGGGACAGGAAAAAGGCAGAGTTAGAGGCCTAAGTCATAGGGAATCACCATGGTTCCATTGCCCCTGTGACTCCCAGGCCAGAAGAAACTCAGTGAGTATGACAAACAGGAAGTGACCTGTGGCCAAAACAGAAGATGAATAAAAAGTTAAGCCAATATATGCCAGGTAGGTAAGACAGTAAGTGACCAGAGAGGGCTGGAGATGGGGTCACTCATGGTGAGAAGTGGGAGTAGCAAAAGAGTCAGCAGGGAACAGATAGAAAAATGTCAACAAATTCTTCATGAAACAGCAACTGGTCTCAGAAGAATACACAGCCCTTCGATGGAAAAATACAGGGGACTGAGGTTGGGGGTGATGATCTTTGGTCACTCCCTGGATGCCCACCCATCCATCCCCTTTGGTGAGCACGTCCCTCTCCACCCCAAAGCTGTGGCAGCCGCTCAAACCTCTTCCAAGTCTGGCTTAGGCAACTGGGGTGGGGAGGAAGTGAAACTTGCCTCCAACAGGGGCTGCAAAGCAGCATCCCACGCCTACCGCGCAGGCTGGCACCAGGAGGTCAAGCTGCCCAGGCACGGTCTGCAACAGAGAAGCACGCAGGGCCAGGGGGTGGCAGGGTGGGGCTGGCGGGCCAGATGTAAGCAAGACCAGGGTGGGGGTCAGGAACTGCAAAGGGTCAAGGGCAGCACAGGAGGGAACATCAAGGGGAACTGATGGAGGATCTAGCCGTGTGGACTAGCAGGGTGACATGAGGGCAGACCAGCCCAGTCACCATGGAGGGGCTCAGATCAGGACAGGTGTGCACTAGGAGGACAAGCACAGGCTACACAGAGGCACGAGACAGCTCATGTGGGCAGGCAGGGCCAAGGAGAATTGGAGAGTGGTTAGTGCAACATCCCCTCCAGCATCACAGCCAGCCTGGAGCAGAGGCAGCCCTCCCACCTCCTGAGCACACGCAGCTGGTTTTCTCCACCAACTGGTGCCTACTGTGTCCCACAGCCTCAACCTTACCTCATAGACTCCACAGAACATGGACATAAACTTGCTTAGGATGGCAGCACAGATGCTGGCGATGTGGACGAAAGGGCCCTGGAAGAAAGGGAGAGCCAGGGCTCAGGGTGAGAGGCTGCAGGGCAGGGGAGTTGTCACAGGGTTCAATGAAGTGAATTATTTCCTGCTCCAGGCACCGGATGAAGCGCTAGAAAAGTATCAGACAGAAATTCTGCCTTTGAGGAGCTTCATCAGAGAGAAAGATGATCAGCCTGCATGTTATCTTTTCAGATAATACCAGGGGAGAAGCCAGTGAGGGAGGATGAGGAGAGAGAGATGAGATGAATGACCGTGGGTGGTCACGTGTACTTAGATGAAGGGGGCCTGTTGAAACTAAGTAGTGCCTTGAATGGAGTGAGCCACATGACATCAGGAGGAAGAATGTTCCAGTAGATGGAACAGATGGAATAGCAAGTGCAGGAGCCCCACGTGGGGACGAGCTTGGCATGGAGGGATGGGAAGACAGTCTTGTGAACACAGCCTAGTGAGCAGGGCCTGCTGGGAGGCTGGAAGGTTGGGCAGATAAGTGGGGGCCAATCAGCCCAGGTCTCATCTATCCTGAGAGATCCAGATTTTAAGTGGTATGAAAAGCTGTTGAGAAGCTCTTGACCAGAGGTCAGACATGACCTACTCCATTTTTAAAAGGTGACTGTGGGTGCTGCGTGGAGTGCCCACAGCAGAGGGCAAAGTGCATGAGGAAGAACTGAGACTGGGGGGTGGCGCTTGAATGGAGCACAGCCTGTTTCTAGGTCTCTGTTTTCTCATGTTAAAACAGGGGGATTGTGGCTAAGGCAGTGGTTCTCAACTAGGTGGCAGATTTCACCCCCTGAGGACATTCAGCAATGTCTGGGGGCATTCTGGTTGTCACAACTGGTGTTGCTACTGACCTCTATGGTTATAGGCTAGGGATGCTGCTTGATACCACAGTGCATAGGGCAGTACCCCAGCACAGAAGTTCCAAGTGTCAACAGTTTCAAATGTCAACAGTGCTCAGGTTGAGACTCTGCTCTAGAGTAAAGCCCCCAGATGTGACATTTTTGTCATTCAACCCCAGGAGAGGACCTTCCCAGGGTTTCCCTTCCTTGTTGCCTCTTAGCTTTGCCTTTAGGCCATTACTGCTCCCAGGATGTCTTCTAGATTGTTCTCTCTCTCTCTCTCTCTCCTCAGCCCTTTCCCAGTGAAGAACAGACCCACCTCTTTTCCTACGGGGATGCCACTGCCCAGCCCAGCAGTTAGGGCTACCACCTTGGCCACAAAGGCCTTGAGTGTGAGGTACTCCTTCAGGATAACCCCGCGAAGGATTGTCTTCATTTCAGGGATTCCAGAGCCTGAAAGAGTTAAAGAATGGTTGTGTTCAAACTGGAGATTAAGCAGGAGACGAAAGGGAAATTGAGGTTAGGAGGGCCAAAGAAGTGCTGGGGAGAATCATGGCAAAGGGCTGGAAGTGAGGCTGGAGGAAGGGAAGAAGTCAGAGTGGAACAGCCTGCAGGCAGCAGGACTGTGTGGTCTCCTAGAAAGTTCTCACCAACAGCCTGGGGAGAGACGAGTTGGCAGAAGAGAGCGCTGAAGAGGATGAGAATGAGCGGGAAGGTGACCCAGGCCAGGTACTGCAGAGGAAGGCTGGGCTGCATCTGGGCATAAGTCCACTTGTAGGCTGCAGGGACACACGCCTGGGGTCAGAGAGTGGAGCAGACACTGACAGTGATGGTGATCACTGCCACCCCACATCTATAGCACTGCCCAGCAGACACCCTCCTGGTCATGCTCCCAGGCTGCGGACATCCTGTTGGCCTCTCCCTAGTGGTACTACTCTCATTTTACATGTGGGAAACCTGAGTTGGAGAACGTGAATGCCTGCTCAAGTTCTCTCTGCTAATGGAGGCAGGTGCGTGGGCTACCAGTCATGCTTGAGAATAGACTGTAGTGCCTGGCTGGAAGCCATGGGGTGACCAACTCACCCACTTGGTCAGAACTGAGGGGGGATCCTAGGACTTAGAACTAAAACTGGGAAGATCCTGGGGAAACTGTAGCAAGTGGGTCAACCGATTAGAGGGGTGCCCCCTGCATGTGGAAGGGACACCAACAATGGATCTGGGCCTTGAGTCTTGATGAGTTTGGTCTTGTCTGAGGCCAGTTGCATCACACAAGTCATGTCTGCCCTCCGTGCAGCATCCCCTACCTAAACACATCCAGCTTGCCCTAGGTGGAAACCCTGGGAACAGCCTGTGTGGGGAGAGGCTGAGGGCACTGGTCCCGAGGAGCCTACCCTGAAGGCTTTTGGCACTGACATAGTCCATGCACCAGCTGACCAGAGCCATCAGCAGGCCCAGGAGCACCAGAAAGATCCAGTCTTCCCCCAACTTCCTTCTCACCACACGTCCCAGGCGGTGCATACAATCTAGGAATAGAAAAGGGTTAAAAAAAAAAAAAAAAGACAAAAGCAGCTAACCAGTCATTACCTCAGGTGTGCGGTTGAGGAGTGGAGGGAGGAATTGTGCTGTAGGGTCTCGTATGTGTTGCTGAATTTCTCCTTACATCTCTACCAATTCCCCCATAAATCTGTGAATAAAAGCTCCTGTTTCTTGGGATGGAGGAAGAGACAGCAGGGAACAAGGCACAGTGTGAAGGAGCGGGGCAAAGTGCCTTTTCCTCTGCACCTAGAAGAGGGCTTTTATGAGCGTGTGGAAGGGGGAGGTACGTACAACGGAGCATCCAGGGTACTCTCGCAATCCCTGTACCTCCTATTCCAGAGTCTTTTACTCCTCAGTCCCCATCACCTTGACATTTAGAATAGTGGTCCTCATCCTTGCTGTCCACCGTAGAACTGGAGCCCATCTTCTTGGGCATCCCCATGTCCTGTTCCTTGTCTGAGAATTGCTCTTTTTGATAGCCATAAATCTGGATGGAAGGAGAATGGCCAATGTCTATTCAAAATAGACAGAGGGCAGCATGGAGACTCAAAGACAAGAAACACAGCTGTTTTGGATCCTGAGTGTTGAGGGCTGCATACAGGGTACCTAGTGGTCTCCCTGTTCTCATCTTTCCATTCTCCAGTCTCACATTTCCTACCCTTTCCTGTTTACTCATCTTGGTCCATGGTAGCCTTTGTTAAGGAGGCTAATTCACACTATGTAGTGGAAACACAGAGAACTGTACTAAGACTGGGCATCCATAGCAGGCAGGCATTTTTTGTGTCAGTATGCTTTCTGTAGGACTCTATAATTTCCAAGATCCCCAACTCCCTGACACTGACGTCCCTCCTGGAGTCATTCTTTGGACCAGATGAAGATGAACTGGCCTAGCTAGCACATGACTTTTATTTTTCATTGACATAAAAACTGTACATGTGTATGGAGATAAATGACTTTGGTTACATTGCCTCCCTTGTAGCACCTGGATCCTCTGTTGAGCTTGGATAAACCTCATCCATCTCATCCCCCAGGCTTCATGGGTATAATCAAGAATCAGTCCTGATAAGGGAAGCCAATCAGTCTACTTCTCAAAGCAAGGTAAGCAGGACCCACCATCCTGTGAAGAGGGTGGAACAGCAGTCAGATCCAAAAGCAGCACCCTCCTGATATTAGCACATGTCTGTGTGGTGTGTGTAAGAACTCTGACCACTTTTAATTGTCCCCTTACCCCTCACTACACTATCTTCATCCTCTGGGAGCAGGGTCAGGCCAGGCCATTTTGCTGATTCTGGGAGAGCCACCTAGAAAAGATCTGATTTCATAACATGAGCAGCTGTTTTATGCCTGGTCCTGAACCGGCACACACTAGTTGCTCTGCTCACAGCTGTTTCATCTCCTAGGATGAGGCCAGTGGCCCAGGGAGGCAGAACCCTGCCTGGGACCCAGAGTTAGAAGATACTCCCAGTGGAAGTCAGAAAACTGGGGCTGCCTCAGCTCCCTGAGGTCCTAGGCTGGTATATCTTAGCAAAGGTGTGCTTCCTATGAAACCTAGGCTGGGAGTTGCTACATGACGCGATCCATCGTGCTAGTCCAGCACTAACCACCACGCTGCAGCAGGGGAGGGGAAGGGAGAAATCAAACCCCAAGTGTCTAGGTGATGCCATGTCTGGGACATGTTAACAGTCCTCTCTATCTGTGTGATGGGTAGATGAAATGAGGTTGATGAAATGTGGATGACTGTCGTGTGCTGGGGGTTCATTATACCATCCTCCCTGCTTTGTGTAACTCTGGGATTTCCCATCATAAAAATTAAACAAAGAAAAATTTAAATCCAAACTGCTTTTTTGCTTTCAAGGACCTGTGGAAACCAGCTGAACTCCTCTCCAAACCAACTTGACATTCTTTCCCACATGGTTTCACCCATGTTTGGCCAGTGTCCTCACTGTCACCAGAAAGTGCCCTAACTGCTTTTTCCCTAATTTTGTCATCTTCCCCCTCTGGAAATGACCAGTACCCTAATGAGAATGAGAGCAAGGCGAGGAGGGACCTTCTGTCAGGGCCATGTTGTGTTCCAAGTCCTGGGTCAGAGGCCACACACAGTCAGGTACCACCATCTCCCAGAAACCACTATCTCACTATTGCAGCGTGCACTGACATTTATGTCCTGCTCCCCAAAAGTTCCAACACCCCCATGCTGCCTCCGGTTACCCTAGGGCTGAGGATCCTCATGACTCCAATGCTGTGAATCACCTGCACAGCACACCCCTCAGGCTTCCAGCCTCTTACCTATAGAAACATAGGCTCCCTGTCAACAAAACACTTTCTAAGTCTGATCTAAACCCTCTGGGCACCTTCTGCCCTCTGTCGCACTCCGCATTTTCTGTGGCTAGAGGTATACTTACTGATGGTGGCCTGTAAACTTTCCAGGATGAGTTCACCACCTTCCTGTCCTGAGGCCCCTCTCTATTTCCCCTCTTCTAAATGTCTGAAATCTACAGATTTCCACCCCTGGAGGACGCTTATCACTAATTAGTTTGCCAGTTCCTTTCTGGGGTCAGCACCTTTCCAAGTGGTTCACACTTAATAGGTTCTTACTGGATCAATCTTGTCATCCAAGAGCTTTTAACCCCCTGTGGTGCTGGGGTTGGAACCCAGGACCTAGTGCAAGCTAGACAAGTGCTCTAACACTGAGTTATGGCCTCAAAACCCTAAAAACTTTACATTTCTCTGCTCATTTTGACTTGGGTAGGTTTTTGATTACTGGCAAGACACCCAGCTTTTCTCCACTTGTCCTGACTCCTTTCTTCTGCCTTCTGCAAAAGAGTTCATGTGTGTGTGTGTGTGTGTGTGTGTGTGTGTGTGTGTGTGTTTTCTGTGGTGGGTTGCATGGCAGAAATCCCCCAGGATCTGCAATGTGGGGAGATGCTGACAGCACAGAGTGGTGTGGGCTCTGACTCGAATCATCCTGTGTGGGTTACGTAAGCACGAGCTCCTCCTGGAACTGTTTCTGCTGGTTCCCCACAGAAGTTGGTTATCCTATTAGTAAAGGCTACATGAACATTCATTTGTATTTCTAGAGTGAACACTTAGGTGAGCCCAGACCCTTTAAAGGTTTTCATAATTTGAACACATTACCATGGACTTTACAAAAAGTGCTCCCTCTTTTCACCTAATTCCTAACTCACCAATCCCTGGCTCCACCTCCTCCCGCCTACTGCTTCCCTCCCCTTAGGACTTTACCTGTGTGGGGTGGGCGTTGTGCCGGGGGCCTGTGTCCTTTCGGAGCCGGTGCTGAAGGCCCCCGTTCTCAGATGGCAGTCCATAACTGGTGCAGTGTTCAAAGGGCATGTACTGGTACTGGGGGGCACTACCCCACCAGCTTTGTTCACCCCCATGCCTCTGTGACTGGGATCGCTCCATGTGGCCTGCACCCCAGCCCTAGCCAGGCCTTGGCCTGCTTGCCCCCGTCCTCCCCCCAGGGCAGCTCCTTAAGCTTCTGCTCTCGCCTGTCCCCAAGGCGTCTGGGGCAGCATGCCCACCTCCAGCTATTTATAGATGCCTCCCCATCACATGACACCTCCCCCCCCCCCCCAGCCACATCTGATCTGCTTGGGGTCGAAGCAGGTGTGAGTGTAGTGCTGGGGTGGGGGTTGGGATAAGAACCTGTGGGACAGCCCCACAGGGAATTCCCTTCAGGAGCCAGCAGCACTGTCCCCTCCCTCATCACTAGTAGGCTTCCAGCCCCAGGTCAGTAATTCCTCTATAAATATCCTGGGGCAGGACGGCATGCTGCTCAGTGTGCTCTCCAGGCTGTGTGCTGCACTGTCCCATTGAAGCCCCCAGGCTCCCACCTCTCCTTCAGCATGTGGAAGGTGAAGGGTGTGGTGCTGAAGTAACTTTAAGGTCCGGAAACACTGGACAGGAAACTCACCTGGGAGAGCAGCTGGTGTCTCTCGGCCATTTCTCCCCAGTGAGTGGTCTCCAGCTTGGTATCTTTGCAGTGTTCAGTTCTCACCTAGATGCTGCATTTCTATCTCGCTGACTCTCCGACCCATGCCATTCCCCGCTGATGCCTTCAGCTCTCTTTGTCTGCCAGAGGCTGCTAATAACCTTTGATGCCAACCCCTTGTTTCCATCTTTATCACCCCCTGGGTGTGGAAAACTTCAGGGAAGCAGAGGTAATAGCCTTGGGTTCTCCACCTTCTCCCCTTTCCCAGACCCACAGTATCAACCACATGGTCAGCCCAGGCAGATAACCGGAGAAGCGGAAATAAGCCAGAGGCATAGGCAAAGTGGTGGGAAGGGAGTGCTTCCCATCATGAGCCAACAAACAAAAGAAAATGGGGAAGTAACTTCTTTATTCTTCCCCTTTCAGGCCAATAAATAATTTTTGACCAAGGCCAATCTACTCCATCCATCACTGTGTCTATTTCACACTTTCCTAAGAAGACTCCTTCCCTATGAGCTCATTATAGAAGAAAGCTATAAATTGCGGCAAAGTGAAGTTTAGGATCCATCCAAATTCAGGGACCAGAGGTAGGGACAAATGTCTGGCTTACAATATTAATTTTGACCTAAACTAAATGGAATCATCCAAAGCAATTGGGAAGATGGATACCATTAAAAGTACCTTTTCTAGGTGCTCAACATGACTAACATTCAGGGAAATGAAATCAAAACTGCAACGAGATATCACCTGTTAACATGGCTACTGTCAAAAAGATAAGAGGTAAGTGTTGGAGAGGATGCAAAGAAGAGGGAACTCTTATGGACTATGGGTGCGAATCTAAACTGGCATAGTACTTATGGAAAACAGTATGGAAATTCCTCAAAAAATTAAAAATAGAAATACCATATTATCTAGCAGTGCCACTTCTAGGTGTATGTCCAGAGAAAAATAAATCTAAGAGCTATCAACAATCCCTTGTTCAATGCAGGACTATTCACAACAGCCAAGATATAAAAACAGATCAACAGATGAATGAAAAGAAAATGTGGTGTGCATATACAATGGACTATGATTTAGCCAAAAAAGAAGGTAACTGGCATTTGTGACAACTTGATGGATCACGAGGACATCACGCTGTTAAAATATGTCAGAAACAAAAAGACAAATACTGCATGATCTCACTCATGGGTGGAATCTAAAGCAGTGGAACTCATAGAAGCAGAGAGCAGAAGGGTGTTTCCAGGGACTGGACTAGGGGTGTAGGTACTGGGGAGATGGTGGTCTGGAGATTTAATGTGCATGGTGAATGTAATCAATAATACTGTACTATGCATCTGAAATTTGCTTGAGGGTAGAGCTTTAGTGTGCTCAACACACAAAAGCACAGGTAACTGTGAGATGATGGTTAACTACCTTGATTGTAGTGATCATTTCACAACGTACACATATACTAATACATCAAGTTGTATGCCATAAATATGTATGATCTCTATTTGACAATTATAAACCAATAAAATTGAAAAAAATCTCATATTTTCTACCATTAGTCCTATAAATCCCAAGACCTATCATCCACCCTTTGGGATGATACATATGTGTGATGGTTTGAGGGACTAAAGTTTCTGTGAGGCTACCTAAGCTTACTGCAGACAGTAAAGAAGGAAAGATATAAGGAACTTGGGTGGAATAAAAGGAACACTTTCTCAATAAAGAAAATAGTGTTGGAGGCCTTCAGAAACAAAAAATTTTTCACTTGTTTGTGGAGTCTGGCTCTCCTGAAGGTAACCAGTTTTTGTATGAAACTGAGACAACTAGCACGTGCAATTGCTGTTTCCTTACTGCTCCTGACAAAGTCAGGTCCCTAAAACAGAACAGCCTGGTCACGACTCTCAGACGTGGACGCAGAGACCAGAGGGGCCAGGAAAGTGCCGATACCTGGCCAAGACGAGTGGAAACATGTAGTCCTGAAGGGAAGCACAGACTGCCACTGTAAGAACCATATTCTTAAATTAGGAGGATCAAGAACAAGCCTGCAGGCTTATGGAACTGCTACTTGAAGGAAGTTGTGGAGTGGCCACACCCAGTATAAGTGGGAGGGAAGTTTGTTTGGTGGGTTCAGGTGCTTGTATATGATAGTCCTATATATCTCCCTCAAAATTTAGGTATGGATTTTCTAAGTTTCTCTTATTTTCTGACTGCAACTTCAAGTCCAGCCTCCCCAACTGATGGGGCAATAAATCTGATGGTCATGGTGTTTTTAGCCCTCACTTTCCATCCGCATGTCTAGGCAGCAAAAGCCCCACTTTCTGAAATTTCAGCAAAGCAACTACTTCCGAGACACCTTCCCTTTCCAGAAGACCCCACTGGTGCTCATTTCTCCTCTACTCCTTATTGGGCTTTGTTCTATCTTTTAGGAATCCTTTGTCTTAAGCTGAGGATGTAGCTTATGTAGAGAGCTCGATTAGCATGTATGAGGGCCTAGGTTCTGGGTTCAAGCCCCAGCAAAGGGGGAAAAATCCTTGGTCTTTTTCTATCCATTCCCTACAGATTAGAATTTCCCTGTAGGAATTGGCAGGCCTTTCTCCCTCTTCTGGCTTTTCAAATATGATAAACCTTTTACTGCACAACATTTAATCCTCATTGGGGCCTTTCAAGGCAGAAACATTTTCATTTTTAGGTAAGGGCAACTGAGGTTCAATGTAAATTACCTTGGCCAAGATTTCTAGCATCTTCAAAGACAGGGCCTGTGTTGAAAATCACACCTAGAAAATTCTAGAATCCATGTTCTTCATGCTATGTTCCTTTGTGATAAATGATAATTGAGTCTCTGAGCCTTATTTTCCTTCTGAACAAAACAAACAAAAGCCAGTAGGAAAATGACTCCCTTGTGGGACCTGGGGAGGGGAGAGCTCCTTGCTCAGTGCCTCCACAGGTCCTGCACTCCATCCCTATAGCCACCATCGTCTCTTTCAGACAGCTCTTCCCCTTCTCAGGATTGCAGCTTTGGCCTGGTATCTCATTTGTTTCATTTCTTCCTGTTTTCCTTTTCCGTTTGTGAAAACAGGATGGGGAAGGGCAGCAGAGGGCAGCCCCCAGCTCAGGGAGGGGGGTAATTTTAGAAGAGAATCCCCTGGCAGAGGTAAATGGGGGAAGGGAATAGAGCTGTGAAATTCAACCTGATGCCCTGATTCAAGGGCGGGTGGCAAGGACATGGACTTCTGCTCAGCAAACACTGTTCTGTAATTCCCACCACATCAGACCTCACTAGCTTTCCTGTCCTGAAAATGGGTACTTACTCCCATGATGCCTACAACTTCTTAAATCTTCCTAGATTCTTGTATCCCTCTCTTATAGCATGACCAACTGGTTTCAGTCCATTTTTCGTGCCCTTTTGCCTGAGTGATCTTTTACACTGGATTCCGTCTGGTGACATGCTTCAGCTTAAGTATGCCCTTTCTCTTCCTAGTTGCCCCCATCCCCACCCACTCAGTACTCCTTGGCAACTTCCCCCCAGGTCCCACAGCTGTTTCCCACCCAAATGTTCCTACAGAATTTCCCATCTCTTGCTAAACCTCCGTAGCCCATCCATACCTACACGTCTGTCTCTCTAAACACGTACCCCAAGAACACTGCTACTCGGAGTCCACTGCTTAGATCTCTTCAGCACCGCCCTAGAATTCTTACAGTCTTTTCTCACCTTAAATTTCACTTAGACCATGTAAGAAATGGAATCCTACTATTCCCTCCCTCTTATCTTCCTATTCCAGTCCAGTCTGTCACTCTAGCTTCCATCTCGTAATTAAATAAGCTAGAACCAACACTGCTTGTTAAGGACTCATCTAACATGAGAAATCAAACCCAGGGATATGCCAACGTATGAAAAGATGGCAGCAAAATAAGGGGTCTTCAGCTCTAGCTATGCCTCATGAGGTGACGAGGAATGACGCAGGACAAGGTGCCAAGAAAACAAAGAGACACGATTCTCTAAAAACTGAGCATCTACAGAAGCAGACACCAGGCACACAATAGTAACAAATATGAACATTTATTTGGCACCTCACGGCAATACAAATCTTGGCAGTGGGAAGTGGAAAAGCTAGATCACTCAAATACATCTATCCTACACTGACCCAAGGGCAAGTCTTCAAGCCCCCCGGCTCGCACAATAAATGTTTATGGAGCACCTTGACTACTGTGGGCCTGCATTCTGCTAGGCACCATGGGGGATGTGAAAGAAGTTGTCTCACACATGGTATGCCTTCAAGGAACTAAAAATACCAGTGGATTAAAAAAAAAAAATCTGGAAAAACACAACACACAAATACCCAACTGTGTGTCACAAGGTAAATTTTGTCAAAAAGCAGGATTCTAGCAAGGGTGGGCTGCTGGCCTCCTTCCTTCATTTGACAAACATTTACTGAAGATTTAGAAAGCGCCAGGTACTGGGTACATACGGTTAAGAGAGCAAGGGTTTCTGCTCTCTTGGAGCTTATAGCTTAGCAGGAGATACAAAAACGAACAAGTAAAACAAACAAATATATAATTACAAGTTGGAATAAGTGCAAGGAAAGAATGAAGTGAGTTGGGCACGGTGGTACACACCTGCATTGCAGCTTCTTGGAAGGCCGAGGCAGTAGGATCACAAGTTTGAGATCAGCCTTAGCAATTTGGCTAAACCTCATCTCAAAGAATAAAAAGTACTGGGGATGCAGCTAAGTGGAAGCATGCCCCTAGGCTCAGTCCCCAGAACCAAAAAGAATTAAGCAGAAAGCAGTGACAGAGAAATAGAGAAGACTGTTTATAGACAACCAGCTGGGAAGGCCGCCACGGAACTCGAAGATGCCACCCCAGGCAACAGCCGTGGGGATGGAGAACTTAGAACAGCTGAGACACTGAGAGGCCATGGGGTTGGGAGCATAGTGAGAAGCCACTACTTAATAAGGTTCAAGTGGAAGGCAAGGGCCAGAGCTCACAAACCAGGATAAGGAGTTTAAATTTTATCAGGTGTAACAGGAAGTCAAAGAGTTCCAAGCAGGAGAATGACATCATCAGATTTATATTTAAAAATCAAAAAGTGGCCAGGCACAGTGGAACATGCCCATCCTTCCAGTGACTTAGGAGGCTGAGGCAGGAGGATCACAAGTTCCAGGCCAGCTTCAGCAATCTAGTGAAACCCTAAGTAACTTACTAAGAACCTGTCCCAAAATAAAAAAATAAAAAGGGCTGGGGATGTAGCTAAGTGGTACAGTGTCCCTGGGTTCAATCCCTAGTACTAAAAAACTAAAAACTAAAATAATGCCCCCTAAAACATAATGAACAAACAAAAAACCCCAAAACTATTCTGTTATGTGGAGAATAGACTAAAGAGGGTAAAAATGGGAACAGAAAAGAATGCCTTAAGAACAGAAAGGTCTCATTGAAACAGAAATAAAGTTTCTATGTTGAAAGAGTAATAATGTGTGTGGTAATATCCTCCCTGAAATAGAATGGGAAGGGGAGAGAAAACTACATAAAATCAAAACAAGTCTGACAATGAAGCAGAATACAGGAGCAAAGTACTACACCACACCCTTACAGAGCCAGAGGACCCAGCAAAGGGGCACTTCCCACTGACACGGTGGCAGCATTGAACAGGAGGAAAGGCAGGTAAAGGGAAGAGATATGGAAGAGGGAGATGATAACTGGGAACCTATTCCAGAAATCCAGATGTGAGGTAGAGCTTGACTGCATGGGCATGAGAACACTAGGGAGAGAAAGGGACATCTCAGAGGAAAGAAAGCAGACATGGGGACAGGTTAGTGTGAAGAGGCACCCCACCCTTCCTGGCCTTCTGCTCACTCTCCTTACAACCTTATTTCAATAACAGCTCAGGGAAAAAAGGCCCAAGGAAGCTCTTTAACACTCCCAGGAGCAAAGCAGTCAACCTCTGACAGAAGGCTGGGTTCCTGGAGCCCAAAGGGTGAAGTGACAAGACTGCCCTCCACCAGGGACCTGAAGTCCTGAAGGGAATGCACAGGCACTTCTGCTCACAGCACAGGGTGTGTCCTTCAGTCACACCTACCTTTTCAAAGCCAAATGAAAATGCCTATGCTAACTTAGGACACCCTCCAAACTCTCACACTGGGACAAATGGGGTTGGGATATAAAAAAAAGAATGGATATGAGACATCTCTGAGATATCAAAACTACTATAATAAAAGTGACAACCAAAGTGCCCCTGCAGAAGCCCTGGGGACTAAAGTAATAACCACTGAGGAACCCACATGCCCTCCCCCATGATGGTATTGTTCATAGCCTTGCCGGCCAGGATCTTTGCAGCCAAAACATTCCTGGCAACGAGTCCAGCCAGAGTTGGCTCTACAGGGAGAGTTTCACACAGGAGGAGCTGGCCTGGAGTCCCACACACAAAGGCGGAGATGACGGGCACTGGAAACAAGCCTGGGAGGTCCCCATATCCCTGAGGGGGCAGAACAGAAACCGTGCATCTGGAAGAAAAAAGGCTCTATCGTGCCTCTGGTGGTCCAGTGGCCGCCAACAGCATGACCGATGGGGAGGTGGCATCACGTGGGAGGGTGTCCCGGGAACAGGTAGAGGTGACGGCATAGAGTACTACAGTACTCAGACATCTCCTTGCATCGGTGGAACTCTGTGCCAGGGGCGTAGCCTTCACGCTCCTTGATAAGGGCATTCACCTGGAAAGGCAGGGCCAATGGTCCAGAGTCTGAGATCACCTTGTGCTTTCATGATAGTGGTCTAACACAAGAGTAAAGAGACTAAGAGAAGTGGTCCAAGGGAACAGGAAGGGAGAATGCTATGGAGATGCAAGGGTGCGTGGAGCCGGCCCGTGCTGACTTACCTTAACCAGCATGTCAGCCACGTGCATGTCACAAGCCCTCTCGGAGAACACCTGAGTGAGTGCCTCGATATACCAGGAACCCCGTTTGGTATTCCGCATGGCAGCAGTGCCTGCAACCAGAAGGCGTGAAGGTCATGGGGAATTCTCCCTCACACAGGTGGACTTCCATGGTACCTCGTATCCTGCAGTATGAAAAACTCAAGCCCAGAGTACGTCTTCGGTTTACTGCCGGAATTCCAAATACCTTTGAGGCAGGCATAGCCACATATCATATCAGAGCGAGTGGGCAGTCTCATCTTCAGCAACTCCTCCTTCCCAGCATCACTCTCCTCGCACCCGGGATTCTTTCCATCCTGCTGGTCGACACCACGATCAGTCTCGTCTGTAGAAAGGCACACAGAATGGACAAAGATGTTACTTTCTCCCATTTCTAGTGGCCTGTCACAGGTAAGCCCAAGTTCCCTATAACCTTGACTGGGAAGTCATCTCCAGCTGCTGTCTCCAACCTATGGCAGATGAATTTAAAAACAAAAATTATTACTTTCCCGGCATGCATCACTATCCAGCAGGTGCCTACTAGGCCAGGCACCACACTCAAACACATGCACATGTACACGGCTAGACAAAAAATCATTTAAGTTCAATTAGCAATACACCTGGAAGTTATAGTTCTTCAACTGTTGAAAGCAATAGAATATTGACACACTCAGTTTTATTACACAAGCAAAAACCAAGAAACTAAAACTAGGGTTACTACACGTATGCTATATAAAAATCACAACTTTAATCTACATTACCAATAAAATAAACTATAAAACTAAATAAGCATGATCAGTAGTTTCCATGGTGGTTTTAATATTTTTAAAGCACTTACTATTTGTTTAATTTTACAAGACAAATTATAGCACGCATCCAAGATTTAAGAGAAATTTAAAAGAGGAAGACATTAAAACAGGAATAATTTATTTTCTCCTCAAAACTGAAAATGAACACCATTATTCAAGTTCAGTGGCAGTTTCACAGTATACACTGAGCACACGCCCAAAGATAAGATAGATAAGCCATCTATCCCAAGACAAATTCTTATTTTCAATATTGCTGTTTTATTTGGGGGAAGGCAGGGGTACTGTTGGTAGAAAAGGAGACAGGAAGGACCACAGGTCAACAGTAAAGGCATGTACTCTTCCACAGTATTTCCTGCTCCGTGCAACATTCAAAAGCCTGGCAAAGAAGGGATGCTTGAAGAACCATGGGGAAAAGGACCAAGATTCATTGATTCAATAATAGGTCACTGAGCAACTGCCACGTATGGGACATTGTTTTACATGAAGCCCTAAGGACACTGTGAAGGAAAAGTCACCTTATGAAGCTTCCAGTCCAGTTTAGGTGTCAGTCAACTGGGCACGGGCTGTACTTCATAGACATTAATTATCAAATATAGCAGAAGGAAAGCTTAAATTTTCAAAGGAACAATCAACTACTGTTCATTTAATAGATACAGTTTTAGAGAAAAGGGGGAGAGGTAAAGATTCAAATGACCCCAGAAAAGAGCAATTTTCCCTATCCAGACCCAGTACTGTAGTCATCTCTGAATACAGAAGAAAACGACCAATAATGTCTTTATTTCATTTTGCTGGTTATGACTCCTAAAGGAAATGGGCCAAGCTAAGTGTGTCCTTCAAGAGACAGGGAACTCCTTTCTTGCCTTCACATCACACATCTATCACTCAGTAAATGCTACTGGTTCTTTCTTTACAATAACTCCTAATGTTTTCTATATTATTGCTGTAATTTCTTAGGCAAGTAAACTTCCATTCACTCCTTAAATATTTATAAGTGCCACCAGGGGCAGGCAGTGCTCCAGACTTGGGAAAAGCAGTGAATGCAAAATTAGGTTTGTGTCTTCCTATGCTCTCTCCTTCATGCTGCTCCCTGACATGGTGACCTTCCTGGGGGAAAAAATCATTATATTCTGTCTTTCTTAAGCACCTAATAGCTTCATACCATCATCTGTTGAAGTCCAAAATCTCAACTGTGAGTAAAAGTTTGTAATTAGTTGGATCCACCTCCTGTGATCAGACACACCTCACTACTCACTTAGGAGATGTCAGCTTTTTAACTGGATCCCATAACTAGGGGTAAGGGGAACACGTTCTTTTAATCCCAGCTGCCTGTCACATTATACTGTCTCCTTAGAAAAACTCTCCAAAGACTTTACCAAAGATTTGCCTACGTATATCATATATCCTGGGCCCAAATTAAGCCTTAATCTATTCACAAAATCTTCAAAGTAATTGCATTTAAAATGAGTATTTCCTTATACGTGTGGTTTCTAATTTCACCCATGCTTGAGAATTATTCTCAAGCTAGTTCATGTATATTTGCTTCGGTTTCCAGAGTAACTGCTAGGCTCAGAAGAGAGGCCACATCTTCTTTTGCTTGTGGTAGTATCCAGTGTAGTGCTAATCATGTTGTAGGACCTCAAAAAATGTCTTGTGGTGATATTAGAATAGAAAAATATTAGCTATTATATAACAGCTTAAAAAATTTGAATGATTGGACAAAATGGACTTCAACCCAACCTGTAAGCCCCTTGAGGACATTGGCCACATTCTAAGTTACAATAAGCTTTGTGGATTTACCCTAAATCAGGTACTGTGCTAAACTTACTCTTCCATGTGCAATTCCATCTAGTCATCACAACTACCTTATGAAATAGGTGTGACTGCCTACATTCTATCCAAAGAAAACTGAGGCAAAGGAATGTCAAGTAACTTCTTTAACTTCAAATAATTACTAAGCAGCAGAGTCAGAATTTGACTCCAAATTTAGAACTCTTAATTACTGCTGTTTTCCTCCAGGGTGAGAAGCAGGCCTGTTGGTGTCTTCTGAGCCTTGTCATGCAGGCCTGCCTCTTAAAGGAGTAGAAGAGACTGCAGGAAAAAAGAAGAGGGACAGAAGCAGCTCAGGAAAGAGTCCAAGGTTGAAATGGATTCTGTACTATTATCCTGTGTGGTCCATGGATGATAAAAAGGAAGCAAGAATGGAAGTGTAGGTGAACAGAGAAGTATAAGGGGAAGAAAAAGGAAGGAGATAGAGTGTGAGAGGTAGAACAAGATAGACAGAAAATCCTTAACTGGAATGAGTACCAACAAAAAAAGTGCATCAGAGTTAATAAGCATAGAAAAGAGTATAAGTTCTCCGAAAAAAGGGCGAAGACACTGACAAGAGAACTCTGAGAAAAGGATATGGTGGTGCACAGAGAGCTGACCAGCCTGAGAGCCAGGGGCTGCCCAAGTCCCAGCACACCCCATGCATTGGGAGACACTTACAGAGCAAGAGAGGCGGTGGCAGCAGTGAACAGAAGGAGGTGCCCAAGGGATCCAATAGCACCTGAGAGGAGCAAACAGGAAAGTGAGAGCTGGTGGAGGCTTCCCAGGAGCCATCACCCAGGTGCCGGTCTGCCAGGGCACTCACCTCCACGACAGGCCTGGATGAAGAACATTTTCGGCTTGTTCTGTAGGCTTGGACAGTTAGCATTGTCAAAGAGCCGAAAAACCTCTTGGAGCTGCAGACAGAAATAAGGGAGAAGAGAAGTTGTCAGTAAGGCCTCCTGAAGTTCCACACATACAATAGCAGCCACTGCTGGAAAGGAGGGCAGGCAGGAAGTGATACAGCCCAGGTCCAACTGTCAGCTTCCCTTAGATTACACGCACCTGCAGCAGTTTGCCGTCCACACCATAGATGCTGCCCTCCACACCATGTGAAAGGAGTGCCACTATGCAGGAGTCTGTGACACGGTGTGCAGGTAACCGTGCAAAATTCTGGAGTTTCTCTTGCATTTCCTAGAAGAAAGATACCTTTCAGAGTTGTTTACTGACATTAGCACTAATATACGCACCAATCTCTAGTTTCTGCTTGAAATTCTACGCTATTAAAAGTAAAATGTTTTCTGCATATTCCTGTGGCAAATGGTAAGTCAACCCTTTAGGAGGCTAAAGAAAACTATGCACTTGCCAGAAAAATGTGTGACACTTCAGACACAAAACTCTGCATATAGATTCACAGCCTCACTGAGAGAGATTACAAACTCCTGGACTAAAGCAAGTCACTAATGAAGCTAATTATGAACTGGGCAATTGTGATTTGTTCCCTGACGATCAACCAGATCCTTCATTTGAGTAAGTGACCTTACAAATGGCACAAGGGGGACCATTACTCAGCTACGGGTAAAACACATACTGCTCTGTGACAGGGTTAAAAGCATCATGACAGGAAAGAACAGCAATATTTGTCTGCTTTTTTCTGTCAGGGACCATAAATATCCAAGAGACAATGATGACGTCTGCATAAAACACTTTGCTCAGGGAGAGCACACTGTGATGGACAATTCCTCACAGGGCAGACTATATCCATGAACTTGGATGTCACAGCCACCTAGGCATGAACCCAGGTCCGTAGATTGGAACAAGTTGATTAGCCCCTCAAGGCTTCAATTTCCACTCAATAGGAAAATAATTACAAGTGAAATGTTCTTAGTGTGAAGATTAAATGAGCTATTGCACAGAAAGGAATTAATCACCATGTCTTTCATTATAACATCCATGTCTAAGTAATCATGTTACTTTAAAAAAAAAAAAAAACTTGTTCCAGATCAACCTTGTAGTTTGCACAAAAATGCCTATAGGAAAACCACTAACTTAAACATTTGGTTCATCCACCAGAAAGTTATATATTATCTTACAGTATAATATTTTCAAATCTATGTCTCCCTGGGTCTTCTCTCCTACCTGAGATGAGAAAACAAATTCATTTGGTTATGAATTTGAAGAAAATAAATATGCTATTCTAGGCAGGAACAGTCACTGCCCACATGTATCTACCGTCCACCCACCCCATAAAAACCACACTAGAACAACATATTTTACTGGTTCCCAAAGTGTGATCCCTAAAGCAACAACAGCAGCATCAGACAGGAACTTGTGAGAAAGTTTCTGCTGCAAATTGGTAACAAGCCCTTCAGCTGATTCTAATGCTTTAAGATTGAGATTTACTGATCTATTTATTTAGAATACTTCTGTTCTCATATAGTTGAAACATAATATAAGAATCTAAAGATAGCAATAAAACTTGAAATATATATATATTTTTAAAGATGTCTATCTTTGGGGTAAATGGAAGCCAACCATAATGGAAATCTTAAATTAATAAAAGATCCAAAATTCATTTGTTTATGGAATACATAATTTCAAGAGACTAGATGACTATGAATGTTCCTCTGGAGTTGACCATTAATAGAATTGAACATGTAATAGTTAAGAAGTTATTTTTGCCTGAAGAATGGAATAAAATATATATCTGGGCAGCGATTCATGAGTATTTTCAACTTCATGAAATTATTAGGCCAGTAAATAGAGGATAACAAAATCCAAAGAAAGAATACACATACTTTGTAGCTGAACTTAAAAAATTAAACTATTCAACAAATGCAGATTAGTTATTAGGAGGCATTTTTCCACAAGTAGATAGCTTAAAATAGGATCTGTAGGTTTATTTCTGCAGTACGTCTATAAATAGAGGGGTTCTTAGCTCTTGGGTGTCTTTTGGCTGAGGGATGGGAGACACATGAAAAAGAACCTGTGAATCCTGAAATTACACACAAAATTGTATATATGGCTGCATATTCCAGGGATGATCCAGTCTGTCCCTATATTCTCAAAGCAGTCTGTGATTGAAATGTAAGTTAAAAAACATTAGCACATCAGAAAAGGAAATTTGCCATTTCAAAATATATCTCCATTTCTTAATGTATGTTAAATCATTAGGACTAACAACCTCCTGAGGTGCGAGGTAGATGCAATAATGCAAAGAGATACTGAAAATAAACCTGGGCAGAGAGAGTTTTGGTGTTGTCTTTGGCACTATCAACAGAAGAATGTTCACCAAGATTAACTATTATTCCTCGTTTTCTAATGGAATTTAAAGTCAAAAAGGTCTGACAAGGGAAAAGGAAGATCTTAATGCTTTTTGGTTTTGTTGTAAAATCCAAACTCAAAATGGAGTCACTCTGGCTCAGGCGTGCGTGTATCTGCTAGCCTGCTTTTTTGTGCTTCTGTGATTAATGCTTTGCTATGCTTGCTCCTCACAGATGGGGGCCAAACCACAGGCTGCCAAACCCCATGGCCAGTTACCTAAAGTTCTAGGAACTGAAAGGGAACATAGGAGGCGCCGTCACGGTTGAACTGTAAATAACTATAGATTGAATATCTGCCAAATTGTTTTCCTGAGTCATGTAGCTAGCCCACCCTATAATAACCTCTGAAACCCTCATTTCGGGGTCACTCTCTGAAGGAAAGGAGAGCTGACCCCAATCGATTGGCCTGTGTGCCTATTTCCTCAAAAAACTTTGCTGCTTCTGCAGAGTTGTCTGGGCTACACTTCTTGGGGAGAGGTACTGGTTGGATGCAACATTGTTTCCTTGTTTGTTAAATAATTACATAAAAGAGTAGTCTCTTGAGTGGTCTACCAGGAAGCAGTACTCCCAGCAGATGCCCAGTGTACCAAATTGACACCCACGGTGACTACCTAGTTTTTGACCCACACATCTCTTGCCTAGACACTGCTGTCCCTGCCTAGGATGCCAACACTCTCCTTTGCTTCAGTACCCTAAGTCTCACCTGCCTCATTTTTCCTTCTTACCACATCTTCCCAGGGGGTTCTTCCTCTTTGCTTCTACTGAAGATGGTGTCTCTAATCCCGTTTGGTCTTTAGAAATATAAAGGGATGCATTTCCTTTTTAGAAGATATTGACTCCCTAATCTATTTCAAGTCCCTTGAACTCAAGGTCCACATTTTAAAAATTTCTGATAGCTAACAGTCCCCCATTATAAGGTGCTCAAATTAAGCCTTATTGCAACTCCAGTTATAGAACACTGTTCCCAGAGAATGAAAATTCAGATCCTTGAATCTGCATCAGGTTTACCATAAATGGTGATGGCATTCATTAAAATCTACTGACTGTTTCAAAATACAGCAGTATACAGCAGATTTCGTGATGCAGTACTGTATCTTTAACTATCATGCATATAAAATCCTTTATCAGTTGTGTACTATTTATAAAACCATCAAATAATAAATTCCTAGTGAAATGAATAGCTAAACCAAAACCTTTAAGTAAACATGCACAGCATACATTTTGTGTTAAGTGACCTCATAGGATTCCCTCTGTAGTGATTAGTACACAGGCTACCCTTGTCCCCACATGGCCAGCAGATCTCTCTGGCAAGTGTGTGACCTACTTCAGTACAAGACAACTGAAGATGCTGTTCTGCTTGGCTCTTATGGGGAAGCTGGCAAAAATAGCATATGGAGGACAATACCTGGGCACCCACTGATGAAACTGGCTGCAGTCATGTGACTGCAGACACATAACTATTCTCACAGAAGCAGGACAGCTGAGGAACAAAGGCCACAGAACAAATGCTGAACACAAAACTAAAATGCTCTGCCTCAACAGGTCAAAGTGAATCTCCTAAAAATTTTAATTTCACTACCGACAACCCCAAAGGCAAGTTTAAGGAAGTATTATGGAATCAAAATAGAGTTTATAATAAACTTGTAAATAGAGGATTGTTAATTTCAAGAGAAATCCTACAAGCAACAAAGTCAGTAGTGGTGCAGCTTGGTCACTGAGGTTAATGAGGAATAACTCCAATGAAACTGCTTATGGTCTGAGAATCTAGTATAGAAGCAATCTACCCACAACAGGACTTGGAGCCATAACCCCATAACATATGGGGAATATGGAATTTCCCCATATGTTAATGCAGTGGAGTATCACTAAATAGTATTTACAAGGACAATTCTGGCAAATATTCATTTGCAAGAATTACATCTTCTAAAGTAATCATTTAACAAATAATTAAGCTCCTGAGCAGTGGTATCAAGCAAGAAGTAAATGTCCTGCATAGTCTCAGTTTATAAATATCTTCTCTGAGTTAGTTAGGGTGAATCCCAGTATCTCATCGCTTCCTCAGACACTGGGAATCAAGTTCTGAACATGTAAAAGTGAGAACCTAACTCTGGACTATAATTACCCCATGAAAGCACAGCTACGCTGAGATGTTAACACCCAAACAGCTGGATGGTTCTAATTCTTTACTAGATTGCAAAGTGAAAAGCACAACAGAAGCAAGAATGTGAGTAAATAACCTTTAAGACACATCTTAGCAGGCACAGGAGCAGCAGATGTGTGTGGCCCCCAAGTGTTGCTCAGCCCTCTGATTTACATGCCAGTCTTTGCAGTCTCAGGTACCTGTGCAGTCTGGTCGTGTAGGACATGGACACTGTAGCCCAAAAGCTTGAAGAGTGTGACTAGAGTACTATGGTCCACATCGCCTCCAGAGCGAAATTCCAGGTCTTTCTCTCCAGTGAAGAGCACATTGCTCAGCACCAATGCCAGGCCACGAGGCCGAGACTGCAACCTATAAGCCTGGGGGGTGGGGACAAGTTAGACCATGAGCTTCTTAATGACAGGAACTATGATTCCCTCACTAGAACAGGCATCTCCCACCCCCCAAAGATATATTCTTCTTAACTCCCCCAGGTGAATAAGAGACATGCTCATAGAAAGCATTCAACCAGCAATGACTTTCTGACTAATAAGGCAGTAAGGAAAACTAGTTCAAAGGCCTATCAAAGTGTACCTCATTTCCAACTCTCTTGCTATTATGCAAGACTCACCAGCTGACAGTGTGTTTGATAAAACTCAGGAGTGCAAGGCTTCACCTGAAGGCAAGGAGGACCATCTCCATTATCTAGAGAGTGTTCCACAGTGTCTATGATACAAAAAGAAAGCAAAAATACACCTCGTATACAATTTAAAACTCAATTCTAGCATTTAATTATAACATTAGACACCCCTTTGAGCTGAGTTTTTGATAAATATTGGTCTTAGTCCCCTGACTGGTAAACTCCAAGAGGGCACTGATTCTGTTAGCTTCAGCTCACAAGGGTGTCCTCTGCATTGGGCTTACATGAAGCAGGTGCTCAATTTGTTCAATGTCTGAAAAGGCTATATGATAAATGCCTGGTTCTAACCACCAGGCTACACAGTTAGTAGGCTGGTGGCCCTGGATGTAGTCTTTTCTCATTCAGCTTTAAGGAGAAAACAAGTCAATTGAGTAGAAATTTTCCACCAATGTAAGTTGCTCAACAGGCCAATCACCATGAAGAATATTATCTGTGATGGAAGGGAAATAAGCCCAATTAATGCAGTATTTAAATTGTCCTACTAGTCCTAACAAATTGACTGAAGGAATTGTTCCCAGTATAAAATGTGTGTCAGTTAAGGAAAAGCCAGACACTAGTCAAAAAAAGGGAAATCAATGTGTGACTCCTTTTAACCCATTAATTCTCACCTGCTGACAGGCGGAGCTGCTTGTGAGGGGGACAGGACTCACATACTGGGAAAGGGAGATTCATGTCATAGTCACAGCTCAACTGTAAAAAAAAAAATTTAGGACTCATCATGATAGACCTTAGAGAGATGGTTTAGTCCAAATAAAATAAAAACTAGTGTCCCCACCCTGTCCCAAAAAAGTCCTTTCCAGCCAGAGTAACCCTTCCCCAAGTCACAACATTTCTAGGGCTCCATACCGGTGAGAGTACATGCTGAAGACCAGACAGAGTTGTGAGCAAAAGATCTTCCAGGTGACCTTGCTTGGTCTCCCTCAGTGCTACACAGAAAGCATCAAAAGCCTGGGGACCTCTCTTGGGCAGCAAGTTGAGGAGTTCCACATTCTGGCTGAAACTGCCCACTTTGGCCTAAGAGACCATAACAAAATATGAAATCACACTTATCTAATTATAATCTCATTTTTTTTTGTTTACATAAGCTTCCCAGTATTTTCCTCACTCATCTTAAGAATTCCTTTTACAGAATAAGTTATGTACTGGTAAATACTTTCCCATTATGTCTTTTCTGTCAAATTCCCTACAGTTAGGAAGGCATTTCCACATCCTTAGCAAGGCACCATGGCTCTCCACACTTTATCACCTTCTATTCCTACCCTTAAGACCAATTTATTTCCTTGGCCCCTCTTTTGCATCTGGATACCTGGATGAGCTCCCTCATTTCCAGAGTGATGATGTCCTTTTCCAAGAGATGTTCCAATAGTTCACTCAGCAACAGCTGTTTGGCCAGCACCACTCGGTTCTTTTTCAGAGTTTCCTGATGGTCAGGATGCATACCATAAACTCCTGATATCCTACAGACAAGTAGATGAAAAGGCAGCCAAGTACAAGATGGGACAAAGAGCACAGAGGAAGAGCCATGGACAAGATGAACAAAAAGAAGATGACTCAGAATAACAAAGATTAGGCATATTTTACTGAATCTGGTTAAAATCAAAGATGTACTAAGCAGTAATAGCACACCAATCCTCAGGGAATAATGTAAAATTCTTTGTGGAGTACATTCAACAGAGACCATCTGAGATGAATGGTCTTTGTGATGGAAATATCTTAATAATAAATACAAGCACACACATTTCAAGAGAAGGAATACACCTCTGTCAGACAGACTAATGTTAATTAAGAGAACTCCCGGAAAACATTCATATTATTAATCTAAAAGTAATGTAAATTTAAAATGATCTTGGGTGAGGAATAATACTAAGGCAAAAACTGAAGCCAGTGGCCAGGCTTAATAGTCATATGCTCTCTGGATTACTTACACAAACTATGTTTTTTAAAACTTTTAAGTTACTGTGACAAAATGACACTAGAAATGATCAGAATCCCATCAGATGTGGATAGGTAGAAAATATGACACAAAATCCCAGTAGATAAATACTAATGATAAACACAATCAGTATCACTTGAAATCATACTGCAAGTAAAGGTTAAATTATTCTGGTAATTTATCAGAGATATCTGTATTTCAAAGATTCTCAGTGTTGCTATCAGTTTGGGAAGAGACCAACTTCTACTTATAAAGACTCCCATTTCCAATATATATCATCTATGTGCACCGTGTATGTAAATGCAGAGGTCTGCTTAGTTTTCATATACACACCATTAAGGGCTTGATGGCCGTGATAAAAGAACAACAGGTCTATTTTACAATCTAAAACCTTCACCCTGACTTCAAAAATGATAAAATCTGGAACCCATAAAATGGATGTACTTGGGCTAGATATATAGGGAAGAGCAGGGTCTGAGAGGAATTCAGAAATCCAAGAAGAGAGCAAGTGGGCACCTAAGGCAGAGGAGATATTTAGAATACTCCTGCTATTCCAACGTGGTTCACAGTAGCAGATCTCTCTTCAAACTGATAACAACCCTAAGGAATTTGAGATAAAAATCAATCTTTAAAACTTTCTCTTCCCTTAGTTTTTACACCAGGTCCTTTCTGCCTACCACGCTTCTGTTTCCTTTGGAAGACCTTTGGCCTGCTCTTGAAGTTAATACTGCATTAGGACTCCCCAACAAAGACTCTCTTCCCTATGCAATCTCTTCCATACTCACAACTCACAACTTCTCTCAAATACCAGATTTGGTACTTGAATTTTCAACAACTCATCAGTTTTTATCGGAAACGTGATTCACACACCTGCTTCCAATGTGAACTTCTGAAAAGTTTCCAATCACCTTGAATTTTAAGATATCGTTGCAAAGTGGGGGTAGAGAACCAAGGGAGTCCTAAAGTTTTGATTCTGTGTCCTTCTGGAGGTGCCTGTTTCGAAATTCTGGGTTAATCCCCAGTCCTGGCCCTGGTCCTGGTCTGGACCAGGACGCATTACACTATATCCTCCTGGTTGATGTCTGTCTCGTTACAGGAACGATCGTGGCAGAAGTGGCGACACGCTCCCAGACACAGGAGCCTCCCAGTCCTCCCAGAGTACTTAAGCCTCAAAGCCTGTGTTGAATTCTTTTAAAAATTTGGTCATTATACGGAAAGCAATGCAGGTCATTAAACTGTCAATCCAAATCAAATGTATACCAGGCCGAACACTTAAGTCTGCAGAAAGGCTCATCGGTTTTTAAGGGGATAGAGAATAGTTCCTCATCACCCAGAATAAAGGATGGAGAATCTTAAAGAGAAGCCGAGGGCTGAGAGAGCTGGAAAGAGCTATCCTTACGCACAGCCTCCCTGAGCTGGACAAAGGGAGGCTGGGGCAGTCTTTACCCAAGAACGGCAAGGCCAAGAGGGCTGCTCCGGCGCCCCTGCGCGGAGTTCGGCCCGGAGCGGCCCCGAGAGCTCCTCAGGGCCTCCCACCCTTGGCAGCGAGCCTGCACACTGAGGCTTCCAGGGGCTCCGAGAAGAGGGGGCGGCAAGGCTGCACGCTGGGACCGCGCGGTCCGCTTTCCTGGGCCCCATTAAGGCCCCATGGGCCCCTTACCCTCTCACCTTCGCCTCCGGTCAGCAGCCATTAGTCCCTTCTGCTGCAGGGCGGGCGGGGAGCCCGCGTTCGGCGCCGCCATTTCCCGCTTTTCCCGGGCTGTGCACGCACCGCCCACAACCCAAACAAACCGAGGGCCGCCACTTCCTCCGCATCCCTCCCCCGACCTCCAGGGCACGCGCGCCTGCGCCCTACCGCCCCCAGCCCCGCCCCGATTCCAGACAGGCTCCGCCTCCGTGCTGGTGCGTGCGCAACACAAAACTCTTGCCGGGACGCGCCATCCAATGGGACTAGAGCAGGTGCAGGCGGAACGGGAAGGGACGGGGAAAGGCTTAAGCCCCTCCTACTGAAAAATCCGATTGGCCATCGGTTCCCGCGGAAATCGTGGCCACCTCCTCCAGCTCCTCCCACACCTCCCTGCCCCGCCTGTTGCAATAACTTGCGGAGACCAATGAGGCGAGACTTATCGGTTTACTGACATTGACCCGCAGGGGCCGCGATGCGGAGATTAGATGGAGAACGCTAGAAGGCGCTAGACAATACCCGCGCGATGAATGGAGGTTTGCGAGGGAAGTGAAGAGCATCTCGGTCGCAGCACATTGGGGTCTGAAGAAGCAGAACACGGGGCTGGGGTAAAACCCCAGCGGTCCGGTCAGAGTGGGGCCGAAGGGGCTGGAGACACTCTGCAGGTGGTCCCGCATTCCATGATAGATATTCAGGAGCGAGTCTCCTTGAATACTACTTTTCACCCCTTGGCCCTTTATATCCCTTTCTGACCTTTATATCCATACACTGTCAAAACTGGACGTCTACCTTAGGCAATTTACTCCACTGCTTTTAAACAGGATGGGGATCCTGCAAGGGGACTGCACTGTAGCTTCTGGGCAGGGGAGAGGCACAATAACTGCTTCCCACATGGAGCAGGGACCATCAGAACTATGATTAGCTTTGTTCCTTTAGGAGTCTGGGTCACCCCTGATCATGCTCAGCCCACCCTGTTAGACATAAGGATTCTGTATTCTGTTTGTATGAAGTCCTCTATATAGCAGTTGTTCTATGATAGGGATTGAGACAAGCGTGGGAGGCCTGGCTTCCTGGTCCTTGCCTTGTATTGAAATCAGGAGTTCATTCAAGTTATTTTTGTGTTATTTACTAGCTGTATGCCCTAGTGCATGTTATACAACTCCTCTTACCCTTGAAACCCTCATTTTTTGATGAGGGCAATAATACTTAATAAGGCTGAAAGCCTGAGGGATCTAACAGAGGTAAGGCACCTGGAATAGATGGAAATATAGCTGTCATTCAGATGTTACTTCACTTCCTTTTGCAGCTTCTCAGGATCACCCCATCACCTCACCCTAATTTAACTCTGGAAATACTTGGCATGGGGTAGATCATGAAATGTTGCCAGAAGACTCAAATTATGCTACCCACTTCTCCACTGGGAAAGGCTTACCATAGCCTGACTCCCCTCTGGATTCAAGTCCCCATTTGCGATGTCCAGGCAGAAATGTAGTTCCTGACACATAGTAGGCACTGGAAATGTTGGTCAAATGAATAGGTTTGATGTGGAGTCATAAGTCCTGAGTGAGTCGCTTAGGGGAGTGTCCAGTTGTTTTCATAGAAAACATTATCATCATCAGGGTGAGCAAAGCAGACATCATAGGCAGGGGGTGGAGTAAGAGGCTCCGTTTTTGGGGTTGCCCTCAAGCTCTGCAGATCAGGAGCAGTGGATACAACCCGCGGTCCTCGAAGGCGAAGGCTGATTAGAGCTCTTCCAGGGCTTCCTCCTGGGGTCATAGCCCCCTCTGAGCCCACTCGTCTTTCCAGTCTGTGTGTTGTGGGCCTCTCTGATTGGCTGTGCTGTCCCCCATCAAGTTCTGGGGGGATTACAACACTGCTGTAAGGGGGTGGTTGATCCAGCTGTTGAGGGTGGCTCTCTGATTCCAGCACCACCGTGGCCTCTTCATATGTTGGCACCTCAAAAGCTTCATTGTCCCTGAGAAGAAATAAGGTCCTTAGTGGCTTCCTGAAAGACACTCTTTTCCCCTTTTCTATCGGCAAAAGACCTCTCTGCTGGTCTTTAACCCCTGCTCTCACTAGTACCAGTGACAGAGGAAAGCAGAATCTCTACTTAAGAGACTAAAGGGATAGAGGAAGGATGGTCGCAGTGGGGGTTGCTGTCATTCACCCACACCTTCACTCACCGTGCACTGCTTGAGGCCTCTGGGCTCTCTGTCTGCATTGATTGGAGCCCTCGGTTCAGAAAACAGGCCAGGAGGGAGGCAAACAAGAAGAAGCCAGCCAAGGTGAGAAAAAAATAAGCAACAGGGGCGACGTCTGGCCATATGCTCAGTAAAGCCAGCCCCAGGAGTAGGGAGGCGCAACTCAGGGAGAGAAGTGGTTTCTCCAGTCTCCCCCACAATTGGCTTGGCACCATGGCCCTGCCCAGAATGCCTGCAAAGAGATACACAGCTATGGTGTGTAACTAGAAATTGGTATCATGGCTGTGCCAGATAAACAAATTATATTCCACCTTTGGGTTCCAGGTGTTTCAATCTCAAATCAAATAAATGACCTGCAGGATCTCCTTTAAGTCCATAATTCTCTCTAGGTTATTGTGTGCAGGAAACCAGACCAAGAGTTCTGACTTCCAGCACTCAGTGAGTTTATTGTGTCATGGCTCTGCCCGCATTCCTTTCTCCTTCCCTGTAGTCTCCCTTCCAGCTTCCCTGTAAACTGTCCAGAATCCAGTGCAGGCCACCCTGCCGCGGCCTCAGTGCACACCGGCATCTCTGGAATCCAGGTGATGAGGCAGGCCCTGCCCTTTCTCTATTATTGCACTTGTTGGACCTCCACCCTTTATTTCCCCAGCTAGAGGCTTTCAGTCTGATCCAGTTGGAGAGAGAAAGGGTGCTTCGCTTACCCTGGCCCTCCCAGCTATCTTTCAATGTCCCCACAGTCAGCCATGCTCTAGTAAAGGGAGAAAGTACACATAGCAGCAGAGCCACAGGCACACAACAATGTGAGAAAGAATCTTACAAAGGCCTGGTAGGGGACAAAGGCCCTGATCACTCCCACCCTCTTCTACCCCATATCTGCCAGACATCACTCCACCCCAACCTCACTAAACTGGGGTTTCAAGTTTCCTGCTAGGATTCAGAACAGGGGCTGCGAGGTTAGTGGAGAGGGGAAAACTTTTCTCTGACACAGTAACAATCCTGAAGCAGCCCATATCTCCAAACCAGCTTGCCAGTTGCCTAAGTTTGTGTAGCAAGCGTTACAGACCCCTTCCTGACACACCAATCCAATCCCACGACCCCCCCCCCAAGCCCCGCCTCCCAAAGCGGCCTCAGGAGTTTCTGCTCACCTGTTTCCACAGACTGCAGGAAGCAGGCCAGTGGGGTGGGGGGGCGGTGCTGGTAGAAGGAGGTGGAGTCCACCGGCCCCACCCTCTCTTCTGCCCCAATCCCTTTGTCTTGCCCAGTCTTCCTCCTCCCCTCTCCCACCAAGGCTGACCTCCTCCTACTGCTCCACCCGGATTTCCACTCCACCTATCCATACAAAGCCCTAATGAGAGGGCTTCCCTCACTCCTAGTGATCTTTGTACTTAGGACCCAAAGTAGAATCATCCTTTCTCTTCAATGAACTAGGAGTTAATCACAACCTTAAGCAGTTTGCCTTTTATTTGGGTAATTTACTTTCTGCCTTTCTGACCAGGAGCAGACTGTGGCTTATTTCATATTTGCAGATCACATAGTGCTTGGCACTTAGCCAACCATGGTGTGGACATGGAGTGGTGCGCCCAGTTTCTGCTGCTGTTTCTGCAGATTGCCTCTTTCCCACTGACCTGTCAGAGGTGTGTGTGTGTGTGTGTGTGTTTCTTGGCCTGTTTAACTCTTGATTCTTCAAAATTCACTTGGGGGGTGATGCCTGCTTTGGAGCCTGTCTTCAATGTATATCCACAAAATTCCTTCCTTCCTTTTTCCATATATACTTTTCTGTTTACTTTTTTCCACTGTTCTTGAAGGGGAGTAATTAGTTTCAGTCATCTTTGAATCCCTGAAACTAGCACAGTTCCTGACACAAGATAGGTGTGAGCTCAGTGGAGTTGATGCCTGTATCAGAAGCCACCTTGTTAGAGGTCTCATGACACTCTGTGGATCCAGGAGCCACTCCTTGGCTGTGGGTCAGGCAGTAAGTCTGTGTGAGAGAGGTGCTGGGAGATGGAGAGTGACTGGAGCCTACGATGTCCTGGAGCCACACAAGATTGGACTCTGTTTCTTCTGCTTGTTAGATTGGGAAAAAGGGAGGGGAGCTGCAGACAGAGGGGCACAAATATAATCTATAGCTCCCAGGGACAGTTGTGGGGGTCTAGCCAGGCTGCTGCAGCAGAGAGTGTGTAAAGTGTTCAACCCAGGGCTGCAAATGCCCCTACTTTTTTTGAATCCCAAGGAGTGTGGAAGACTCAACAGAGAGGTTCTGGGCATTTTATAACTTACTCCTCAGCAGTGGCCACTGGGATGCAATGGAGGGCTGCATGTGCCTCCAGGTCGGGGGAATATACAGGATAGGCTGCATGCCCACTGCACAGCTGGATTTCCCCAGACCTTTCATGAGTACGTTCCTTTATTTCACAACCAGGATCCTCTTCTTCAGATCCTGTCTTTGAGTCAGAAGATAAGAAAATGTATAGTTCCCCCCTCTCCATTTCCTTAGGTATCACATTCTTTAGAGACTTTCCCTTACTGCAAGCTTTTCTGGGTACTTATCATTGTTTAACCTAACAGTGGAATGTGTGTGTGTGTGAGAGAGAGAGAGAGAGAGAGAATGGATGTGTGTGCAGTGGTACAGATGGGCAGTGGTGGGGTGGCTTCATTTCCTTTGTCTCAGGTCATTATGAAGAGGGGAGAGAGAGCCATTGATGGTATCCACTTAATGTGTGTCTATACAGAGTAGACACAGGAAGTGGAAGAAGAGAGTGATTATTTTGTTTCCACCATTTGCCATGCTTACTGTTCAGCGCATATGGCTGGAATCAGGATTTTGACCTTAAGTTAATATATGAATAGAAGGAAGTTGACTAGGCATTCATTGTTGGTACATGTGCTAAGTTAGGGAGCTTTGTTAGAGGGTGTTGGGGAGGGAAGAGGGTGTAGAGTAACAGACAAAGGTTACAGGGTGTGGGGCCTGAATGTCTACAGTATGAGGGTTCTGCTGTCTGGAAGAGGCTGGGCCTTCATAGCCTAGGGCTCTGCTGAGTGAGAAGAGGGTGCTGGACTGCCTGTTGGCTGTTCCTGTTATTGAAGCAATAATTTAAAATGGCTTTTATAAAAATTACATTTGTCAAAAAGAAGTTAAAAATATTTAAAAACTAAAGAAAGGTGATTTAAAATTATCCTAATATGGCCATTTAAAATTTTTACAATTCCTTCCAGGCTGTCCACTGTCCACATACAAACTAGACTATTCTTCGATTGAGATCAGAGTAATTTTATCATTTGGTATTTTAAAAAGTTTCAAACATATAGTGCATATTTTGCCTGTTGCTATAGTCTTTTTTAGAGCAATTTATTTCTTTTTCTTTTTTTGGGAGGGGCTTGTGTGCTAAGCATACATTCTACTACTGACCTGTATACCGTATTCCTACAATAGTAATTTCTAATAACCATACAATATTTTATTGAATGGATATAGCACAATTTGATTAACATACCCTTTTTATGTATGAAAACACTGAACTTATTCAGTTTTCTGGGTTATTAAAAATGATGCCGCAGGAAAAAGAAAGGTGGGGGAGGGTCTTGTGAAAATCAGTGGAAGATCAGTAGAGTAGAGGAAAGAGACCAGGGGGAGAGAGAGGAGGGGAGGGAAAGGGGAAACACTGGGGAGCGATATTTTGTGTGTATGTATGAATATGTGATCATGATTCCCACCGTTATGTACACTTATAATGCCTTAACAAAAATATGGAAAAAAATGATATCTCAAGAAGTAGAAAGTAGGTTGGAGGTTGCTGAGACTACAGTGGAGGAGGGAAGTTTGGGGAATAATTACTAAATGGGTTTTTTTCTTGTGGGGTGACAAAAATATTCTAGAGTTAACGGTGATGCTTGCAGAACTCTATGAATGTATTTTTAAAAACCCCACTGAGATGTGCACTTCAAAAGGGAGAATTATCCTTAGTAAAGCTGTTTAAAGATAATGCAATGAACATCTTCTTACAGGCAGTTTTTCCTTCTTTTTGGATTGAATGATGAACTCTAAGAGGAGAATGAATTCTAAGTTATGTCATTAAGAGGCAAGCAATATGAAAGTTTCTATTGCTCTGAATACATATG
>CM053407.1:10867661-10890271 GCA_028644305.1 Xerus rutilus
AACCCCACTGAGATGTGCACTTCAAAAGGGAGAATTATCCTTAGTAAAGCTGTTTAAAGATAATGCAATGAACATCTTCTTACAGGCAGTTTTTCCTTCTTTTTGGATTGAATGATGAACTCTAAGAGGAGAATGAATTCTAAGTTATGTCATTAAGAGGCAAGCAATATGAAAGTTTCTATTGCTCTGAATACATATGGCCAGTTTCCCAAAGATTTTCTTTTTTTTTCATTAATTTTGTACCTTAGAAAAATATAAATGCAAGATTTGATTAAACTATCATCCCACTTTCTACTTGGCTGCCTTTGACAAACCTGTGAGAGGCTAAATCACCCCTCTCTGACCACTCACTCTTCCCGCCTCATCTTGGGGGATGATGGTGGAGACCTGGGAAGGGGGAACAAAGAAGGAGATGAAATGATTGTGACTTCTGGTGAGACTTGGATGTCCCAATGGGTGCTTGTCTCTGCTGTGCATTTCTGTGAACTCATGTTTCTGAATCTGGGTCTGCTTTATAGTTGTGGTCAACGTGCATGGGATATTTGGTGTGTACTTCTCCCTGTGCCTGAATACACAAATTAAGTAATTTGAAGTACATTAGGTAGTTACTGTGATTATGTCCATTTTATGGATGAGGTCAGAAACTCAAAGGACCTGAATAGCTAATCAGAGTTGAGGATCAAGGTTTGAATCCACAATTCAAGCCTAGAACCCTGGCTCTTAACCACTGCATCATTCCCCTCCAAACACTTTTAGTGGCTGCCCACAAAATGATAAGCTAACAAAATACCTACAGCAGCCTGGGTCATGACCTGGTCTTCCCTGAGGAATGGTTGGTTGCTGTTTTCTTCACTCTTTGGCTTATTAACAGAAGGCTGGTCTTCAGGCAGCAAGGTCAGCACAGAAGACCATCAAAGGATAAAGGAAGGTTATGGATACATAAGGCAGGAGAGCAAGTTAAGACTGCAGCTGTGTATCAGGATGCTAACTTTTCATCATCTACTTAAGACTGAAAAGCCAGAGATCCCAATGCTGATGTTGCTGGCTTTTTCTAAAAGGATGTAGATGGCTGTCGTGAGTGGCATTTTAATAATTACTTGGAGGCGGACTGTCTTTGAATGCAAGAGTACATTCGATCACACCAATCATCAAATACAGTTAACTTATTTCACAGTAGTTAAACACAGCAAGCACATCACACAATCCCGGGGCAACCATGAGTCCCACAGTTCCTCCGATACCACGCGAGTTTTTTTTTAGCTGAAGAGCGAATGTTCTTGTCCGGTGATTCTCTCCAGCCGATGGTTGGGCATCAAGGAAATGGTGGAGTTGATCCATGGACAGCAAGGTGACTAGTCTCACCAATGTCTTCAGAGTGAAGCTCTCTGATGTGGTAGGACAAGTGGTTTAAATAGTTCCAATTTGGTGTTCATTGGTCACGTTCTTGAGTGATATTTTATCACACTCAAGTGTTGCTCTGTCTCTAGATGATGGTCCTTATAAATTGTGTCCAGACATTACTAAGCATGCCTATGGCTGATGTTTCTTACAGTGGTCAGAGCTATTTATCTGTGTAGAAACAATTGATTGGGCCCACACACGAGGTATCATTTGATCCTTAATAATAATCATGAGGGATAAGTTTGATTATCATTTTCCTTCTACAGAAGAGAAAACCAGTTCAGAGAAAATGTGCGATTTATTTAGTTAGGACCAAATTCAGAGCCGTGACCTTTTAATTCAGACAGGCTTTCTGCTCCGCAATCATCTTATTTCTTCCAAAGAACCAGAAATCGTCCAATACTGGAGGAAAACTACATGCCAGCACCCTCACCACCAGTTTTAGTATCATACAATGCTCCCCTAAGAGGAAATGTGAACAATGGCGTTTGGGCAGTTGCCTCAGCTCAGGTTTGCAGCTGGACACCACCAAAAGCTCTTCTGAAACTTGAGAGTGTGGTTGTTGCTGAGCAACAGCAACAACAAAAGCACCGTTTGTTAGAAATGCCTGCAGATGGTGGCAAAAGTCCCACATGCATATTCCCTAAAGGTACCAGCAAACAGGAGGCATGGGGGTTAAATACGTGTGTTTTGAAGATGGCCAAACTTGGTTTTGAGGCTCATTTCTACAAGTTGCGTGCCCTTGCTTAAGTTACATAACCTTTCTGAGCCTCAGTTTCTAATCCGTAAATTGGGGAAATTAAACCCAAGCTTACCACTCGCCTTCCTATTTGTATACCTCACCTTAGTGAACTGCGGTTTTGTGGTTTGAATATAAAGGGCATGTCTGTATGAGACTAGCACAGTGGCACCATCCTGTGACTGGGAGCCTGGTGTCACATGGAGCATTTGTTTGTTAACATTGCACATGATGTGGTACTAACCTCCAAGGGTACCTACCCAGAAGAGGTGACATCTGATCTTGATCTTTGGGGTTTTGTGATGTGAGTAGAGAGATAAAACACCATATGAAAGAATTAAATAATGATTAAAGACAGTATCTGAAAAAGTATCATGTGGATATTAATAAATTTAGAAGAACATAAAAGTTAGAGATTACTAAAATGTAATTATTTTACTTAATTAAAAGCAATTTATAGTTGTGGTATAAAATTTAATGGTTAAAAAGATTATAGTTGAAAGCAAGTCTCCTTATAGCACCAAACTGGTCTCTTGGATCCCTTCCCCAGAGGCAGTTTCCTGGTGTTTTCTAGATAACTGTGTTCACACTACCCTGACAGAGAGACCATGAATATGCAAAAGCAGTACATAGCTGGGCATGGTGGCACACACCTGTAATCCCAGCAGCTGGGGGTGGGGGTGGAGAGGCTGAGGCAGGAGGATCGTAAGTTCAAAGCCAGCCTTAGCAACTTAGCAAGACCCTATCTCAAAATAAGAAAAGGGCTGGGGATGTGGGCTCAGTGGTTGAGTGCCCCTGGGTTCAATCCCTGGTACCAGAAAACACACACACACACACACACACACACACACACAATTTTGTAGTGTACCCCCTGCTTAGATTTTGCAATTAACATTATATACTTGCTTTATTGTCTGTCCTTCTATTTCTTTGTTGGTTCATCAATATATGTTTTTTTTTTTTTTTTGGTACTGGGGATTGAACTCAGGGGTAGTCAACCACCAAGCCACATCCCCACCCCTATTTTGTGTTTTATTTAGAGACAGGGTCTCAATGAGTTGCTTAGCTCCTCACTGTTGCTGAGGCTGGCTTTGAACTTGTGATTCTCCTGTCTCAGTCTCCCAAAGTGCTGGGATTACAGGCATGCACCACCATACCAGGCTAACGTATCTTAATCTTTAGTACATTTCAAAGAAGTCTGCAGACATCAGCACACTTCTGCTTAAATACTTCAGCATTCATAAAAATGGCGTTCAATATTTGCTTCAAAGTAACATTAGCATATAACAAAGCATACAGATTTTAAGTGGCTCATTCCCCAAGTTTTGAGAAAGGCATTCACTTGTGTGACCTCAACTCCATCCATATAAATGTGAAATATTATTGCCTAGAAAGTTCCCTCATATCCCTTCCCAGTCAATTCCATAGGCAAATATTATTTTTTTCTATCTTTTGAAATAGATTTTATATTATAAAACAAACAGTTAATGTGTGTGTTTTTTTTTTTTTTTTTGGTACCAGGGATTGAACTCAGGGGTACTCAGTCACTGAGCCCCATCCCTAGTCCTATTTTTGTGTTTTATATAGAGTCAGGGTCTCACTGAGTTACTTAGCGCCTCACTGTTGCTGAGGCTGGCTTTTTTTTTTTTTTAAATATATTTTAGTTATACATGGACACAGTGTCTTTATTTATTTTTATGTGGTGCTGAGGATCGAACCCAGTGCCTCACACATGCTAGGCAAACGCTCTACCACTGAGCCACAATCCCAGCCCCCTGAGGCTGGCTTTGAACTTGCGATTCTCCTGTCTCAGCCTCCCAATGAGCTGGGATTGCAATGTTAATGTGTTTAATGACTTTACAACTGATAACCATTTAGATTGTTTTCAGGATTATGCCATCAATATTTTTCTCCATGAGTCTTTATTCACATGTATGTATAAGAAACATTTCTCAAAGTGAGGCTTTTGATAGGTATGGCCAAATTACCCTCAAAGAAGGTATAGCTGGCCACACTCACTGCTATTGCTGAGACCCTGTTTCCTCATGCTCTGAGGGAAGGAGTTATCAAATTTAGGGCCAACAAATTTTTATCCTGCACTGGCAAGGTTCTAAGGTGCATTCAAGAGAGAGCTCAGAGAGGAATCTCATTCACCGGGAGCTACAGTCCAGAGAGGAAAGATGCCTATAAAACTAACTGTAAAATAAGGTTTCAAGTGACCAGGGCTGGGAGTGAGGCACAAGGTGTTGCTGGGATTCAGAGAGGACACTGAGTGCTGGGAAGGGTGGAGATAGGGAATGTGCAAGAGAGGAAAGCAGGGTTTGTCCACACTGCTTTTATGCTTGGCTCAGTAATCGGCATGGGGCAGAGAATAAATACTCATCATATCTTTTATTGGTAGTTAGTGAATAATACTTACTGATTTAATGAATCATGATCTTCTGATCCCTTGGTTCCCCATCAATTGCTTTCCCTGCCCGCCCTACACACCCTTTTCAAATTTTTCCCAGTCTAGCACAAGCTAAGCCAGCCACACCCTTGAACATGTGCTTGGTTGTAAAAAGGAGTTAGAATTATTTCTTTAGAGGTGGTAACCTTGGAAAGTATCAAATAATGATTAAAGACAGACTTACACATTAGTGATTTATTTAAACTGAAATTCAACAAATATTGAAAAAAATATAGATCTTGTACTGGGGATTGAGTCTGGAGTGCTCTACCACTGAGCTATATCCCTAGTCCTTTTTATTTTTTATTTTGAGACAAGGTCTCCCTAAGTTGCTGAGACTGTCCATGAACTTGCAATCATCCTATCTCAGCCTCCCAAATTGCTGGGATTGCAGGCATGTGCACCTAGCTGAAATAAATAAAAATTTCTTATTTATAGTAGATGTTTTAGTCATTTTCTTTTGCTGCTGCGACTGACCCAATCAGAACAACTGTAGAGGAGGAAAAGTATTTGGGGGCTCAGTTTCAGAGGTCTTAGCCATAGAAGGCTGGCTCCATTCCTCGGGGCTTGAGGTGAGGCAGGGCATTATGGTTTAAGTGTGGCAGGAAGCAGCTCAGAAAGCAGAGAGAGACTCCACTGTCCAGATAAAAAAATATATACCCCAAAGTCACGCCCCCAATTCCACTTCGGTTGCCACTGTTAATCCCTATCAGGGGATTTATTCACTGATTGAGTTAAGGTTCTTGTAACCCAATCATTTCTCCTCTGAACCTTCTTGCATTGCCTCACACATGAGCTTTTGGGGGACACCTCACATCCAAACCATACAGTAGAAAAAAAATCACTATTCAAATGGCAGTACATGAAGCTAGCTGCCCATTTCACTGCAGTTCTCTAGTCTTGTATCATGGAAATGTTTTCCATGCCTCTTTTATAATAGTTAATGATATCTAAAAAATTAAAATTCAAAAAGGTGTGGGTTTGATCCAAGCAAAGGTTTTATTTTTCCCTAGGCATTAAAGGGACCCCTTTGGCTGATTTTAAGGGGATGAGACAATCAAGCAGTGGTCCAGTTGACCTCCTAGCCTCTGCTGCCCTCTGGCCACCTTTCTTTGCTTCTACTTTTGCTTGTATGTAGGAATAGCAGTTGAATGAAAGGCTACAACTCCTCCAAGAAGGAAAATGATAGGAAATGGGACCCAAACTCTTACCTTCCACCCAGACTCCCACTGTCACTCATCCGCCCTGCCTTCCCAGCAGCATCATTTTCCCCAATCTCCATTTGACTTTTCTACTTTGTAACTTCATCCTCCTCTCCTGTGACCTTGCAGTCTCCTCCTCCTTGCTACCTCCATCTTTTTCTCTTCTCTCTCTCACTCTCTTCCCTCTTCTTTGCTCCATTTATTCAGGAAGCATTTTCTCAGCATGTATTATGTGCTTACAGGATCAGCTACAGCCACAGAATGAGTGGGGTCTGGTGCAAAATGAAAATTCAGGGCTACATATTAAAAATTATGAAGAATTTCAAGACAGTGATTGTGAGAGTAAAGCCACTTGCAAGGCCATGTGAATGCGTAGGTTGCAAGCCCATGAAGCTGGCCTGTGTGCGTAGTGCTGTGGGGATAGGGCAAAATATGGAGCTTCACAAAATTATAATCTCATTACATTCTTTTTTTTCCTGACAGTACTTATGTAACCTTTTAATACCTTTAGTTATCTTGCAAATAATTGTATGTATTTATAGGATACAATATGATATTTTAATATATGTACACATTGTGGAATGATTACATCGAGCCTATGAACATACCCATGACCTTTCTTATTTTTATGTAGTGACAATAATAATATATATCTTCCTTTAGCAATTTGGAAATAGACAATATATTATTAACTACAAGCACTATGATGTGCAATTGATCTTAAAAATCTTTGTACCCTCTGGACATCTTCCAACTCCCACCCTTCTACCCTAGTCTCTGGCAACTACTATTCTACTTTTCTTATGTCAAGTTTGACCTTTTGAGATTGTACATGTAAGTGAGACCATGCATATTTGCCTTTCTGTGCCTGGCTCATTAGAATTAGTATAATGTCTAGCTTCTCCCATGTTGTCAAACATGGAATTTCTTTCTATGTTAAGGCTGAATACCAGTCCATTGTACATGTATATCACATTTTCTTTTTTTCATTTATGGGCACTTATTGATCTACTCCATATCTTGGCAAACTGGTTAGTTACAAAGTTCATGCAGCTTAGTCCTCTGTCCCTGACATAGACAAGTAGGTGTCTGAGTAAGAAAAGGGGGGGCTGTTTTCCCAGGTCTGCCCCACAGCTGCCCCACAGGGGGCTAGAGGGCAGGGTATGTTGTGGCTCTGAGTCCTGAGGGTATGGCAACACCACCAGGGAGACCCAGATCTAGAAAGTTTTGCCTGATGGCATTAGGTTTATTTTGTGGGACAGCAGAATTTGGGGCTTTCATAAGGCACTTAAAAGGCAGAAGTAAAAGTAGCTACAGCTAAGGAGAGGCCCCCTCCCCGTCACCCTTGGGGCCTTAGAGGATTACCCCTACCACAGATAGAAATCCAAATCCAGTGCTCCAATGAGGAGAGTTAGACAGATGGCCTGCTTGTTGATAGCAAGAGCCTGCAGGACAACCTTAAAGTCTGGCATTCATTGCTGGAGGAACAGGGCCCATCCACTTCTCTCCTGCATGAAGAAAATCACAGATGTCTACATGCTGTTTTCAGGTGTGTTGGCAGAAGAGGTTGGCCCACAGGGGTTTTCCAGGAAGCCAAAAGGCTTCCTTTTCTCCCATGGGAGGATGGCTCCTCCCACCCCATTTGACCTTGAGTAGCACTGACTATCCAAGGCTTCCTTGTTGAACTGCCAAGAATAATTTTTGCTCTAAACTCTTCCATCTGGTCAACTGATACAACAGAAATGGGGCTGGGAGGCAGCTGAGAGCAGGAACTTGAACTTACCCAGCAGGTACGCCAGCAACTCCATTCGGTCAGAGCCAAACAGCATGTGAGTTTGGCCATCCACATGGGCCACGGTGACAGGCAGTCCAAAGGCCTGGAGAAAGCAGTTAACAGTGTAGGGGGTAAGGTGCAGAGTAGGTGTTCATTAGGCTGGGGTTGAAGGATATAGTGACTCTTATTGAGGACCATAGAAGCAAAGCTACCAAACAAATGTTTGAAAAGAGGTTCCATGACCCCAGGCACTTTCTCTGCTTCTACAGCACAGAGGCTCTGAATTTCTCTCAACATGCTCCTTCCCCACCGATCTTGGGCTCAAGCAGAGGAAGGGAGAAGAGGGTTGCTGGGGAGAGCTGAGGACTGATGAGGGCAGGGGCTTTTGGGCAGGAGCCCCATGCCCATAGACTGAGGCTCTACCTTCATGATGGGGCTTGGGAATACACAGTCACTCACCCCGTATTTACAGGCCACCTCTGTGACCTCCATGAGCTTCTTCTTCACCTCTGCTGTGGAGGTCATCTCCAGAAGGCTTTGGGCTTGCTCTGCAGACAGACCTGCTTTCTCTGCAGCCTGAGAGGACATGAGGGAATATAACTGTTTGCACTTGGAGGTAGGAGCTCAGTAGAAAATTCTGGTCTTTCTTTTTCTGCCCGCAGGCTTTCCTGGCAATGTCTTCATCCACCCATCACTGGTGGTCACTGCTTGTCAAGAGAAACTCTTCTTTCTCTAAAATTTTGATAAAAGTGAAAAGAGGAGGGGGCAGAGTCATAGTCACAGAAATTAAATGTCAGAGAGCATCTTAGCAACCAGCTAACCCTGCCTCTTCCCTTCAGGAATGAGCTACAGATTACTAGCTTAGAGGTAGAGTTTCTTGGCAGCAGCACTAGCTTCCAAGTCCCTAGAATTTAAGTACCGTCACCATGGCTCATGTGGATGGCCAAAGTGCTTTCCTTCCTCTTTCTTAGAATTTCTGAATATCTCATGCTGGTTTTTTGTTTGTTTGTTATGTGGTACTGGGAATGGAAGCCCAGGCTTGGAGCCCGCTAGACAAGTGCTCTACCATCGAGCTACACTCCCAGCTCTCATGCTGTTCTAAATCTAATTCCCATGGAATTTGCCCAGAATTCTGGAATAAGGTTATGGCTACAGCCACATACCTGGCTTCAAGAGAATGATGAAGGTTTCAGTTTAAGGGTGGTTGTTAAAGTTTGGGATCAGTGGTTCTCAACCCTGAGCTGCACATTAAAATCTCCTAGGAGTTTAAAAAAATCCTAATGTATAACTCATCCCCCAGTATCAACTGGAATTTCCGTAAGGTGGCGCTCAATTTTCCCAGGTATTGTTAATGTACTGCTTAGGCTGAGAAGCACTGCAACCTGACTTCACGAAGTCCATGCTGAGGACTCATTGTCTTTGACAGGTTAAATAAAAAAATGTGTCCTGGACCAAACAAATATTCAACAATAGGGGAATGGATAAGTAAACAGAAATAAGGCCACTGGGTGGAATGCTAGAGACAATAACAACACCTTCAAAAAGTTAAAGTTGGAGCAGAAAATGACTGTTAAGTAAAAAAGCAGATTAAAAATATGCATGTACTTTGCAGGAATAAAGAAAGACAACAGCAGATGTATTGACTGATCTTTTGTTACATTTAACTGGTATGATTCAGCACCATTCATTATGTATGAATATGCATCATCTATCTTCTGTAAGCTGGAGGAAAAATACTATTCTGAATTTCCTGCCTTAATCTTAAAAAAAATTTTACTTTAAAGCCCCTGTATCTGTCTGGCATGAATGCTTTGAACTCTTCACTCAGTGTCTGTATAATTCTGGCAGTTGTCAGTTATCCTTTTTTGTCTTTTTAAAGCCTCTTTTTAGAGTCTCCTGCCTTCTACTCTGCATGTGGTGAGGTTTTTGGAGACTTGTAAATACTCCATCCTTCCCCACCTGGAATTCTAACACTGATCATCTCTCTCCCACTGACTTCTTTCATCAAATACAACATATCCACCATGGTTGCCCACTTTGCATTTCCTCTTGCAACCATGAGAATTTTTTCTGTTTCGGTGCAGATTGAACCCAGGGCCTCAAGCATGCTAAGCACACTTTCTACCCCTGAGCTATACCCCCAGCCTCTGAGACATTCTTCTGAGAAACCTCCTAGTTCCAGCTTTTTGGTAATTTGTTCCCTTAAACACATTCTTTCTCCCCAAACCACTACGGCCTTTCCCATGCAGTAAGAAAACTACTGTGTTCTTCACTCCCAAGTGCCAGCTGTTCTCAGGTTCCCTACAGCAGCACTGAGGATGGAGCTGGGCTACTCACAGCCAGGATGCTCTGGAGCTCTGAGATGTCTTCATCCTGCAAAGAAAAGAATACTCAGAAAGGAGTGAGGCAGGAGTGGGGTGTGACAATAGGGGAAGGCAGGATCAGAATTTAAGAAATGGGCCTGGAAAGGGTCAGATCATCCAGGGTTCCTCCCGTCCCACCCCCAGTGAATTCCCAGATTCCTGCCCTCACCCGTGACCAGACTCGCATCCATAGCTCCCTGGACACCTTCTCCAGCATCTCTGGGTTCTCCATTTTCACAGCAGTGAGGAATCGCATGGCAGACACACTTCCTGTGGGCAGAGGCACTCAGAGGCAGGGCTCCTCTCCTTTATATCAGGATAGAGGACTAACTCTTCTGATGTCCCCAAGGCTCTATCCCCTGTAGCCTTTCACTAAGTTTCTCATGACCAACTTGCCTTACTGAATCTCTCTTTTAAGTCCCCATGACCTTCAGCTCACCCTAGTCTGATCCTGAAGTTTCCCAAGGATGTTTCACTTAAGTTAGTCTCCTGAGTTCCTCCTTCCTGGTCCTTTGATCTCTAGCTTGTCTGCTCACCACTTGATTCCCCACATGCATCCAGCTCTCTTCACCTTTTTGAATAATCCTAGAGAAGAAATCTTTGGGGAATCTGATGGGAACTTGGAAATGCCGGTTCAGGAGACTGAGGTCACTTTTCAAGTACTGTCCTTTGCGAGGAAGCAGACCCGGGGGCTTGTTTCCTGGTAGTGGAGAATTGTACATACTGAGAGAAGGCCCAAGGGCCCCAGGCTTGGAGGATCCCTTCCTGGGTGAAGGGCAGAAGGCAAACTATTAGTTGAAGGTGCCAATATAAAGGCTCAGCTGAGGACAACTCCTCCAGACCACTGAGATCAGCTGCCCCCCTCTAAAAATGCTTCTCCCTTCTTACCACTATCTTTCATGATTCCTGCAATGAGGGTAGGCTGCAACTGTAGCTTGATGTTCCAGATCTTCTGATACCTGCACAGGACCTACTGGTCCAGAGGAGAGCCAGTGTGGACCTCAGTGACATGTTGAAGGAAAGGTATGGGCTGTTTCAGTGCAACCACTTAAATTAGCCAGAGGCTCAACCAGCAGAACAAGGGTGATAAGGACACTGAATTGTTTGGTTACACGGTCCAAATGCTCTCCAGTCTTAGAAATCGATTTCAGGATCTTTGCTCCTGTGGATGGTTTCCATCCTGTTCTGCACTTGGCCAAGTTGACACCAGAGGGCCATGATGTGACCTTGGCGTTCTCCTTGATTATTTGGAGCTGCCCCCGTTCTCACTATTGTGGAAAGCAACTGCACCATCTTAGGAAATAAGGGCTCCATTTGGAAATAAGGACTCCGACCCTATTCCGTTTAAAAGCACACAGTTACCTTCAATCTAGTGTGCTCTCTGTCCTAACCCCATGGGCAGGAGGCCTCTGCCACACTGCTCTGCACTCACACTACCCTGTGCCCTCGCCCTTCAGTCTCCCCCACTGTCACCTCGAAGCACAGCCAGGAGTACGGGGACAAGACATCGTAGAAGAGCTCCAGGGTACGCGGCACTGGCCCCATGCTGCAGAGCAGGAGACCGAAGCGAAGAAAGCCGCTGATGCAGCGAAGGCTGCACGAGCTCCCTGTCCGGCAGTCCCAGGCTCCGCCCGCTTGCTTCCGGGCCCGCCCTTCGCCCCGCCCACCGCGCGCCCGCGCAGCCGCAGTGGAGAGACGTTCCTGGGGCCCAACGGGACAAGTCGCGAAGTGTTTCTTCAGACCAGCGAGCTAAGTGCGCCCGGAGAAGGGGGTGCGCGGGGATAGAGAGGGGTGTGGCTGGCACCTGCAGTCTCCGCCCTGCAGGTGGAGGAGGAGTCTGGGACGCGGAGGTTGGTCTGAGATGCTTGCAAGGTCGCCCAATTAGCTGTGCTCCTTTGGCAAACCACTAGACCCCTCAGAACCTCATTCCTCCAGCAAGTGGTGGCCACATAATGACTTAAGAGTTGTGAGAAATGAAGGCACTCCAATGAATATTAGCTGTAATATTGTTACTTGGCAGTTGCATGAACCTCTTAGGACTGGTGCCTTTTTGTAGAAGTTCCCGTTTACACATTTTCTTGTGTTCCCTTTCTCAAAAATTAGCACAATGGCTAGAACGTAACTGACAACATTAATAGTCCTCCTTTATCCATCCTCCCAATACATTCCAAGATCCCCAGGGAAATGCCTGAAATCACTGATAGTACCGAATCCTGTTTTTTCCTGTACAAACATAACTATGGTTTTAATTTGTAACTTAGGCACAGAAATGAACAGCAATGATAGAATAATCATAACAAAATACTGCACTAAAAGCATGCACTTTGGAATCATTATTAAATAAAACAAGCATTACTTGAACTTAAGCACTTCATTATTATAACCTAGATGGCTAAGTGACCAAGAGGTAGGTGATGTATCAGTGGGAATGCCGTGGACAAAGGAAGGGATGATGCACATCAAAGCGGGAAAGGTGCATGATTTCATCAAGCTACTCAGAAAGGTTGGCAATATAAAACTTACAAATTTTGTTTGTTTCTGGATTTCCCCCTTACTGTTTTTGGACACTGGGGGACTATAGAGGAAGTGAAACTCTGGACAGTGAAACTGGATAAAGGAAGGAGGACTGTACAGGCCATTAACCCACCTAAGTGGACTGGGAAAGAACATACAGTTACAGCTTCCAGAAGACTGCAGCAGATTGTGAGAATATAAATTGCAGAGTTGAAATTCAGTGTGCCAGGCACCTGGTATCTTTGATCAAAACATCATTGAAAAGCTCATTAAATGAGCAGCAAAAAATGAAGGGAATTTTTACATTCTTCTGAGTGCATGAAAGAGAGAGACCAATAGGGGATGAGGAAGACTCACTCATTATCCCATAGTAACTGTAGGGACAATGGGGAATGATCTGCCCTATTTGTATCTGCAAACATGTCGTGTCTTAAATTGGGATTTCATGTACTGCATTGAAACAGCATTTAAAAAAATCTCATTTAATTTTATTAAAATTATTTTGAACATTACTAATTTTAGAAATTCACACACACAGTAAAGATGCAGCTTCTCATGTGTATTCATTGGGAAATAACTATAGGCTATCAGAATACAAAGAGCCAATCTCTACTTCTACATGAAATAAGTTATAGTTTGCATCTAGGATGTCTCCCAAAGGTCCACGTGTTCAAAGTGTGGTAACTAGCTCAGCACTACTGGGAGGTGGTGGAAGCTTTAAGAAGTGGGGCCTAGTGGGAGGTCTTCAGGTGGTTGGGGCCATGATGTTGAAGGGAATTGTGGGACCTCAATCTCTCCCTCTTTCTCTTTTCTGTCTATCCTGGCCATGAGATGAGTGGCTCTGTTCCTTCACACTTCCTGCTGTGATGTGCTAGCTCACCACAGGCCCCAAAGAAATGAGGCCTATTAATCATGGACAAGACCTCAAAATGGTGAGTCAAAATAACTCTTTTCTCCTTATAAGTTGGTTTCTCAGGCATTTATTATAGTAATGGAAAGCTGACTAACAGAGAAGAACATACAAAATGGAATAAGAAATGATGTCTTCAGTTGCATGCAAATTAAATTGACAATTTAATTTAAAACTGAACAATTATATTTTTGTTTTTCTCCAGTGATATTAATATAAAAATATGCAAGAGACAATTCAGCATGTAAACATAGATTTTATTTTCAAAGAGCAAAAACTTTAAAAAAAATCCTATTTCATTTTATTCAAGAAATACTGACGTATTAGTAATTTAAAAATCTTTATAGCATACATCATTTACATAAGGGAAAAGATTCTAAATTGCCTTAATTTTAGCACTTATCTGTAACAAAAGCTTTTTAATTTGATGCCTTCTCAAGCTGCAAAGTTTCTGGTCTAATTCCTGGGTCTTTGATTCACTTTGAGTTGACTTTTGTGTAGGGTGATAGATGGGAATCTAGCTTTATTCTTCTACATATGGATATCCAGTTTTTTCCTAACACCATTTGTTAAAGAGGCCTTTTTCCAATGTAAACTTTTGGCACCTTTGTCAAGGACTAGATGACAGTATCCATTTGGGCTTGTCTGGGTCTTCTATTCCATTGATCTGTGTCCATTTTAATGCTAATACCATGCTGTTTTGTTACTATGGTATTGTAGTATAATTTGCATTCGACATTATGATGCCTCCAGAATTGTTCTTATTGCTCAGAATTTGACTATTCTGGGTCTTTTTTTCTTCCAAATTAATTTTAGGACTATTTTTTGTACTTTGTGAAGAATGTCATTGGTATCTAGATAGGGATTTCATTGTAGAAAGCAGATCAGCGATCTCTCCTAAATCTAGCATAGTAGAGATTGACTGATAAACTGCACAAGGAAAACTTTGAGGTAAAAGAATTGACAAATGTCTCCTGTGCCTTCAAAATCACCCCTGGTTAAGAATCAATGCACTGGTGTTTACTGAGTATCCCTCTGTTTTGTGTAATGTTCTGAGTGCTGGGGAATCAAGCATCTGGCTAATGCTTTGATGTGGGAGTGAAAAGGTAAAAAAAGTTGCTGAATTTAAGTCCTTTGGGTATATACCAAAGAATGGGATAACTGGGTCAAATGGTGGTTCCTTTCTAAGTTTTTTTTAGCAATCTCCATATTGCTTTCTAGAGTGGTGTACCAGTTTGCAGTCCCAACACAATGTATGAGGGTACCTTTTCCCCCACATCCTCATCAATATTTATTGTTACTTGTATTCTTGATAATTTCCATCCTAACTGTAGTGATATGGAATCTCAGTGCAGTTTTAATTTGCATTTCTCTGATTACTAGAGATGTTGAACATTTTTTTATGTATTTGTTGATCGATCATGTTTTTTTCTTCTGTGAAGTGCCTGTTGAGTTCCTTTGCCCATTTATTGATTGGGTTATTTGTTTTTTGGGTATTAAATTTTTTGAGTTCTTTGTATATCCTGTTGATTAATGTTCTTTCTGAGGTATAGATGACAAAGATATTCCCCCATTCTGTAGGCTCTCTGTTCAAGTTCTTGATCGTTTTCTTTGCTGTGAAGAAGCTTTTTAGTTTGATACCATCCCATTTACTGGTTCTTAATCTACAATGATGCAGCCATATCAATGTTTATAGCAGCTCAATTCACAATAGCTAAGCTATGGAACCGACTTAGGTACCCTTCAATAAATGAATAGCTAAAGAAAATGTGGTATCTTACTTAACCATAAAGAAGAATGAAATTATGGCATTTGCCAGTAAATGGATGAAACTGGAGAATGCTAAGTGAAATAAGCCAATCCTCCCAAATCAAAGGCGGAATGTTCTCTTTGATATGTGGATGCTAATATACAATGCAGGAGGGTGAGGGAGGAGAGAATGAAAGTTCATTGTATTAGATAAAGGAGAATGAAGGGAAGGGGGATGGGATTAGGAAAGACTGTAAAATGAATTGGTCATAACTCTCCTATGTTCATATATGACTACATGACCAGTGAAACTCCTCATCATGTACAACCACAAGAATGGGATCCTATTTAGGATAAGTTATACTTCATGTATATGTAATATGCCCAAATACACTCTACTTTCATGTATATTAAAAAAGAACAAATAAACAAAAATTTTTAAAAAGTTGGTTGGCAAATGCAATATAAAGTATGTGTGTATGTGTGTGTGTGTGTGCGCGCATGCACATGCGTGCACTGGAAGAGAGGGTTGAGGACAATGAGAATAAACCCAGGGACAGCTTCCCAGGGAAAGTGACCTCAATGAAGAGTTGAACGGTAGGTGGGAAATAGACCATTGAACGTATGTTAGACAGGATGCAATTATAGGATATCATAGACAGCAAAGCTTATATATCACAAAATTTGTTTTTTACAGTTCTAGAGGTTGGGATTTCAAGATCAAGGCACCGGCAGATTCAGTGTCCGGTGAGAACTTGCCTTCTGGGTCTCATTTTGTTCTCACATGGTGGAAGGGAAAAGGAAGCTCTCCAGGGGCTCCTAATCCCACACATCCCATCCATTCCTGCGGGTTCCTCATGGTCCTTTCACCTCCCAAAGCCCTCACTTCCCGATGCCAGCACCTAGGGAATGAGGGTTTCAACATACAAAATTTAGGGGGATACAAACATCCATGGTGGGGGTGGAGAGGGAGGGAGAGGGAAGCAGGTGCATGTGTGAGTGTGTGAGTGTGAGTGTGTGTGTGTGTGTGTGTGTGTGTGTGTGTGTGTTTGGTGGGGGAGCGGCTGAACATTCCACATAGAGCCAGCAACATGTGCTAACGCCCATTTCAGGGCCTGGAGGAACTGATGAGGGCTCTTCAGCTGCAGGATTTGGAGAGGGCAGCACAGGAGATGAGGCTGGACCCAGAGCAGGTAAAGGTTGGGCATGTGACAAATTTTATAGTCTCTGGTTGAATGGCCTCAAGCTTAGTGATTTTATAAGCGTATTTCATAGAAGAGAAGGAATTCCATTGCTTAAGTAGTCAGAAGTGCTTCCTGTGGTGCAGAAAAACATACAGGAACTGTTAGTTATGTACTCCTGTGATGAATCACACCACCACAAATGTTTATTTTTGTTATTTAGCAAACACACACAGAACTTGCTACATTTAAGACACTGTTCCAAGTGCTTTGTAAATAACAATCTTATGAGGTAGGTTCTACTTTTTTTCAGCAGCTTTATTTCTTTATTGTGGTGCTGGGAATATAGGGCCTCATATATGCTAGAAATGTGCTCTACCCCTGAGCTACATCCCCAGCCCTTTAGCAGCTGTATTTATTTGCTATAAAACCCACCCCTTGTAAGTGTACCACTCAATGGATTTTAGTATATATTGATACATTTGTGCAGCCTTCACCACAATTTAATCGTAGGATATTTCCATCATCCCCCAGAGTCCCCCTGTGCCAGTTTGCATTCAATCCCACTCCCAACCCCAGCCCCAGGAAACCACTGATCTGCTGTTTCTATAGATTTGCCTTTTAGAGCCATTTCATATAAATATATTTAAATTTCATATATTAAATTCTACATGAATATATAGTCTTGCATCTGGCTTCTTTCACTTAGCAATAATGCTTTTGAAGTTCATCAGTGTAGTAGCATGCACTAGTAGTTTTTTTTTTTTTTTTTTACATTTTATTGGTGAAAAATATTCCATTGTATTAATGGACCACATTTTGTTTATCCATTAGCCAGTGGATGGACATTTTAGTGTTCTAGTTATTGACTATTATGAACAATGCTGTGAATATTTGTGTATAGTCTTGGTGTGGACATATGTTTGTATTTTTATGGATAAATCTCTAGAAGTGGGATTAGTAGATTTGAGGGTAGGTTTGTTGTAACTTTAAAAAAAAATGGACAAACTTCTCCAAAGTCGCTGTTCAGTCACCATCATCTCCACGTTATTGATGGGGAAATTGTACAAGATCCTAAAGCTTGTGAGTGGTGGAGGTATGAACTGAACCTTTGAGATCCTGATCCAACCTCTGTGGACTTAACACAAAACTTTGGTGACCACTTCCTTTGTTTGGAATTCGGTTTCTAAGAATGAAACTTGTCTACTTTTCTCACCTGACCTTGGTTTCAGAAATGTTAACGAACATGCCATTCAGTTCTGTCTTGGGTTGGGGACTGTGCCTGTAGGAATTCGTGTGGTTTTTGTTTTCTTCCTTGATCCCAATGTCAATCCCTAAGCAAATTTCAGGTCAATTTTTAGTTCCATGCTTCTTCCAGGAGAAAAATGAATAAACTTAGCACGTGTTTTCTACTGTAAACTCTCCAGTAATCAAATCCCCTTTCTGGGATCAAGAACCATCTTCTCCGGGCAAAATAACATTCTAGCTGCTAATTTAGTGTATTTGTCTGGTGGCCTGCAGTGCTCATGCCAGTGACAGCATGTGGGCCGACTGTCAGGGGCGCATGAACCGATTGCTCAAAGGACTCTTTGCCTCTGGCTGTAATTACTTCCTTGTGATTCAAAAGGTGGCAGCAGTCATCTTTTGCTTTCAAGATCTGAGATGATCACCATGCTCACATCCTCATTTTGCTGAGGATTACAGAAGAGTGAGGCAGCTCTGCTTCTCTCTGTTCTAAACAAAGCAGCGAAAAGATACATTTTCAGGCCTTTAGCTTAACTTCCACATGACCCATTGAGGACATGCAGGGGGATTGCTTTTGCAGAGACAGGACTACTGTGGAGAAGGCTCAGGTAAGAGTAAGGTATATGGAGAAGCTCCACTGGGGTCTCTGAGTTCCAGTCATAAATTCTTAGGGCCAGGGTATTTTTTAGTTATCCATGCTCCGAGAGTAAAACTTGTCACAAATTACACAGGCCAGTAAGACAACAACTGGGATCCTGACTCAGGCCCCAAATCGTAAGCCCTGAACCATACTGCTCCCAAGACTCCTGCTCTCCACAACACCTTTGTAAGTCGCCAGGCTAGCCGAAGGGCCCTCTTTTGTGTTTTTCATGCCATCTGTGCATTCTCTTATGACAGACCTTCCCATATTACCTTGAAATTGTCAATATCCTCCACTGCATTGTAAGCTTGGGCAGGGACAATGACAGGTATGTGTGTTATTAACCTCTGGTACAGAGTTCGGTTATTGATTCCCTTTAATTCACAGCTCACTGTATTGTGTGATAAAGGCCCCCACCTTTTAAAAAATCTTTTCCTCTTTACTTGTGATACCCCACTCATAGTATTAGCAGCAGTAGCAACAACAACAACAACAACAACACAGGCATTGTTTAAGTACCTTGTATTAGCTCAGTTGGTCCTTACAATGGCCCCATAAAGTAGTTACCATGATTAGTTCCCATTTTTCAGACAGTGCAACTGATTCACAGAGAGGGTAAGGAATTTGCACATGGCAACAGAGCGAGTTGGCGACAGGGTCAGGATCTCAACTCAAATGGTCCCTCTCTGGAAGCCACACTTCTACCGTCTATGCTGTACTATGACACAGGTGCAGTTGTGTGTCTTGTGATTGGTGATGACCTTGGCCATGATTGTTACCCCCTAAAATGCATAGTGAGAGAGAGGCTTTCCAAAAACACAGATGGCGGGGCTGGGGTTATGGCTCAGTGGTTGAGTGCTTGCCTCGCATACGTGAGGCACTGGGTTCGATCCTCAGCACCACATAAAATAAATAAAGACATTGTGTTCATCTACAACTAAACAAAATATTTAAAAAAAAAAACACAGATGGCAGTGGGCTGTAGGTCTTGTTCTGCCTCTTGGGTTTTCATTTGACACTCCTGCTTCATTGCTATTGACACATCTAGCTCACTGCTTCTGACTGCTGCGTGGTACTTTATCCTAGTCCTGAATTGCACCTCACTGACCCATCCTCCTGATCTGGGATGACTTCAGCTCCCTTCACAATGAACAATGCAAGGTGATCCTTATCTACATCTCCTCCTGAACTTGTGCTAGATTTTCTCCCCAGAGGCGCACGCAGGAGTGGATGAGTCAAAGGCTATGTGAATGCATTATTTCACCAGGTGCTAATAAGTTGATGCTAGAATTATGGTACCATGTGGCACTTCTACCAGAAGCACCAAGGCTTTCCTTTCCTCACATTCTTACCAACACTTGGTAGTTTTTGTCTATTCTGAGGAATGTAAAATGGTACAGTAGTCCCTTCTCATCCACAGAGGATATATACCAGGACCCCCCAGTGGGTGTCTGAAACTGCAAATAATCCTGAGCCCTATATGTACTATTCTTTTTCCTATATGGGCATACCTTTGACAAAGTTGAACTTATAAAATAGACACAGTACAAAATTAGCAACAATAAGTAATGATGAGATAGAATAATCATAACAATGTACCATAATAAAAAGTTATATGAATGTGCTCTCTTTTCCTCAGAATCTCTTATTGTACTGTTCTCACCCTTGACTGTGGGTAACAAAACTTTAGAAAATGAAACGCTGGTTAAAAGATGATGACTATATCTTATTGTTGTTTTAATTTGCATATTTCTGGTTACAAGTAGGCATGAACACTTCTTCTGTTTGCTGGTCAACTGGGTTTCCTGTGCCTGGTTGTGTGTGCACACACACACACACACACGAATTTTCCTTGAATAGTCTAGCTAGCGGTTTTATATAGTTCAGATATTGTCATGTCTTCTCCCTGGCCTTTCACTAAATGAAAATCCAGTCAGTCTTTGCCTTATCATGTGCACTTTTGGGATTTTAACTTTTGGTTACAAAGGTATTTAAGTTTTCTTCTATTAGTTTTATAACTTTCGTCTTCACATTTAGATCTTTTATCCAGTTGGATTTACCTCTATGTAAGGTTTAAGGATGGGATCCAGCTTGGTCTCTTTCTAAATCGTTGGCTCCAATGCTCAGTCCCATTTAGCAATTTGTCCTTTACCCACTTTTATGTATTTTACTTTGATCATATCTTAAGTTCTCGTGGATAAATGAGTCAGTTTGTATACCTACTTTCTTGTTATCTTAGTTTATAACTTACTGTATCTTAATATCTGGTAGAGATATTCACTATTCAAGAACTCCTATTCTCCTATGTAAGTTTTAGAGTAGGTTGTCAGGTTCATCCAAAAGTATATATTTTATTTCTGTGAAGATCGAGTAGATTTTTTGATAGGAAATTCCTTGCTTCTTTATGATTCTTATTTGCCTTTATGTCCTCTATGTCTGTATCTGACAGTATATATCACACATACAGTTGCTCAATAAATATTTATAGAATTGGACTATTGAACTGACTCATGATCTCCTTTCAGTGGCTAGTGAGAAATGTAATAATGCAAATCAGCATTGAAGCCATCTTGTCTTCTTTTGAGGAAAGGGAGCCAGAAGAGGAGAGAAGAAACCAGAAAGTTGACCCCTTGAGTAATGAATGAAGCTTTGGTTTTAATTCTTATTATAACTCAAGGAGGCCAGCATTTTTTGATTGAAAATAGCTTAAGTGGCCACATGAAATGGCCAGTAGCACAAAACTTTCCCATGTTTATATATTAATGCATGGCCACTGTAGCTCCACATTATGTACAATCACAAAAATGGGAATTATAGTCCATGTCTGTATGATATGTCAAAATACATTCTACTATCATGTATAACCAAAAAAAAAAAAAAAAAAAAAAAGGGAAGGGCCGGTAGCTTCTTTCTTAGTGAAATTTAAAAGGAAAATATAAAAATTTTCACAGGGAATATTTTACAGAGGGAAAAATGTTGTGAGTTAATTCATATAATCAAATTGTGGTTTGTTAAAATGTTGAGTTGTTGCTATCTCTGCAGAGATCATAAATCAGTTCAACAATAGTTCAGAGGATGTCGCCATCTAGTGGTCACAATCCCAAACACCACCATTGGCTCCTCAGTCCTGAATAATAGGATGCATTTTATAATACTTCCTAAATGCTGGGCACTATGCTAAGATTTTTTTTTTTTGCATTACAATTACCATGTAAAACATAGTTTATTATTATCCATATTTTTAAAATTAGGAAATTGAGACTTAGAAGAGCTAAGCAACTTGCCAGGATCACAGACCTAATACTGTGTTGAAATCTAGATAGTGTGGCTCTAGAATAGATAGGGTCAAGGTTTCTGCTTTTGTGTCTAGAAGGGAGACAGTGGTGTGTTGGAGTCAGCTCCGACCATCTAGAGAGCGTGGCTGGTGTGCTTTTTTCCAGTTTCCTAATCAGTGCTGTCATGTTGGTAGTTTGAATTCTGACACAGTAGAATTATTTACACAGTGGAAATCAGAAAACTCTACACATCTGGAAGTCTCAAACTAAAGGCAAGAGGGAATTATAAGCAATCATGAGGCTAATGAACATCCTTCCAATGAAAGATAGTGTGAAGAGAGGAGCCCAGAACAGATGTGCAGAGAGATGCAGAAAAATAGAACTTCCAAATGAGAGAGTTGATGAAGAGAAAAGAGAGAGAGGAAGAAAAGGGGGGAGGGGGAGGAGAGGAGGAGGCTCTCTGATGGTTGTCCAGTGTTCATGAATCTCAGTCATATTTCCTGAAATTGCCTGGATTGGGTTCTATGAAAGCCTCTGAATGACATTAGTAATCCACGCTTTCTGCTCTGCATTGGTTTCTATTTTTTTGCACCCAAATGATCCACATTTACAACATCATTGAAGTTGAATCAGAGGAAATGTATAGATCTTTCCAGCACAAGGATGATATATACACATATCAGTGTGTGTTTCAAAGATGGATCTCAGAGTCTAATTAACTGTGATATTAACTAAAATTTAGCTGGAAGCAAAAGAAGCCACAAAATCTTTTGGGCTAGAGCTGCTAGAAATATTCAAAACATTACAACCACACTTCTTGAAAGCCTTCAGTGCTCAGTACTGGCCAAGTGTTGATGGGTGTTAAGCTGAATAACAGATACATAGAGATCAGTACACTGTTTCTTTTGCTTTTGTTTGAAATTTTCCGAGATGAAAATAAGGAAAAAGAATGATTCTTTTCAGTAGAGTGGATAAAATAAAGAATCAAGACCTGTCAGCAAAGGTAGACCAGAGATGCAGTATGGAGGGATTTGCATGCCACTGGGAAAGTCTATGGGTAGTGGAAAGACTTTGGAGGATTTTGAGCAGGTGTTGTGTATGTGAGTGTGTGAGTGTGCAAGTGTGTGTGTAGTCCAAATGTTTGTGTGTGTGCATGTCTCCTGCTCTT
>CM053407.1:10890771-10943171 GCA_028644305.1 Xerus rutilus
AAACCATGTTAGAAAAGTAAATGTAGGGGAGAAAGTATGAGATCAGAAAGCTCAAAAGGGAGGGATGTTCAATAACAAAGTTGATGCAGATGCTTCTCCACAGTGGGGTTACATTCTAATATACTCATCATAAGTCAATAATGGTGTAAGTTGAAAATACATTTAGTAGCCTGAGAAACTCATCATAAGTTTGAAAAATCATGAATAGAACCACTGGAAATTGGGGACCATCTGGACGTATGTCTTGGAATAAATTATTGCATTAAGAAAATAGAAAGTAGAAACTTACTCTAAAATTTCCAGTGGGGTTTTACAATGTATATTGGTAAATCAAAGGCTCTGAGACCAGCTTGGTAAAAAAATCTGTTTACTAGGTACCATGTTTTGACTGTGTCCCCCAAGTCCATGTGTTGGAAACTAAAAATTCAAATTCAACAGGCTAGAGAGGTGGGAGCTGGAAGAGGTAGGTGATCAAGACGTGAGAGTGCTGCACTCCTAAATGGATTAATGCTACTATGGGAGACAAGTTTCCTGATAAAGGGTGAGTTCCACCCCCCTCCTTTATTTCTCTTACCACATGCTCCTTGCCCTTTTGCTTCCAGCCATTGGATGACTCAGTAGGATGGCCCTCACCAGAGCAACCCCTCAGGGTTGGACTGCCCAGCCTCCAGAACAGTAGGCTAAATAAGTTTCTGTTCATTATAAATCACCCAGTCCATGGTATTCTGTTAGAGCATCACAAAATGGACTGAGATACTTAAGATACTGAGGTTTAACAGAGAATTTCCAAAATGTATTTGAAAAACTTGTACTCCATAATCCAAGTTAGCACACAATAAGAGTTCTTGTGGCTTTCTGAGAATCACTGTTTTATATGCTAATTTTATTTATTTCTTTATTATTAGGGCTACATAGTAGTTGGGATTATATGCTATTTTAGATTGGACATGAAAAACATCTTTGTGCCCTTGTAGCTGAAACAGACCAAAGATCTGGAAACAGGGAATGGCAGTGGGTGTTGTTTGTGTTGTAATAAACATGAATATGCACATATCACAAAACAAGTTTTCTATTTTTTCATTTCACTAATGGATGAAAGTTCAGAAGATCTAAAAATGTCTGCTGTGAAAGTCTTCCTTTTACTCTTGCTTTGTGTTACATAATCTATTTATGTGGAAGAAAGCAATGTTATTAATTTTTTATGTTCTTCCCGAGACAATTTATGTATCCACAAGCACTCACATGATTAAATATTTTAAAAGTCCTTTCAAATGCAAATAATAATTTAGTATATTATTATTTTCTGCTTCTTGAACTTCTTTTGGACTTAAAGCTACATTTGGAAACCTTTCCACATTTCCATATAAATAAATTTGTGTTTTCTCTCTTTCCTTCTTTGTTTTCATCTCTCTCTTCTTTGGTTGTTTTATAGCTCTTTATACCTTTGAACTAATGTCTATTGGTGGACTTTTGGATTTTTCTATATTTTCTTGATATAAATCATATTGCACCAAAAAGCTTAAATGTCATTGTTAGGTGTTTAAGTATGTCTGTAAGATTAAGTCCCTCAAGTAAAATTGTAAAAATATGTACCTTCAAAATATTCCTAGACATTACTAAGTTGCAGCTGAGGTAGTAGCAATGAACACTTATATCAATTTAAGATTTGCCTGGCCCCCATTATCACCACAAAGTATGTCATCAAACTTTTTGATCTTTGTCAGTTTTATAGGAGAAAAATGACATCTCAGATTAGTTTTTGATTTTTACTTCCCTTGTGATAAGTCATGCTGATCATCCTTTAAGTGTTGGAAAGCAGTTTAATAAAACTGGAAAGAACTATTCAAATATTATGTGCAAATAAAGTTTATGAAAACTTTATATTTAATCTGAGCCAAACTTTGTTAAATGACAAATATACTTTTAAAAAATGTTAATAAAAGTTGTCCTGGGTTGGAAGATAATGGGCAAATTAAAATTTTTATTCTTTAGGTATTTTTGCACTTAAGAGATATCTTTATTTCATTTCTGTTACTGTCAGTTCATATTCTTTGCTTTATAATTCAATAATTGGTTCTACTTTTTTGTATGAACTCTTAATATATTAGAAAAATTAGCCTTTATTTGGGATGTGATTGGCAAATATTGTTCCCAGTTCCTTATTTGTTTTTGACTTTGTGTTTATTTTTTCTTCTATTATACTTAGAAAGGTCACTTTGAAATCTCCAAGATTTCTTCTAGTACTTCATTTATTAGCCTTATGTGTTTGATTCATTTGCTCTGTATCATGGTATAAGATGTAGGAGTTGCATCCAAATTTATCTTTTCATACTTGACTATTTAGGTGTTCTAATATCATTTACTGAGTGATAACATCATTTCTCACTGTTTTGCAATGCCGCTTTTATCCAACACAAAATTCTCCTTTTCCTGGATACCAATCCTGTTTTGTCGGCTATTCGTTTTCTAGCATCACACTATTTTGTATATATTAGGTTCTGAATATATTGGTTATTTTGTTAATTCTCCTCATTCATTACTTCTTTATTTTAAAAATCTTTGTGGAAATTTTGTTTTATAATGCTTATAAGCAGTTTTCAAATATGGGGGGCATTTTTGTTAACATCACACCAAATGTAGATTCATTCACAAAATCCGAAACCTATTGACATTGACCCTTTCCACCTAACAATGTGGGTGACCTTTCTGCTGGTTCAAGTCTTCTGTTGTGTACCTCAGAAGTATTTTATTTATTTATTTTTATTTTTTATGCATTATAGTTATGCATAATGGGTTCATTTTGACACATTCATAAATGCCTATGGCATAGTTTTCCCTTGAATTTTATACAAATAATGGTATTTCCTCTTTGAAAATGATGCTGGCTATGAAGTTGAGACAGGTAAATTTTATTATGTTAAGAAATCATCCATTCTTTCTTAAAAATCTAAAAATTAGGAATGGATGTTGGATTTTATTCTATTTCAGCATTTATGAACATTATATGATTTCTCTCTGAATTGTGTTGAAATATTTTCTAATACTAATTCTCTTTTATAAATTAAATTTATGTTCTGATTTGCCTTGTTAAATTTTATTTAGTAGTTTTGCATAAATATTGGTAAGTGAAGTTGCTTTCTAGTTTTCAGGGAGACAATTATTTTTGGGTTTTGATGTTCATATTATATTAGTTTCATAAAAAAATTTAGAAGTTTCCTTTAACTTTCATTTTATGAAGCAAATTTGCATAGCCCTGAAATGACCTGTTCTTAAAAAGTTGGTAAAATTTCCTTGTGAACATCCAGTCCTGGCAATTTTTGGAGAGTGTTACTTTACCACTTTCCTAGATCAACAATGCTGATTATTCACTTTGGATTTTCTACCTCCCTTAGAATTTTAGTAAAATCCATTTTGTCTGGACACATCTACTTATCAAGGTTTTCAAACTCACATAGAGAGTTAAACAAAATAGTTTCTGCAGAGTACTTCAATTTCTCCAATTTGTGGTTCCCTTTCCTTTATTTCATATTTTGTGTATTTATGCCTTTTGCCTTTCTTTCCTGAGTACGTATGCTAACAATACTAATTTTATTTTCTTTTTTCAATGAACCAGTTCTTGTATTCATCTTAACTTTGCCTTTTTGATCTTTATTAAATCAATGTTTCAGGAATCAATTTTTCTTCCTGATTTCCTTATACTTATTTAGTAATGATTCTCCTGAATTCTTGCTTAGATTTATATTCTTTTATCATTATTTCTTCTTTAAAACTTACTCCTCCAGGCCCTTCCTGGCTGGGCAGCTCTAACAGTGCCACCACAATGTTCTCCTTGCCCTGCCAGACTACAAGATCTGTGACGACCAGCGTCCTTCACCCTCTGCTCAGTACTGTGCACACAGCACCTTGAACAGCATCTGCCAAAGGATTGTTCAAATAGTTGGTGTTCAGTCAGTGATTGCTCAGTTAACAAATGAACGAACCTGATGATGCGCATCACAAGACAGACGGGAGGAACTGGATGAGGGACCAACTGATTCATCAGCAAGATGACCCAGGAATGGCTCCAGGCATTCCAGCTCCCAAATGCAAGTGTTGTGACACCATTTAATGAGTCGAATGAAACTGAAGGAGGACTGAATTTCGGGAGCTTTGAATGTACTAATTTTGAGACACCTCTCACATTGAGATATCAATGTTATTTTTACATTCTATAGACTTTTTAAAGGAAGAGAAAGAGGATAGGCATAGGAAAGACAGTAGGATGAATCAGACCTAACTTTCCTATGTTCATATATGAACACACGACCAGTGAAACTCCACATCATGTACAACCACAAGAATAGGATCCTAATTAGAATAAATTATACTCCATGTATGAATAACATGTCAAAATACATTCTACTGTCATATATATCTAAAAAGAACAAATAAAAATAAGTAAAAATTAATTTTTAAAATTTTGAATTAGTTCTTAGTACTGACATTAAGGATTGCCAGACATTTGAAGAAAGACTCAATAGACTCAATCTTAAGAGAAAAGCAACTAAAACACACAGGAAAATGGAACTTGCAGGAAGAAGTACAGTGGAAGGAGAAAACTAAAACTTTGAGTGGTACTTTTTATGGAAATGTAAGAGGAAACTGGTGGTTTAGCAAATTTGCTAATGAGAAAATGAAAGAATAATTCTTCCAATGACTTCTGTTAAAGAATTTAGAGACTTCATCATTTGAAGACGAGACAGGCAAAAAGAGATTGGATCTTTGAGGACCGAGGAGAAGATGTGAGATGGTCGTTTTAGGCAGTGAGTGAGTTATTCTCTAGGGAAATATAGGCTATCAGTGTTTGCTGATGTTTCTCATGTAAGTGTATAGTATCTATTTGTAGGAACATAAGTTTTTCCAGTTATGAAATATTCTCAAGCAACATTCAGTTGCTTAGAAGAACATGCAAAGTGCTGGCTGGGTTAATATAGGTGTGAAATCATCCCACACTGTGGGATGGGAGAGGGAGAAGGGCCAGGGAATTATAGTGTGATTCATTTATATAAAAATTATATTGGAGGAAAATTTCAGACATCCTGCAGTAGAGAGAATAGTATAAAGAATCTCCATGCACCTGAAACCTTTTGTGAAAAAGGATCATCAGCATATGATTGATTTAAACCTCCTTTCTTTCCACTACTTTTTCCTGTGTTGAATTATTCAAAGAAAATCTCAAGCATCATTCATTTTGTCTGCAAATACTGAAAATATTTTTAAGAGGGTGGGCATAATGATTGACCAGTAACCCAAACTGCACATGAAAGAAATGAAGAGGAGAGGGGGCTGATAGAGGAACAAAGAGCATAGATGTGCTAATGCAGAGTAAGCCTATGAATTTTCCATGACAGTCTCAGAGAAAATCAGGTGGGAAATAAGGGGTAGTGATAGAAGAATGAGATGCTTCATTTGCGATTTAGGAGGTTTGCATTTTTATAAAAACCAACAGTGAGAGAATCAGTTAATGAAATAATATGAACAATGTCCTTATTCACGACTTTCCTACTTACCAAGTTCAGTTCTTAATTAAAAAATCTATATAAAATCTACATAATTTTTTATATTGGTGCATAAATGCTCTAGATAGTTCAAACAATGTAGAAAGGAGTAAGAAACAAGGTACAAATGTTTCACGTATTCCACACACACAATGCCACTACTTAAGTTCTCTGTTAATAATTTTTAGTAAATTGTTTCAGAAATTTTATACATACATATAAATACACGCAAAATATATGTTCTGTAAAAACAGAAAGATAAATGGAATAATAAAGTATCTCCTTATTTTTTGTACTTAACATGCATTTATCACCTTTTCACAATGTCAACAGAATATTCCACTTAGGATATACAACTCCTCCATGAGTGAACAATGCTACAAGGAAGATCCTCTTGCACATATTTTTGCATACATATACATTTATAAAATTTTAGCTACAAGAAAAATTTAGGCAGTAATTTCTAGTTGAAAGAGATTTTATGCACTGCTAATTTTGATAATGATTTCTGAATTATTTAGTTTATGTGTTTGGAGGATGGAGTGAAAATGCATTTCCAGCTGTTGTTTAGAAAGCTTCCCAAGGAATCCAAATGTGCTTGAAAGGCATGTGGAAGGGGAAAGAGAGCTTTTAGTAACTCAAAGTTCAGAACCTGCTATCTTGGTGGCTATATCAACCCTGGCCACGCATCAGGATCACTTGTAGAACTTAGAATATTATCTAAGTTCCAACACTAGAAATTCTGACTTAATTGATCATAAGGTCCAAGACTAGACTTGAGTTGTTGGTGTTTTCAAGTCAACCCTAGAAATTCTAATATGTAGTCAGGGTCTAAAATTATTGCTTTAGATAGAGTAAGGGGCAGATACAGAAGACTCAGGCAAAGAATATATCATGCATCACTAAGATTGTGCCCATGGCTGAGTGTGGTGGCACATGCCTGTCATTCCAAGGGCTCAGGAGGCTGAGGCAGGAGGATCATGAGTTCAAAGCCAGCCTCAGCAAAAGTGAGGTGCTAAGCAAACTCAGTGAGACCCTGTCTCCAAATAAAATACAGAATAGGGCTGGGGATGAGGCTCAGTGGTCGAGTGCCCTTGAGTTCAATTCCTGGTTTCCCCTCCCCCCAAAAAAGATTGTGCCCATGAAGCAAAAGAAACCCACATTAGATGAAAGGAATCAGATCAGGTTTGAGGGAGAAAAGAGGAGGGAAAAGAGAGAGAGGCGGGGGGAGAGACACGGAGAGAGGTGTGAGGGGGGAGGGAAGGTCTGGTTGGGTTAAGTCCTGTGTGATGATCTCAGAATCTTCTCTTTGGGGTAAAGATGAATTTGAGACCAAAGCTTCTTCCAAGCTCTTCTTAACCCAGGATTGTCCTGAATCAGTAGAATTGAGTGACCAGCTGGGTAGATAGCCATGATGATTTTGAACAAAATGTTCCAGGGACTACTGGCATCAAAGATGTTGGACACATAGAGAAATAGGGCAATGGCATTGAAAATGTAGAGGATGAGAAAGTAGCTGGTTGCTTTGATGGCCCCCACGTGAGCCTCCATGCTGGGGTCCCTGGAGCCAGTAGCATGACTGTTCATGTGAAGGGTGTGTCTCTTGAGAGAGACAATCAGCAGGGTGGCCGTCACGATGAACATGATCAGAGGAATAAGAATCCCTAGGTTAAAGAAAAAAACCAGGTTGAACATGTTGGTCTCAGTGAAGTGTACTTTCTTTGTGGCGTTGGAGAAAGGGATAGTAAAAGAATTGTTGCAATTCACAGGGTAGATGTCCTTGCAGAAGAGCACACTGGAGATGAGGGAAATCAACAATGACAGCCACAGGAGCCAGGGCATCCATCCAGAAATTCTCCACTTCAGCTTGAGGAAAAGCGGGTGGGAGAAATGGGCAATCTTCATGAAGTAGAAGGAGCTGAGCCAGGCAGCAAACCAGAGGCTGCAGTAATTTAAGAACATGAAACTTACTTTGAATGAATCATATAAAACATCTTTGTTATGAAAAATTGGGAATGTAGAGCTCAAGATAACTTCTAGCATCATGAAGCTTTGGAGAACTATTCTGGATACACTCAGGAAAAGCAGGATCCTGCCATGTGTGGAAACTGCCTTTTTCTGAACCCATGCAGCTGCGTTTATAGCCATGATGAATCCATTTGCAATGATACCAACCATGCATTCAGCACCTAAAATGGTAAAAATTAAGATGATGGCAAACAGTGACAATTCATTTTCTGAGGAGTTGCAGGGTTCGTCCATCCTGAGTTGTTGCTCCTCTTTGGAGTCTGGAGGAAAACTAGTCCTAAGCATTTGATGGGCAGGTCCTTGATAACTGCCACTATTCATGTTATAGAAGGAAGCAGTTGACGCATCATTTCCAAATTTGCTCCATTTGTTTATCTTGTAATTCTTAGCTCTAAATGGACCAATGCAAATAATGGGAGAATTTGGTTCCTAATCCTCTCCCTAATTTCTGGCATGTTGGTATTAGTTCAATCAAGGGGCTCAGGGAGGCACTTGCTTAAGTTGTGTGGGTTTTATAAACCACTGATGTGAGGGTGAGAGCCATGCCCTTTGGCAGACTTGGTTAATTTAAAAATTGGCCTGCAAATACCATGTAGCTTAGTTTCACTTGTGAGTTCAGAGAACTGATTGAAAATAATACTACAAAGACACACACATTAATAAGTCTTTCTAGGTATATTTTCCTATTTTGTGCTAGGCAATGTCCTCACAATTTTACATGTTATCACATTGAAACTTCACAACAACCTTATAAGGCATGTACTTTTATCATTGCTATTTTGCAGGTGAGGCATCTCAGGCATATAGAGAATGAACCACTTGTCCAAAGCATACAACTCAAGAGTGACAGAACTGAGATTCAGTCCCAAATCATAAAGCCCTAGAGCTCATGTTCTTGCCCACTATGTAATACCACCTAGACCTGTGTGGAGTCTTTTGTGTGTGCAAGGCTGACTTAACTGTGACATTGTTTCCTGGTAGCCTTTTTTGATGTCCTTACTTACTAAAGGGGAATAATAAAGGAACAAGACACTAATTTTTAAGAAACGGGAGTTTGCAGAATTAATTACTTGAGGTAACACATTTCTTTAATTTCATGTAAGTGATTACACACACACGCATGCACGCACACACATTTACCTCTTATTTTAATGAAACACTTGGAAAATAAACATTGAAGTAACATTTTTCAGTTCCTTTACAGGTTAGGCTAACCAACCTTAGGGTAAAATAACACCTTGGCCTTGGCTATCATATTTTGGACTATGAAAGCCAAAAGAGATGAAGAAAGAATCACTTTTCTCTTGAGGAAATTGTTTCTGATTTTAAAATGTAAATACAGGACACAGGATGATAAAATGGACTTCCCAATTCAGAATGAATTCACTTTTATGAATGCATATCATTTTAAAATAATAATAAAGTAATTCTGAAGAGTTTGGTGGGTGAAATGTTTCCAAGAATATCTATGACATTTGGTTTTTCCTTTACTCAAGGCTTCTTTCAAAGAAGGCAAAAACATATGAAGTTTGGTTTGTTTTTTAGCCTGATCAACTATATTAGATGAGTTATCATAAATCTTACCATTTCATTTTAAAATTTCTCTTTGAGAGCCCTAAACATTCTCCTTGAACACAGAGTAGTAAACAACTATTGTTCTCTGGTTGTTTCTCTCATAGAAGTCCTGGAATCTTTAGGAACTTTGACTTGCCAGGCTTTGCCCCACTTTTGCTGATCTAGGATTCTAAGAGTATGAGGGGAATGTCATGGTCCCTTCAATCTGATGCTTCTTTCCTCATTTGCTTTGCTCATCCCTGTATCTGACCCCTGGCTCCTGGTCCAGTGCCCACTACAGATACTTACTGGGTCAATGAATAATTTACCAGTGCCCCTTAGCTCAGAGATGTCCTCTGTAAAAACAGGCATGGAGAAATAGCACTTCTTCCTCCCCTCAACTTGAAACACTCACAGGGCCTCCACTTAGATCAAATGTGGGGGCAGGAGCAAGCGAGGTGGAGTAAGAATGCATATCATTTTAAAATAATAATAAAGTAATTCTGAAGAGTTTGGTGGGTGAAATGTTTCCAAGAACATTCCATCTGTAGAAGAAACACTGGCAGGAGACAGGACAGAAGGAGATGCAGAGGCAGAGCTGCCAGACCAGTGATGGAGGCTGCAGAGAGACAGTGGGCAGGAGCAGGGGCCATGGTGTTCCCAAAGGTGCTTTAGAAGATGCTCTGGTTGTCACAGCTCATATCAGAGTCACTTCCTGCAATGGAAAGAGGATTTTTTTTCTTTTGGATTGAACCCAGGGTTGCTTAATGACTGAGCCACATCCCCAGCCCTTTAAATTTTTTTTTAAAAAAATTTGAGACAGGGCCTGACTGCAATTACAAGCATGCACCACCAGGCCTGGCTAAGAGGATTGTTCACAAGAGTCCCCAAGGCAGTCTGAGGTGGGATGAAAGCAGGGCATGTCCTGTTTTTCTAAATACATCTTGAATGTAGCCAAGTGTATTTCTAAGCAAGGAAAATGCAGCAAGAAGACTATGACCCATTAAGGACACAGGGATGGCTTTCAAAAGTCCAGTATATTTGGATATATTTTTAGTTTATTATTTTGAAATACTTTTTGACATCGAAATGAACTATAAATTCATCTCTTTACCTTTTACCCAACTTGTTCTAATGGTACAAAGCTCAAACTTAAATTAGAACTGTTAAAATGCAATTAGCTAAACTTTTGGCTTTGTTTGGACTTTTCCAGTTTTTCCACTAATGTCATTTCTATTCCAAAATCCAATCCAGGATGCCATGTTGCATTTAGTGATTACGTTTGCTTAATTTCCTTCAATCTGTAATAGATTTTTGGTCTTTCTTTTCCTTTCCTGATCTTGATAGTTTTGAGAAGTAGTGGTCAGGTATTCTGCAGAGTGTTCCTGGGTTAATGTTTGTCTGGTTTTCTCATGATTTGACTGGTTTTGGATTTGAGGGAAGAATGATATACCAGGTGCTATGCAGGGGCATGTCATGTTAGTGTCTTACTGCTGGTGATGTTACCATGATCACTTTGCTAAATGGTATCTTACAGGTTTCTCCACCATAATGTTAGCTCCCTGGCTTCATACATTCTTCATTAGAAGTGTGTCTGTAACATTATTTATTCTCTCTTTGCTTTTATTGATTTCCCCCTTTATAATCTTTATCTCTCTTAACATTTCCCCAATTTCATCCACTTGCTCTGCTTTATCCTTTTAGCTTTGCTTCTGACTTACATTCACCATTCTGATGAAACTCCTTCAGTTCTTAAAATAATAGCGTGGCCATTGATTATTACTTTAAGAAGTTCTTATTTTATTTAAATATTTTTGAATAATCAAAATGCATGGAAGATGTATAATCACAGTATTTGAAAAATAAAATTGATGTATTTTAATTTGCAAAAAAAAAAGTGTGTCTGTAAGTCTGGCCCTATTCAAGGGGAGACAAATTAAACTTCACTTCCTAGAGGGAGAAATCTCGAAGAATTTGTGTAAATATTTTAAACCACCACAATAAAACTCTGGAGGAGATACTTTGAAGCTATGCAAATATCTTGTTTTTCCTAAAACTCTTACCTACTAATTTGAGTATTCATCAGAGGATGTTGCCTATAGCAATTATTATACTACTGAAGTGCTCTAATTTTATATTCCTCCTTCCTTCTATCTTTATTAATTATTTTTGGTTTTGTTTTTAAAATTGTTGTTGTGTTCATGGCACCATTCCTATGTCCTCATGTGGTGGGCCCTCTGTTTTTTTTTTTTTCCCCAGTGTGCATGTTTGACTGTGCTTGTCTCTAGGGGTCCTGTGAAAATATACTATGATATCCATTATAGTTTTAATATTAGTAGTGATTTTTCTCATATAAAAAATAGGCTATTTAAAGTAAAAATTAAAGGACTTAACCCACAACTCATCTATGGCTATTGTAATTAGTGTTTTGCATTTTTCTAATTTTTACATGATTTATTTTAAATTGTTTGTAAATGCAATGAGAGAAAAAAATGAAAGAAAAATAAATATTTTGCCCCTTTGGATGTATTTTGTAAATGATTTGGATATGTTATTTTTTTAAAAAGGCCTTTTGACACTTGCAGTTTTTAAAGCCAATTCATCTAAATTCATTTTTCACATAGCAACAGCAGCAACTGGAAATAGTGCCTAAACAAAACAGAAGTTTAGCTTTATGGAAAGCTAGAAGTTGACTAATATGGCAACCCTGTTTTACAGATTCCTCTGGGTAGTTTCTTCTAGCTCATTACTCTACTGCCTCTAGATGTGGCTTTCAGCCTCATCCAAGATGGCGACATCTGCATCATGGTGCTTGTAAGGGGCTATAAGGAAGATTAAAAAAAGAGGCAACAGATCTTGATGTAGCCTAAATAAGACTCCCTTAAACTACAAAGTAGCAATGCTTCTGGCTGCCTAGTCACATTGCAATATTTTCCTGCAAGGAAGGCTTGGAAATGCAATCTCTGTAGATAATGATGTGTCTGGTTGAACATTTGATTATATTGGATAAAGAAGAAAAGACAGATATTGAAGGAAAATTAGCAGAGTCTGGATTCACAACAGATTTTTTGAAAAATATATTAATGAATGCAATTTACTAATGTTTTATTTAGAGATTTGCATCTATATATCTCAGTGACATTTATAACTTTCTTTTCTTATTCTGTCATTGTGTAGAACAGGTTATAATTATTTCATAAAGTGAGCTTTCTAAAGCTCATTTTAAGCTAAAAAGCAACTTTCTCTGTTACGCTAGCCTTCAGTATTGTTCATCATTAAAAAAGGATTATCTTTTCCTTTGAAGATTTGATAAACCTCACTTGGATTATCATATGTTCTTATATGTTTTTGGAGGGGGGTTAGTAAGCGAAGGGAGATTTGATTACAAATTCTATTTCTTTCATAGTTATCTAATTAGGTTGCCATTGAGGGGGGCTAATTTTATTTATTTGTTTCCAGAAAAGGTTTTATCTCATGTAGGTTTTCAGCTTTCTTTGGTATAAAATTACTTACATGAGTTTGGAATAAATCTGCACTGTATTTACAGTTAATGCCCTTTCCTCTCCAACATTGCTTGTGTCTTTCTCCATAATTGGCAGTTTGCTCATTTTTCTAGAGCTTTCAACTTCTACCCTGAATATGCAGTTCTGAATTTTGCCCCTTTGGTTGTATTTCGCAAATGATTTGGATATGTTATTTTTCCTTTGGTTTCTATTGTATTAATTTCTTCATTTATTTTTAATATATTTTACATAGTCTTTTCTTAAATTTATTTTGCCATTTTTAGCTTCTTGAGTTGAACACCTAACAAATAGATTTTTGATGTTTAACTTTTTAAAAGAGAAAACAATATATTCATTTATTTACATGTACCATGTCACGTGCACCCTATAAAATCTGATGTCAAGTACTTCTGTTGTCATTTGTTCATAAATTATAACTTTATTTACATCTTTCCTCTTTAGATTTTTAAAAAATAAGTAAAGCATGCACACCTTCACACATTTTTTTGAGTATATATTATATGCCAGGCACTCAGGGCATACAAATGAAACACGTAGATCCTGTCCTCAAGAAACTCTGGAGATTCAGGTTGCTAGATGCTACCGTTGTAAAACATGTTTCCTCTGAGTGGTGTAGGATCTGCTGTATGTTGGGTAGCTCTCAGTCTGAGTCAGCCTCTGTGTTTTCTGATTCTGTTGGCTAATGGTTGGGTAGAAGATGCTGGCCTAATAAAGCTAGGATTAGTGTCCATTATAGGTGCCTAAAATCAGCTTCTCTGTGTTCCTGATACAGATACCTCAGCACGGAAGGAAACACGCATCTAAGCCACCTATTTCTAGTTCATTCAGTGTACTCACAGTTTAAAGCATCATTTGAATATGAATTTCTTTTAGAAGATAAAAACAAAACCTTTTTTATTTTCCCCCCTCAATCTCATTTTCTTTCTCCAATGGAAACTATTTTAAATTCCTTTATCAATTTCATTTGATAATTTTCTCCATATTTCAAAGGAACATATTTATTCTGCTACCTCTTGATTTTTTTCCCCCAATTTGGGGCATTATGTCTTGATTTCCAAGACTTCACCAACTACGAAAGGTGAAGATTTAAGTCTGTTTTTGATTTGTATCCCAGCTAAGCATGTACACACACACACACACACACACACTCACACTATCTACCATTTTCCTTGCCCATTCATATTGTAATATTGGTTAAAATGGGATTCAGTATTTACATTAGTGTAATTCTGCAAATACAGTTTACAGTTGAATTTGATTTATACTCTAAGTAGTGTTTCACAGACAATTTTTATTTTGCTCTTATCTTTAATAACAATTTGACTAGGCAAAAGATTATAGATTGAAAGATCTTTTCTCCTAACACTTTTTTAAAATTTCAATTTCCTTATCTTTTGTTTCTGATATTTGTTATTTTTGATTAGAAATACACTAACAGGCCAGGCATAGTGGTACATGTCTGTAATCCCAGTGGCTCCGGAGGCTAAGGCAGGAGGATAATAAGTTCAAAGCCAGCCTCAGCAAAAGCAAGGCACTAAGCAACTCAGTGAGATCCTATCTCTAAATAAAATAGAGAATAGGGCTGGGGATGTGGCTCAGTGGTTGAGTGCCCCTGAGTTCAATCCCTGGTACACCCCCCTCAAAAAAAAAAAAAAAAAAAAGAAATACAGTACTATTCTTTTGTAGTTATTCTTTTTTAGATTTTTGTTTAATTTTTATATTGTCTGCTTTTATTTAATTTTTTGCAGTTTTTCTACCATATTTCTGGTTTGACTTTTATTATTATCTTTAAATTTTTCTTGGTTGGCATTCAGAAGAGAATATAGATATGATATTGTATATATATTTTAAATCTGGGAAACGTTCAGCAATTGTATCTTTAAGTACTGTTTCTCAAATTTTCTTCCATTCTTTTGACTTGGAATTTCTATTAGACACAATTTCTCTTAATACTTAAAGATTTTAAAGTTTTTGTCTCCTTATTCCATATTTATCATGCAAGTGAATCCCTTTTGAGAGTGGGAAAAGGTGCTACAATGATTAAACTTATCTAGTTATGTGAAATAAAAATTTATTGACTAAACTTTTTATTTGTTGGTACCCTGATACAATAGATCTATTCTAAAAGTGTTTTACAAAATTCTTCTAACACTACATCATTCCTTTCTAAATTGAATCAAAAGGTTCTTTGTATTGATTAACTAAACATTTAAAATAACAGACAATATTTTTGTTATATATTGATATAACGTAATGAGGTTTTTAGTTATATTTATTTCTAATACTGGGTCATGAATATTTTTCTAAATAATATATTTAAAAATATATATTTTTTGATCTCTCTTATCTTCATAAAATTGCCTGCAATACCCTTCCAGGTTGTAGTTTATGGCTATTTGTTGACACTGCTGATGACTTCAATTGACCTGTCTCTGAGCACTGAGAAAGGAATATTTATGGGTTGAGATAAACAGTGCAGGATAAGCAAATTCTGCTACATGGAGGTCATTTTCAATGCTAAACTTTTGCTTTTTGTACTGCATTATGTAAGTACTTAAGCTTCCATTCAGGAAAAAATGTTCTTAAAAATATTTCATAAAACAAAAATCAGCAAATCAATTTTCTGTTCATGATTTGAGAAAATATTTTGCTGAATTTAAATTCTGGAAAATTCTAGTACTCCATTTGTTTTACTAGAATGCAGAATATATATTTATCCAATTAAAAATAGCTCTTCTTTCTGGTATATGGAATACTCTACCACAATATTTAAATTTTGAAATTAAGTCTTTGACATCTTTGAGCACCAATGGCTTAATCTGTTCAGTTTCTCCCTTACTTTTGTAGGGACAATGTCAATTCTCTAAGTTGTGGGTTAATTGTTGCAATTTGCTCAAAGCTTTAGGAGCTGAAACACTTTTTTGCTTCATTGTTTAATACTTTAATCATATATTTCCCTCTGATTTTCTACAAAACTAATAAAAATTTAGAGAACTTGTTTACTAAAATATTCAATGTAATTGTAGGAAATTTAAGGCCATTTAAAAAGTATTTTGGTGAAGACGCAATCATATCTAAAGAATGATTCATAAGCAGGAAGGGAAACTGTGTGATTACTGTGCAGAATATTTTTGCTTTTAAATAATGAGATTCATCATACAAATTTGGTAGGTCAGTTGTTCTGCCTACATAGAAAATATTTGAAAAGTTTATAAATTACAACTTCTATTTTGATTGGTAAAGTATCTCAGATTATTTGAATGCTATTTTGAATTGTATTTGTACCACCCAAAATTCCATTTGTCTTTGTGTTTCACAGATTTATCAATTTAGTAAAAACACAAGCTTTTATGGCTACATTGTGCTCCAATGAATTTGTGTTCACATGATTAATTGCAACACAATCCTTTTTATCTTCGATGTTTGCCTTTTTAAATGAGTTTCCAAAGCACATACCAGAATGTCAGCTATTTTATCTTTGACAGAAAGAACTTCCAAAAGCCTTACTTTGACTTCATGAGTTGGATGAACACAATCAAACATTATCTGAATTAACCTTTGTAAGATTTGACAATTATTTGATTCTTCTATTTGAGAGATTCTATTGAAAATGATAAAAAATTGAGATTATGTTACTGGGTTTTTTTTCCTTCTCTTAACGGACCTAAAACATCAATAACTTTTAACTCCTTTTTTGTACACACACACACGCACACACACACATACACACACACACACTTGAAATTGAAAATGTAAAGCTTGGAATTTTACTTTTTCCTTTTCCATGTAGATTCCTTTTTGTTGTTTGTTTTTTGTTTTGCTTTTTCTGTCTTGTCACCCTTGCTAGGACTTCCAGTACTATGTTGATTAGAAGTAGCAAGAGTGAGAGTCTTTGTCTTACTGCTGATCTTAGGGGGAAGTCATATATATATACATATACATATATATATATTATTTTTTTTTTTTGTGGAGCGTGATGTTAGTTATGGGCTTTCCATATGTGGCCTTTATCATACTGAAGTAGTTTCCCCTCATACCTTTGTGGTTGAGGCTTTTTATCATAAAATTGTTGAATTTTATAGAATATTTTTCTGCATCTATTGAAATGCTCATGTGATTCTTGCTTTTCATTCTGATAATGTGACGCATCACATGTATTGATTTGCATCTTTGCACTCCAGTGATATATCAGACTTGGTCATGGTGTATGACCAAGTGCTGTTGAATTCTGCTTAAAGATTTTGCTGAGAATTTTTGCATTGATTTTCACAGGAATATTGGTCTATGGTCTTTCCTTGGAGTATCTGTGTCTGGCATTGATATTAAGGTCATTCTGGCCTCATAAGATGAGTTTAGAAATGTTCTTCTTGCTTAACATTTTGGAAGCATTTGAGAAGAATTGATATTAATGCTTCTTTACATGTTTGGGAAAACTCACCAGTGAAGCCATCTGATTCTGGAATTTTTCTTTTGGAAGGTTTTTGATTCCAGATTCAGTTTCTTTATTCACTATTGGTCTGTTCAGATTTCCTATTTCTTCATGATTCAGTCTGGGTAGGTTGTATGCTTCTAGAAATTTATCCATTTCTTTCAGATTATCCAATTTGTTGGTGTATTAATTATACATAGAAGTTTCTTATGATTCTTTGCATTTCTGTAGCACCACCATAATGTCTCTGCTTTCATTTCTGATTTTATTTGTGTCTTCTCTCTTTTTCGTAGTTAAGATAAAAGTATTTGGCCAAATTAAGGATCACACTGTACTGAGAAACAAGAGTTAAAATCTGTCTTCTGCAGATACACATCTACATCACTTTTAGGCATGTCTTCTCTAAGTACCAACTAATTTTGCAGTAGATGCTCCTGAAGCAGGTGTGAGTCTAGGGCTTTCAGCTGGTTGGTGATGTTATTAAAGCACCATGGTACATGGTAAATGTCAACAAACATATTGTGGGAGTTGTTGTAAAGTTCATCATCCACTTCCTTGAGATTTGAAAATTCAGTAATTTTTCATTACCATATGCTAGGTTTTCCTGAGCTCATTGTACCAAACATTTTATTGTGAATAAGTCAAATAATAAACTAAACAAGCAGTCAGGTCTACATCATACGAAAAACAACAAAATACCGTGTCTGGAGCATTCTGACCTCTTCCTGCTTGCTCTACCACAGCCCTGCTCAGCTTGTTTCCTATGTGCTTTTCACGTCCTCCTACGCTATAATTTCCATTTCCCATACTGTTCTCTCCCACTGGTGGCCTGGAGGCTCCTTGTGGTACTCAGGTTGCAGCCCGAGCCATGGCACTGCTGGTGAGCAGAGCTGGCAGGGGTAGCAGCATCCTTCACTTTCCCACAACCATCCAAGCTGGCAAGTCAGCTGTGATGGGCCACTCTGGAGTGCACCTTGTTTCTGCAGTAAGTTCCCTGGGTTCGGTCCTTCTCCAAAGAAGCTTTAGTCCTGCTGTTTCTGGTAATTGTAGGGAGAAACCAGCTGGGGTTTAGTGGTGGTATTTCCTATACTTCTGGAAAAATCCTTGGCAGAAATTGGAGTACAAAGTGAAAGTACCCAACTCATCCTGGCATATTTTAATGCAACAAGATAAAAATTTAAAAAATATGCAAGACAAATATTAAATCCAGACAGGATGCTGGAACAAAAGGCATAAACTGATATGTGAATCCTCTTCTTTAGCTCTAGATACATCCTTCAACATTATCTTCTAATTTATAGATGTTTTATTGGGTTCACCTCAATTTGCTTCTTTCATTTCCATCTTTAAAAATTTCTGTGAATATTTTTCCTTTGCAAGTTTTTCTAAGTGGATACTTTTCCTGTTTATTTTTGATTCATTTCTGCCTCTTTAAAAAAGGTCTCCTAAAAAAAAAAGAAAGAGAAAAAAAACAGGGAAAAGAACTCTCCCCAAATTTCTTCCCCTTCAAATACTGTTCTGTTGGTTTAATACCAGGTTGGCATTAGGTTTCTCTATGTGTCTTACAGTTTGGGTCTGGAGTTTTATGTTGAACCAGAGAGTCACTCTCCAAGACTTCCTTCCCTTTCTTTCATTTCTTCCTGGTCTTTGATTTCTTGGTGCAGAACTGGTACTGACATTATTGGTATTGGTTTTGTGACTTGTGGTCTGTAAAGGTATGTACATTCTGGTAACCATTTGATTCCTGGTTATATATGGTTTTTCTTCAGAATGATGTCTGTCTCCTCTTATCCCTTACCATGATTCCAACTCTAAAACAACACTAAACTTGCAGTGAGTTTTATTTTGATTTTCTTTTTAGGGCTTATAAAAGCAGCACCTTAGCCAAAATGGCTATACTAAAGGATACAGATCCAAATGTAGCCTTTTTTTTTTTGTGATATCTGATAGGACAGAATGGTTTTCTTTTCCTTTCTGTAGAAACTCCTGTTGAGGTCTCATCGTGTCCTCTAAATAGCCATCCTTACCATCATCGTGGAAACTTTATCTTAGTTCCTATTCCCCTGGGGATCAATTTAAGATCATGATTTAATGTTTTTTTGGTACTGGGGATTGAACCCAGGCATTGAACCACTGACCTACATACTTGGCCCCTTTTTATATTTTATTTAGGGACAGTTTTGCTGAGTTGCCTAGGGCCTCATTGAATTGCTGAGGTTGGCTTTGGACTCACAATCCTCCTGTCTCAGTCCCCTGAGCTGCCAGGATTACAGGTGTGTACCACTGCACCCAGAAAGACCAAGAGTTAAATGGAAATAGTTTTTAGCTTTTTCTTTTTAATTTAGAAAACACTAGCAAGGAAGTGTAAGTAGTGATACACCAAGGGAAATATAATAAACAAAGAATATAATATTAAACCATTATTATTACCACAGAGGAAAGCTGAAGCTTGATCCTGAGGGGAACGTCTGGCAAATTCCATGAAACACGTGACTAACAATTATATACCTCAGAGGCACAAGAGCTTGCGTACATCCATGCCAACTTCTTTAAGTCACAGGTTGAGGGTTGCTCCTCAGGTTTTTTAATGTCCCTGTGTTTACTCAGCCTTCTGTGTGTGTGTGAAAAATGATCTTTCATATTTCTAGAAAAGTCTACTAGTGCAGGGATTCAGGTAATGGCAGGTGGAAAGTGTTCAGAGCACATGGAAATTGAGCATCTGATGGCTGTGCACAAGGCACTGATGGCAATTTTTTTTTGTTACCGAGGATTGAACTCAGGGGCACTCGACCACTGAGCCACATCCCCAGCCCTATTCTGTGTTTTATGTAGAGACAGGGTCTCACTGAGTTGCTTAGCACCTCGCCGTTGCTGAGGCTGGCTTTGAACTAGCGATTCTTCTGTCTCAGCCTCCCTAAGTGCTGGGATTACAGGCTTGTGCCACGGTGTCTGGCTACTGATGGTAATCTGAGGCTTCTCATTGCAGCAGACTCTTGGACTCCAGCCTTGGACCATCCCGTGGAGTGCACGGCTGCCATTCTACTCTCTGTCTGCAGGGATCTAACTGTTTGAATTACCTTGTGTGAGTGGAACCTTGCAGTGTTCTTCTGTGACTGGCTTATTTCCCTTAGCATAATGTTCCCCAGGCTCATTCATGTTGTCAGAATGACAAAATTTCTTTCTTTTTAAAAGATTAATAATATTCCATTGTGATTTTAAGACCCCAACTGTAGCACCTCATCATCCTGACATTCCACAGAACAGAACACTGGTTCACATATGGATGATCCTGTATTAATCAGATGTGGGGAACAGGAAGTAGCAAGCATGCTAGATAACTTTGGGAGACACATGCACAGTGCAGGTATTTAAGGACCTACCAAATCAGAAATTTTAGGGGGTCAGTGGTCTGGCACATTACACCTTGACCACCTATCACTGAAAAAGAGGCACAGTGCTTGGGAGACCTTGAATTTTGGAGGCAGCATTTACTGCACTTGGTGACTAAAAGGAGTGTCAGTTTTGAGGATATCCAGAGCAAAAGGGCTCTGCAGCAGGTATGAACCTTGACACAAGCAGTCCTTTGTTCTGAGAATATAACCTGGAAGATTCTACGAAGCTACAGAGACACATGGTAGATTAGTGAAACTTGCCATAGTCTCTGACAAAACCAGGAAGAGATTTGCAGAGTAGACCAACAGGATTCTGGAACAAGATTACACAGTCTGCACTGGAGAACTGTTTTTCAGGAAAGGAGCACATGACATGTCATGCACTTTATGAAGACCCAAACTAAATCCAAGAAACAGCAAGATGCAGGGTAGTCCACTATAAAATAATGCACTAGAGTAAGTAAGTGCCCAATTGTTCTCCAAAGTCTTTACCTAGGTGCACACCCTCCATCTGTGTTCAGTGGTTCCTGCATACCCTTCTACTCCACTAATGTTTGGCAATGTCTGACTTTCTAAGTTGGCCATTCTGTGAGGAAACACATGGGTGTGTGTGAAGAACAGTTAGGAGCTCTACACACTTGAAATTCTGTGCATCTTCTTCTGGCCCCAGTTGAAAAGGTGTATGTTCTAATCATTTTGGGTCCTCAGATGTGCTGACCTAGCAATAGCTGGGAGGGGCAGCAGGATGAAGTTGAACTGAGGGGTGAGGACCTTATAATCTTCCCTCAGTTCTGCCTTTGGTTCCCTGTGTTGCCCTGGAGGCAATTGCTTATCCTCTCTCTGAACGTTTTTCCTTTTCCATCAAATGGTGAGACTCATTCCCCCTTCTCGCCTCACCCACTAGGGAGCCAGGGCTCCTTATACCCTGCCTGAATGTTTCTGGAGGGACCAGTGCTGTCAGAACCCCTCAGAATATCCGGACAGATGCAGTAGTAAGTTGTCAAAAAAGGACACAGGACATTTTGAAGCTGAAGGAAGTTTATTTTACCACCCACAAGGATTCCCAAAAGTCAGGGGAGTTTCTCCAAGGGGGGACTGCAGGGAAGAGGAGTCAGGTAAGTCTTGTTCAAGGTGTTACGAAGAGAACAGTTCTGTTAGACACATGGTAACCAACTGCAGAATACAGTTCCTCCTCAGGAGGGCATATGTCCTTCTCCAAGACAACTTTAGCATGCCCTACTATGATAGTACTTTCTAGAGAGAAGAAGCAGAACTTTGTTAGGCCCCTGGACTCCACATAGCTTTACCTCCACTCTTCTCCCTGAAGCTGCGCCCACAACTCATCTTACCCTCCGTTCTCCTGTACCTGTGCTCAGTTCCACTTCCTGGTTTTGTACACAGGGCACAGCTAGGACCAGCCAAATTCCCTTTCCTCACATGGAGCCCCCTGCCCAGGCTTCCTATCTTGTGTCTCATTCTTACTCCAGACCCTTTCCCCTTTGCTTTCTGCCATATCTGGTTTCTTATTTTCACTGAGACCTCTTCTCCTATCTGACATCCATGCTCAGGCAGGAAGTCTTCTCACTTACCTGAGGCTGTAGCATACCAGTAGTAGTTATGTGTACCACACACACAGGCAGTGAAAACGAAATGGCCCTGGTAGTTAATGCTTGGGTTGTCCTCAGTACTCATTTTAACCTGAGGAGGAGAAGGTAGGGTAGGGAAGGTTATGGAGTATACAGCTAGCTGGGGCAGTCTGGGATTAACCATTATGCAAAATAAGCAGTACTTAGGGTACTATAGGAAGGGGTCACCAGGAATGTCCCCCCAGTGTTCCCCCAATGTATCATGCCACATTGGACTTTAGTCAACTTTTATGTAATTCTCATTATGTGCCGCAGTCAACTTTAATCCACATTGTTAAAAATCAACAAAAATCAAACATGCTTTCTTGGGCACAGCCAGTGACTAAAGTTTAAAAGTTGGGTTTGAAGAAGTTGTCAGATATCACATTTGCTTCCATCTCATGAAGTAGACATAAACCAAATGGCCTGGGTCTAGATGACACTGAACTCAATCCCTTCTTTGTTTGTCCAACGGAAGGTCCAAGCAGGCACCATTGCTGGAATGTGTTTAGGGCCTCAGTTGGTCTTCATAGTCCAGAGCTGAGGCTGTCCTAGTTAGAATCAATAGGAAATGAGTATTTCTCTGGGAACCAAGAGGGATATAAAGATGGGAGACACCAGTTGGTCTGCACTGGTGTGGTGAAATGACAACAGCCCATCAAACAAACAAAAACAGATTCTCATGCTAGAGTGTTGATCCCTCTCTTCCTTGTAGGAGTTCATGAGTTTTTGTGCCTTGTGAATGGTAGAGCTTTAGGAATGTAAAGTACCAGCTTTGTTGTGCCAACAAACACACTTGGAATCTGAAAGCACTTGGCTGACTAGTATTTAGCACCTGTTTTTCCTCCATCAATAAAATTATAAAACGTTTAATTAAAGAGAAGAGATAAGGAGTGACTGTGAGTTTTTCCAAAAGGGTGAAGAATCTTCTGGGGCCAGACTTGAGAAGAGAGAGTTATCAGGATGTGTTCCTGACACAGCATCAGAGAAAACCTCTGCTTCTCAAGAGCATTTCTAGCATTGTTTACATTTGAATGAATATCAGGTATGATTAGTATTTCTCTTAGGGTTTTTGGTACCTCTCAAATTTTGCCTTGTGTTTTGCTTGTTTTCTGGAAAGTCTAAGGAAATATTGAAGGAGTTGGGCATTGGTACAAAAAATGGTGAGGCAGAAGGGTGTAGGGATCCAGAAGGCTCAAGGAAGAGAGCAGGGACAGGAATGGAAATGGTGACTGGGAAGGCCAATGCTGCCTGATAGTAAGTCTCCTGCTTTGGAGAGGGATCACAATCATGGCACCTCTGCAGCTCCTCTTCCATCTACCAGTGCCTGTTGAGTGTCTCTCCCTGCCTCCACTTCATTACTGGATGGGTTGGTGGCAGGGATTAGGGGTAGGTGGGAGCATAATTCATTGCCACCCAGTCTTATTTACCTTTGTTTTTATCCCCATTTGTATTGATTTTCCTTCTTCCCATTCTTTTTCTTTCTTTCTAATCTCTCCTTTCCTGGTGAATCAAAGAGTCCTTACTCCATGATTAAAACTCACCACTCAATTAAAAGAGAATAAAATTATGGCATTTGCAGGTAAATGGATGGAGTTGGAGAATATCATGCTAAGCGAAGTAAGCCAATCCCCCCAAAACCAAAGGCCAAATGTTCTCTCTGATAAGTGGATGCTGATCCATAATTGGGGTGAAGATCAAGGGAAGAATGGAGGGACTTTGATTAGACAAAGGGGAGGGAGGAGAAGAGAAAGATGGTGGAATGAGATGGACATCATTGCTCTAGGTACATGTATGACTGCCCATATGGTGTGATGCTACATTATATATAACCAGAGAAATGAAAAGTTGTGCTCCATTTGTGTACAATGAATCAAAATGCATTCTGCTGTCATGTATATCTAATTAGAATAAATAAATAAGTCACTGCTCATTTATCTTTTGCACAACATTTCTTCAGCTTTTGAATGGAATCCATAACACATGCAATCAAACCAGGGATGCTTGAGGTTTGAAGCCAATGTACACAAAAGCATTTGTAGGTAAAGCATTTGGCAAGAGGATAAATCAGTGGTGACCACCAACATTCTTTATGGTAACATCTCCCATGTTTTTATCTACTAACCCTAACTACTAGTTTGTCACTCACCTCCATGCATTTATCCACATTATTTGTGACTGTGAGTGTTATCAAAAATTTTTCATCTGGCTTTACCACTTGAGGAACTGCCATTCTCAGTGAAAGTATGTTCTTTCTGGATAAGGCAATAGAAGCAAAAACTCAAAGTCAGATGAAAGTCCAGGACTGACGCATCCTGGTAGGGAGTGACAGAGGGAGCAGGGGAAGGAAAGGCATGGGGGAGACAGAAGGGCCACAATTTTCTCCTATAAGAATTCCCCACATATGACTCATACCAAAGTGTATCTACTCAAGACACTCCTATTTACAAGAAGAGGAAACTGGAGGCCAGAGTGAAAGGTCAACTAATGAGAGCAGGGGACTAGGCTGGGAGAACTGCTTTCCCATCATCTAGGATTCCCAGTGGAGTCTCCACAGTGTTGTTTGGGGCCAGAAGTGGTTTGGTTGCACAATAGTGCACTTCAGCAAGCAGTGCTCACCTTCTTCTGTTTTCTTGTGGAATCATCTCCAAATCCATAAAAGCTTCTATCGTACATTAGTAGAACTAGAAGAGGGAAATAATACCCTAGGAGTCTGAGAAATTGATCACATCAGTGAACCAAAATTTAATACTATGATTGACTTGCTTAGCTTTGTTCATTAACTCATTGTTCATAAGGTTTAAATAGAGGGAAACCTAAAGGTTCTACTGAGTCAACCAAAAAAGGTTGACCCCCAACTTCATGCAGTTTGTATTGCCCCATCTATCACCCTGTCCTATCTGCTTCTGTTCTTTGAGAAATGCCCAGGTTTGGCAGGTACCACTTCTTCACCAAAATTTTCATGGCTCCATTCCCATCCAGATACTTCTTTCTCCACATTCTATCTGCTGCATGTCTATGTCTCTTAGGGAACTCTGGATGTCTTTCTGGACCTCAATGCTTTCTTCTTGTCAAAAGATGTAGTCCCCTTCCAATGCCTTTTTCTCCTAGAAAGAATTGGCATTTGACATTTCCTTTCTCCACTTTTGGCAGATAGTTATAGACCTGGAGACTAGCTTCATCACATCATAGATCTTGCATATAGAAACAGTTCCAGGAAAAGGTGGGGTTAAGATCATGCTTTTACCATTCTTTGTTTAGAGAAACCTGCTCAGGCCATATAGACTCCGACCTCGCAATATATAAGACAGAGCTTAATGAGATGGGGAGCACTTTTCCCAGTGAAGCTGTAAGAACTGTGTGAGTTGATGGTCAGTACAGCCCTGCATACTGGTAATGACCACACCATGGCCTCTTTTGTATAATTGAAATACCTCATCCAAAGCTTATCCCACAGGCATTGACCGAGCCCACATCTCTGCCCATGCTAACACTTAGGAGAAAATGATGAGAATGATAAATTGGGGGCAGAAACATAAATTAAAACACCAAGTAGTAGCTGGGCATGGGTTTGATAACTTCCACAGCAGGTTCTGAATAGAGAAAGAGTGCAACCATAAGACATAAATTGTGAGGATGCCCAGGATGTATCCTCTTCAAGCAGGAAAACAATCTCTAGGAGCATATGGGTTTCTGGGTTGAGAGAAGGATCTTCCCTGGAAGATTTTCTGCATCAAGTAGGAAGGGATGACTTACACATCTTTCTCAGCTATGCTGGTACCAATCCTCAGGAAGAGAACCAGGAGCAGAGTGGCAGGGCTGCATTTGAACAGAAGCTGAAGAGCATGCATGCTGGAGGATGTGATGTCTAGGACCTCTGTGCACTCAGGGACCAAGATCACTTCTTTTAACTGTAGCAAGAAGACACTGGAGCTGTTGGACAGATACATTCAGCCAAAATCATCATACTTTGGGATCTCTCCCAAACCCGCCTTATTTGTTTTTCCATGAGGAAGGTCAACAGTCAACTGAATTTAAAATCAGAATGCCATGAGGAAGGAACGTGTTAAAACTTGTCTGTCGATATCTGGTTAGAAGGTCCTTGGATCCTGTTTTAACTTTTGTGAACAGGATATTTTCTCCTTTAACTCCTACTTCCCAATGTGCTCTGGGTCTGCTGGATCCATGAAGTATATTCTTGTCTTTTTATCCTCTGCATAACTTAATGTCTTACTGTTGACACGTATAGTCCCAACTTTAAAAGTTGCTATAGTTTCCACTCAGCTCCCCATATTTTCATCCTGAGGCACAACAAAACTTCTACGGGAAGTGGTACCTTTGACTGGATACAGTGATGGGGTTACCAGCACCCCGACAGAGCAGGTTTCTGCTCAGCAGGTGTAAGCCGCCTAAGAAACTAAAATCTCTGAAATTATCAGTAAGAAATAAGACAAAGCTAAAGATTAGATTTAAAAAGCGGAGTGTTTGATGGGTTTCCAGTCCTAATAGGACTGAAACTGAACCACCGAAAAAGGCCCCAATTCTTTTTTTAAAATTTTATTCTAATTAGGTATACATGACAGCAGAATGCATTTTGATTCATTGTACGCAAATGGGGCACACCTTTTCATTGTCTCTGGTTGTATATGATGTAGAGTTGCACCATATGTGCTGTCATACATGTACCTAGGACAATGATGTGCATGTCATTCCACCATCTTTCCTGTCCCCATGTCCCCTCTGCTCCCCTTTACCCCTTGGACCAAAGTTCCTCCATTCTTCCCATGTCCCCCTGCCCACCCCTCCCATTATGGATCAGCATCCACTTGTCAGACAGAACATTCAGCCATTGGTTTTTTGGGATTGGCTTATTTTGCTTAGTATGATATTCTCCAACTCCATCCATTTACCTCCAAATGCCATAATTTTATTCTCTTTTAATGCTGAGTAATATTCTATTGTGTGTGTATACCACAGTTTCTTTATCCATTCATCTGGTTCCACAGTTTAGCTATTGTGAATTAAGCTGCTGTAAACACTGAAGTGGCTGTGTCATTATAGTGTGCTGTTCTTAAGTTCTTTGGATATAGAATGGGATAGCTGGGTCAAATGGTGGTTCCACTCCAAGTTTTCTAAGGAATCTCCAATACTGCTTTCCAGATGGGTTGCACCAATTTGCAGTCCCACCAGCAATGTTTGAGTGTGCCTTTTCCCCCACATCCTTGCCTGCACTTATTGTTGTTTGTATTCTTGATAGCTGCCATTCTAACTGGGGTGAGATGAAATCTTAGAGTAGTTTTTATTTGCATTTCTATAATGGCTAGAGATGTTGAACATTTCTTCATATATTTGTTGATCACTTGTATATCTTCTTCTAAGAAGTGTCTGTTCAGCTCCTTAGCCCATTTATTGATTGGAGTTTTTTTTTTTTTGATGTTAAGTTTTTTGAGTTCTTTATATATCCTGGAGATTAGTGCTCTATCTGATGTGCATGTGGCAAAAATTAGCCCCCAAAATGTAGGCTCTCTTTTCACCTCCTTGTTTCTTTTGCTGAGAAGAAACTTTTTAGTTTGAATTAATTCCATTTATTGATTCTTGATTTTATTTCTTGCACTTCAGGAGTCTTGTTAAGGAAGTTCGGGCCTCATCCAATGTGATGAAGGTTTGGGCCTACTTTTTCCTCTATTAGGCGTGGGGTCTCTGTTCTAATTCCTAGGTCCTTGATCCACTTTGAATTGAGTTTTGTGCATTGTGAGAGATAGGGATTTAGTTTTATTTTGCTGCGTATGGATTTCCAGTTTTCCCAGCACCATTTATTGAAGAGGGCATCTTTCTCTAATGTATGTTTTTGGCACCTTTGTCTAGTATAAGATAACTGTATTTATGTGGGCTTGTCTCTGTATCTTCTATCTGTACCATTGGTCTATATGTCTATTTTGGTGGCAATACCATGCCATTTTTATTACTATAGCTTTGTAGTATAGTTTAAGGTCTGGTATTGTGATGTCTCCTGCTTCACTCTTCTTGCTAAGAATTGCTTTGGCTATTCTGGGTCTCTTATTTTTCCAAATGAATTTCATGATTACCTTTTCTATTTCCATAAGGAATGTTGTTCCAATGTTTTAATTGGAATTGCATTGAATCTGTATAGCACTTTGGGTAGTATGGCCATTTTGACAATATTGATTCTGCCTATCCAAGAGCATGGGAAATCTTTCCATCTTTTAAGATCTTCTTCAATGTCTTTGTTTAGTGTGTGTACATTTCATTGTAGAGATCTTTCACATCTTTTGTTAAATTGATTCCCAAGTGTTTTATTTTTATTTTTTTGAGGCAATTGTGAATGGGGTATTTATCCTAATTTCTCTTTCAGAGGATTCATCACTGGTGTATAGAAATGCATTTGCTTTATGGGTATTGATTTTATATCCTGTTACTTTGTGGAATTCATTTATTAATTGTAGAAGTTTTCTGGTGGAATGTTTTTGATCCTCTAAGTATAGAATAATGTCATCGGCAAGTAATGATAGTTTGATTTTTTCTTTTCCTATTTGTATCCCTTTAATTTCTTCCATCTAGTTGCTCTGGCTAGAGTTTCAAGAACTATGTTGAATAGCAGTGGTGAAAGAGGGCATCCCTGTCTTGTTCCCATTTTTAGAGGAAATGCTTCCAATTTTTCTTCATTTAGGATGATGTTGGCCTTGGATTTAGCATAGATAACTTTTATAATGTTGAGGTATGTTCCTACTATTCCTGATTTTTCTAGTATTTTGAACATAAAAGGGTGCTGTATATTGTCAAATGCTTTCTCTGTATCAATTGATAAAATCATGTGATTCTTATCTTTAAGTCTATTGATGTGATAGATTACATAATTGATTTCCATATGTTGAACCAACCTTGCATCCCTGGAATGAACCCCACTTGATCATGGTGCATTATTTTAAAATATGTTTTTGTATGTGATTTGCCAAAGTTTTATTGAGAATTTTTGCATCTATGTTCATCAGGAATATTGGTCTGAACTTTTCTTTCTTTGATGTGTCTGTCTGGTTTTGGTATCAGGGTAATACTAGCCTCATAGAATGAGTTTGAAAGGGTTCCCTTCTTTTATATTTCATGGAATAATTTGAGGAGTATTGGTATTAATTCTTCTTTGAAGGTCTTGTAGAACTTGACTGAGAATCCATCTGGCCCTGGGCTTTTCTTGGTTGGAAGGCTCTTGATGGCATCTTCTATTTCCTTACTTGAAATTGATCTGTTTAAGTTGTGTATGTCCTCCTGGTTTAGTTTGGGTAGGTCATATGCCTCTAGAAATTTGTTAGTGTCTTCAGGGTTTTCTATTTTACTGGAGTATAAATTGTCAAAATAGTTTCTAATTATCCTCTGTATTTCAGTAGTGTCTGTCGTGATGTTTCCTTTTTTATCATGAATTTTAGTAATTTGGATTTTCTCTCTTCTTCTTTTCATTAAGTTGGCTAAGGGTTTGTCAATTTTATTTATTTTTTCAAAGAATCATCTTTTTGTTTTGTCAATTTTTTGAATTGTTTCTTTTGTTTCAATTTCATTGATTTCAGCCATGATTTTAATTATTTCCTGTCTTCTACTTTTGGTGTTGGCGTGTTCCTCTTTTTCTAGGGCTTTGAGATGTAACGTCAGGTCATTTATTTGTTGATTTTTTCTTCATTCAATAAATGAGCTTAATGCAATGAACTTTCTTCTTAGCACTGCCTTCATAATGTCCCAGAGATTTTGATATGTTGTATTGGAGTTCTTCTTTACCTCTAAGAACTTGTTTATCTCCTCTGTGATGTCTTCTGTTATCCATGCATCATTCAATATTGTATTATTGAGTCTCCAGGTGTTGTATTAGTTTCTTTTTTTAATTTTATCATTGATTTCTAATTTCATTCCATTATGGTCGGATAGAATGCAGGGTAGTATCTCTATTTTTTTTTTTTTTTTTTGGTACTGGGGATTGAACTCAGGGGCACTCAACCACTGAGCCACATCCTCACCCCTATTTTGTGTTTTATGTAGAGACAGGGTCTCACTGAGTTGCTTAGCACCTCACTATTGCTGAGGCTGGTTTGAACTCACAATTCCCTTGTCTCAGCCTCCCTAAGTACGGTTTGAACTCGCGATTCTCTTGTCTCAGCCTCCCTAAGTGCTGGGATTACAGGCTTGAGCCACCGCACTCGGCTTGTATCTCTGGTTTTTTGTATTTGCTAAGACTTGTTTTGTGGCATAACATATTGTCTATTTTGGAGAAGGATCTGTGTGCTGCTGAGAAAAAAGTGTATTTGCTTATTGATGGATGGCGTATTCTATGTATGTCTGTTAAGTCTAAATTATTGATTGTTTTCTTGAATTGTATGGTTTCTTTGTTTAGTTTTTGTTTGGAAGATCTATCCAGTGGTGAGAGAGGTGTGTTAAAGTCACCCAGTATTACTGTGTTTTGGTTTATTTGATTCTTGTAGTTGAGAAGGGTTTGTTTGATATACATGGATGCCTCATTGTTTGGGGCATAAATATTTATGATTGTTATGTCTTGTTGATATATGATTCCCTTAAGCAGTGTGAAATGACTTGCTTTATCCCTTCCGACTATCTTTGCTTTGAAATCTGCTTTATCTGATATGAGAATGGAAACCCCTGCTTGTTTACGCGGTCCATCTTAGTGGTATGTTTTTTCCCATCCTTTCACTTTCAGTCTGTGGATGTCTTTTTCTATGAGATGAGTCTCTTGAAGGCAGCATATTGTTGGGTTTTTTTATTTAAATCCAATCTGCCATCTATGTCTTTTGATTGATTAGTTTAGGCCATTAACCTTCAGGGTTATTATTGAAATATGGTTTGTATTCCCATTCATTTTAGTTTATTTTCAGTTTTTAACCTGACTTGATTTCTCCTTTGGTTGGCTTTTCCTTTAGTGTAGTTCCTCTCTTTGCCAATTTTCATTGTTGTTTTTCATTTTCTCCTCATAAAGTATTTTGCTGAGAATGTTCTCTAGTGCAGGCTTTTTTATTGTAAATTCTTTTAACTTTTGTTTATCTTGGAAGATTTTTATTTCATCATCAAATCTGAAGCTTAATTTTGCTGGATATAAGATTCTTGGTTGGCACCCATTTTTTTCCAGAGCTTGGTATATGTTGTTCCAGGATCTCTTGGCTTTGAGGGTCTGGGTTGAGAAATTTGCTGAAATCTGAAATGGTTTCCTCCTGTATGTAATCTCAACCTTCTCTCTTGCAGCTTTTAAAATTTTATCCTTAATGTGTATGGTAGGCATTTTCATTATAATGTGCCTAGGTGTGGATCTGTTGTAGTTTTGTACATTTAGTGTCTTGTAAGCCTCTTGTATTTGATTTTCTAATTCATTTTTCATGTTTGGGAAATTTTCTGATATTATTTCATTGAAGAGATTGTGCTTTCCTTTGGTTTGAAACTCTGTGTCTTCCTCTATCCAGAGAAATCTTAGATTTGGTCTTTTGATGCTATCTCATAATTCTTGTATGTTCTGTTCATGGTTTCTTACCATCTTCACTGTGTGGTCAACTTTATTTTCAAGATTATATATTTTGTCTTCATTACCTGAGGTCTGTCTTCCAAGTTATCTAGTCTGTTGGTAATGCTTTCTATCAGGTTTTTAAATTTGGTTTATTGTTTCCTTCATTTCAAGAATTTCTGATTTTTTTTTCACAACCTCTAGCTTTTTCTTGAAGTAGTTTTTGCTACCTGTATCTGATCTCTTATCTCTTTGTTGGAATGATAAATTTTTACCTGTGTTTGCTCACTTAAGTCATTCTTTAATTTGCAGATTCTTTTAATTATGTACATTCTGGACTATTTCTCTGACATTTCATCAACTGCCCTGTCAATGGATTCTATTATTGTAGTATCTTGGTTTGTTTGGGGCACTTTCTTCCCTTGTTTTTTCATGTTGACTATGTGTCTTCCTTTCTTGTAGTGCAGATCTGAGGTATTGCAGTTTCTACCCTATAATATTGTAGTGATCCTGTAGATTACCTGTGCCTCATCTTGGTGTTTACTTCCAGTCCCTGGCAGGCAAACCCAAATGGATGCTACTGCAAAATGGCTTTGGGCTGACTCTTCAGAAATGCAGTGCTGTATTGGGCTGGGATTGTTGCTCAGTGGTAGAGTGCTTGCCTCACATGTGGGAGGCACTGGGTTTGATCCTCAGTGCCACATATAAATAAATGAATAAAGGTCAATTGACAACTAAAAAAATTAAAAGGAAAAAAGAAATGCAGTGCTGCGGCATGCTGTGCTGTGGCAAGCAGCTGTCTCCAGGCCCTGTCTGTTGTCCCAAGGTGGAGGCTACTACATGAGGATAGCTATGGAGATGGCTGCAGTGTCCCAAGATTGATTTGGGAGGGAGCAACACCATGGACCTCCACTCTGCACAGAGACAGTCCCAGGCCTGGGCTTTCACACAGATCCATGGGTGGTCCTGGGCCTGACCTAGGCCTGGGCTCCTGTAGGGGTCCCTGGAGGTGGGCCTGGGCCTGAGTCTGGGTTCCAGCATGGGTCAGCAGATTGGCAGGGGAAGTCTTGGGCCTGACCTGGGCTTGAGCTCCTGCAGGGGTCCCTGGTGGCCGGTCTGGGCCTGGCCTCCCATGAGTCAGTAGGGGTTCTGGCTGCAGAACAGTGAGGGCGGTCCTGGGCCTTACCTAGGCTTAGGCTCCTGCAAGGGCTCCCAGTGGCAGTCCTGGACCTAGGTCTGTGTACAAGCATGGGTCAGTGGATTGATAGGGGCAATCTTGGGCCTAGGCTCCCCTGGGGGACCTTGGAGGTGGTCCTGGCCCTATTCTTTATTTAAAGGGGTGTAACATCCAAGGCAGGGATAAGATTGCAGTGGGAGGAATCTTGCTTCTGCTTGCTTCTGTGTGTGGCAGGGGTCTTGCAGTAAACAGATTGGCATTTGGCAAGCTGCACCCATATCCAGGAGGCTGTTTGGCTCTAGCAGGTTACTTCCATCTCTGGAACTGTGTTTGAACTTAAGCTGTGAAGTAGATCAGGGTGCCAACATGAAATGGGCAGTCTTGCACCAGGGGATTCTGCCTGGGAGTTCCCAAGACCAAGCTTCCCTAGCTTAATGGCCTCTACATTCTCAGTTCACACATGGCTCATAGATGGCCCTCAGCAATACAGAGTATGTTTAATGAAAACTTAGGGCACAGGAATAAGAAGAAGTCATATGAGAATAGGGGAGACCAGATATATTTGATAGGTTTTCTCATGAAACTTCCAGTAAGCAAGCAGCTGAGCTAACTTCCTTTCTATGTATTGGTCCCTTTAGAAGACTTGGATTTACGTTATATGTGTCAGAAATGTATCCTGAAGCTTTCCAGGGAAGGTCATCTAATCCAAGTCCTCTGTTTCTCTAGCTTCAGTCACTGCTTAGCCTGCCTCTCCCATTTTTGGGGAGTTAAGATGTGAGGGACAGATGTCAGATGCCCTTTTTGAAGGACTCTGTGATCATCTCCAGCCATCTGCAAGAGAAGACATGGGCTGAGGAAGAATGATGGTGAATAGGGAATTCATGAAATTGCCAAACTAACATCTAAGTGGGAAAACCAGTGAAGAGCTGGGAGTCCTGTGTCAGAGAGGAAGGTAAACTCTGAGAATAGATGTGTTGGGATAGCTAAAAATGCCACACCTCTACCCCTGTAGAGTCTTTCTGGAGAAATGGAGTGCTGGAGCTAAACATAGCCTTGAGATGCCTCAAGGTGAGAGCAAGACTGGGTAGGGGGGGATTCTTGGGAGCATCTGTTCTCAACAGGTGCTCAGCAGAAAGTCTTCTTACTTAATTACTCTGCCATTAATTCCTATTTTTCCAATCTCATAAATCTATCTTCCTTTCTTCTTTTCTCTCTTCTTCCTTCCCTTTCTTCCATTCATTTATTACTTATTCAAAAATGTTATTTTGCAAATAAGTAACATTTTAGTCACTCAAAAATCAAAATTATATAAAAGTAGAGTTTATAACTTAAAATTTCATTCCTGTCCCAGTTAGTTTGCCCCCTCCATATGGGCCTACTTTTATTAGATTCTTGTGTTTCCTTAGGCCAATGAAGGATTATAAAATAAATATTATTATGCTCCTAATTTTCCATCACAAAATTTATCATACAGTGTTCTATGCTTTATTAATGTAATTTAACATTATGATAATTTTCAATAATATGAACATATGTAAACATATAGCTTTTAAAATTAAGAGTGCCTTCAGTCTTTTAAAAGCTATGTATTTATTTAGCTGTGTATATGAACCATAATTTAAGAGGTTTTTAAATTGGTAGTCACTGTAATGTTTTCCAAAATGGTACCATTACAAATATGCTATAATGAAAAATCCTTTTTATAAATTATTTTACATGTTTGCAGACTTCTTTTTAGGGTAAATTCCCAGAAGTATAATTGTTGGATCAAAGAGAAATACATTTGTAAATCTGATGGGTTTTTCCAAATGGATCCCCATAATGTCACATGATTTTGGTCCATCAATGAAAAATGTTTGAGAAGGCCTATTTTTCACAGCTTCATCAACAGATAGTTATCAATCTCTAGGCATTTTGTCAACTAGGTGAAAAATATTCCAGTGCCTTTTAACTTTTCATTGTTCTTATTAAAGCAAAGTCAAGTATCTTCTCCAAAGCTTAGGTGATTCTTTTTCTTTCAGCTAGACTTTGAGCTGAGCCCTCTCAAGTTGATTTTGCAACTTGGTTCAAGGACATAAATATAAGAATCAAAGCAGTATTTCTATTTTCTTTAAAAATCTGTAGAATTATCAAAATATTAAATTTTATTGCTTCAAATAATTTTTATCTATTATATATCTTAACATCTATAGAATTTTAAGAGTTGTAAGTAATTATTTTTAGGTCGGATCAGGGTCCAGGATGTCCAATTAGAGGGACTGGTCGGGGCAGCTGCGATCAGGGCAGCTACAAAATGGAGCTGCCAGCCAGACGCTGACATCACCAGTAGACACGCCTCCTATCAATCAGCGGGTTTTTCCTGACCTATCTAGGAAGGACTCTGGCCTTCTCTTCCTGTCCCCAAGCCCTCCCCTTCCTGACCGGGCCTTTTGAAATTGTTTGTACACTGGAGCACCGGCGCCATTTATCCCGGACACACTATGATGGACGGGAGAATTCAGCCCCAGAGCTTGTATTTCCAATAAAGCCTTGCACAGCGGCTTTAATTCATCTCCTTCTAGTCCTCTGGTCTTCAATTGTAAATCTGTTTTCAAATAAATTGTATAAAGAATGAAAAAAAAGAAAACTGGACACCAGTGAGTTCAAATATTGTGTCTGTTGAATATTGTGTCTCTTATGAATTTTTGTTTACACTGTCAGTAGTCATTTATTTATTTAACATTCATTATTCCATCTTATTTGTATCTATCAAATGAATGGAAAGTACAGTTTCTCTCTCCTAGTAAAAGTCATAGTTCAGTGTTTGTTTTCTTTTTCCTATATTCTAACATTGGCCTTTTCCTTATCTTAGACACTTCCGTCAAATTCTTTCTAGGTCTCCCCGTGTCAAAATGATATTTCATGTTGCTGCCAATAAACATAAATTCATTTAATCATAGGAATGCCTTTTTAAAAACTTAAATTTTCTTACAGATTTACTATCAGGCTTCTTCCAGAAACTCCCCTAAAGTAGAAAATGCTTGGCTGAGAGTGCAGGAAGCAAATGATAGTATAATCTGTAACCAGCTATCCTCAGCTTTGTGGCAAGATGTTCTTCTTTGAAAAATTCAACCTTTTACCCATTTTTAAGTTAATCCATTGCAATCTATTATTAAGTCAATTAATTCACATAATGAAGCACAACATTCATTGGGTTACTATTATGTTTCAGGAACATTTTAATGCCTTAAAATTTTATTGTAAAAGAATGAAAACCTATTGACCTACCAACAATGACTGGGAAAGTAAATTACATCTTGAATAACTGGAAGAAAACTCAATACACTCCCTTGATTTTGTTTTTAGAAAACAGACACAATTTCTCAATAGGGACAAGGAAGAGTCAAAATGCCACAGTAACCGAGGTTGGTTATGTGTGAGGAATTGCTAGAGGTGAAGAAAGCTATGCAAAGCAGCCTGGGGATGGTTCAAATAAGAAAATCTGCTATACCAAGAAAGCTTACTTTGTGGAAAAATCATAGTTGTGCATTTTCCCAATGTAGTTATCTAAAGCAAAGACAACGTTTCTGATAATGTAAGCAGAAATATAGTTACTTGTGAAGACCAAAAGCAAAGCAAGATTGGATAATGGATTAGTCAGCTTTTCATTGTTGTGATCAAAATACAAAACAAGAACAACTTAGAGAAGTTGCAAGTAAGTCTTAAAGACTTACTTTGGGTCACGGTTTCTGAGGTCTTAGTCCATGGTTGGTCAGCTGCATTGAAATAGCATGATGGCAAAAGAGCTTGGCAGAGGAAAGCTGCTCAGCTCATGGGAGCCAGAGAGCAGAGAGAGAGAGAGGTGGGGACCAGGGACTGTTATGGGCCAGACTATATATGCTTCTCCCATGGGAGCACCCCACCTCTGTGCCCATCAACAGTTGCTTAGCATAGCATGTTTGGCAACACAAAATGGCCATTCTTATACAATGTAAAATTGTTCTCTCTTTGGTTCCCATTTTTCTTGGACAATGTATCCTGTCAGAGAATAATTGTGTAGACATTAGTAAGCATTCTTTAACTTGTACTCAACCAGGGCCATTTTGAACCACTTCCTTCTGCTTATGATTTTAGGTCTCATGATGTTTGTTTATGATTTTGAATTATAGCAACAGCCACTTATGATTGCTATGTTTTTGAACTATAAAAGGTGGACTTAAACCCTGGGAGGAGGTCAAAGGGTGTATACTTGCAGCCTGCCCCTTGGCCCACCAGCTGGCAGATCAAAACCACTGGCCGGTGAATAAAGATGGTTCTGTCTCATGCTTTAAGATCGACTCAGTGATTTATTTCAATCTTGCCATAGCATTTTGGAGGTCCCAGTGAGATGATCACCAGAGGCAAGGCTGCAGCTCTCAGGAGCACCAGAGTCATGGATCCTCTGAAGCAGAGAGAGGCACCCTCCCTCTCTAGTTGTGGGAGCTCTCTGCTTTGTGAGGGTCTGGACCTCCTGTGGTGACTGATTTGGGCCTGCCCATGAAAGCTCTGGTGAGACTCACATCTATAATTCTAGAGACTTTGAAGGATGATGGAACTGCATGTGTTGAGAGGTAGCTTATTTGTTCTCTCCTTTGACTTGATTTTAATTTCTTGGAGGTTCTGAGTGCCTGATTGTAAATCTTTCAAAGTCTATCAGGGGCTCGCCTCTAGGGGTGTATCAAGTGCTTGATTGTAAGTGTTTCAAGTGATTGATTGTAATGCCCAAGGTGTATCAAGTGACCCTGAGCCTGACAAGGCCTTGGTCAAGGTCCAGAGAACTCCACTAAGTAGACCATGATAGCAGTCTGGAGATGGGGGTCTGGTAGAGGAAGGGGAGAGTGTCTGTCTTGTGTTTTTGTATTGTCTTGTTTGTTGTTTATCATTGTTTGTCCCCTTTTTGTTTTGTGTTAATTTCTGCCTCAGTTTGTGTAAGGGTTCTGTGTTAGGGATTGGAGTCTCTGATGACTTCATGGCTGTCATGCTTGGTGTTTAGCAAATCCTATACAAAAGTATAGGATGCCTAACTTCTGGGAAGGTTCCTATACAAAGTGTGAGATGCCTAGTGACTGGGAATATTTCTATGCAAAAGCATAGAATGCCTAGCTGCTATAGCAGTGCCTTCCATGAGGAGGCTCTGTGTTAGAGCCTTATCAACCTCGACCTTGATCTCAGGTGCATAGCTCCTGGGAATGAAGGAACTCACTTGCTAGATAACCACAGTGTTTCACCAAGCTCCACTGCTCCTGGACCTATCCATCTAACAGTAACTTCAAACAATGGACTTTCTTGAGAGCTAGTAAAGCTCCTAAGGTTGCATATTGTAATGGTAGAATGTAACAGAGAAAAAAGCTGCATAATGTTGCCAATTTTGTAACCTGCCTAATGATACAATGAACAATAATGTACTAAGGATGCCAGTGACCTAAGGTAACCTATTGATATAAATAAAGCTGGTAGCTCAAGTGAGCAGCTTTTTCTTCTTTGCCACTGTACCTTGTCTCTGTGTCTCCTGTTTTCTTTACAAGTTTGTTTCTATTCACTGACCCACCCACTGCCTTCAAACTCAGCCACACTCAGTGCCTTGTTAAATTCTTGTCTTTTACCTCTGCCTATTGTTTTAATTGTTAGCCTTATCATGGAAAACCTATTTCAAACCTGACCTAATTAACAACCTGAAAAAAATGATTAAAAAGGTTTTTAACTATGCTTACTAAAGCTTGCATTAAAATGTAAATGGCTGCCCACAGGACTTGAAAAAAAAAGTCAAAAGTTAAAGCCAAAGGTATAAAAGCATTTTAGAGATTGCCTTCATTTAGGAACTGGGCCAAGTGGCAAGCAGAACAGACAGTATCAGTTCCTACAGAGGGCAGATTAGAACTAGAGAGTTTTATAGCATTATCATTTCTAAAATATATAAAAGCATCATTTTGTCTAGAAAATTTGGCTTTTGTCTTTCAGTCAGCCCTAGATATTCACAGAAAACTCCAAAAACTTAAAGGGTTTACAGAATATCTTGCAACTATTGGAGGTGACCCAAAGGTTTTTAACCGTGACAGTCCAGCTGATAAATGTTTTTCAAAATGCCAGACTAAGATTTTGGTGGCCACTATCCAAGAGACTAGAAAAACAAGTTTAGAACAGGACCCCAGCCTGAGAGGAGACCAATGGAAGCAGGCTCCCTTGCTGCCTCTTTGGGAGATTCCTTCAGGGAGGGATGGAGCCTCTCTCTGCCTTTGTCTATATTCCCTTAACTCTTTTCACCTCTGATAAGCAGGACCACATCAAGATGAAAACCAGGAAGATTTTTAAATTCTACTTTTCTGAGTTCATGATTTTGATCTAGCATTCCTAGGTTAATATGTTTTTCTGATCAGACCCATTTTATCCAACTGTAAATGTTTTTAAAACTCTGTTTCATTCAGAAGCCAGTTTACAAGGGTTAGCTCTCAATCTAACAGGTTTTAAAAAATAAACTACAAGGCCTTTTTTGTTTGTTTGTTTTGTGTAGGTATACCAGTGTATTGTCAGTCTATATGTACTGCTGTATCTACATATGTTTGGTACCAAAGTTTCACATATGAGCTGATAAATTAAAATTTTAAAATTTTTAAAAATGGATCCAAATACTTTTGGTTCACATGATTCAAAGGATTTAATTTAAATTGGGTAAACAAACAAATAAAAGGTAAAAATGTCTTTCAGTTTACTAACAGATTCTTTTTTCCCTAGGTGATCAAACAGTTGTTAATAAAATGTTAATGTCTATACAATGTCTAATATCCATTATTTCTAGGACTTTTCTTCCACAGGAAAGAAATGACTGATGCTATTCAATACACTTGTCTGATATATTAGTTTTTAAAAATAAATAAATTAGATTTGCCATATGTGAGATTGATCATGGATGTGTTTGTTAGAGGCATCTGATAAATCTTCAGAGTTAAAATGCTGTTAAATATAACATTAGTACTCTTAACTCCTTAAATTCCTTAAGGCAATATACTTAAACATTATTGGTGTTTTTATAAATTAGTAAATTAAAAAATAAAGGTTTGAAATTGCTCTATATCATCACTAAAAACAAGGTTACTAAGAGATAAAAGTTCCAACAGGTACAATTCTATATACAAAGAGTCTAAAGGTTTCAACTGCATTTGAATTTGAGTACTGTAAATAACAAATTATTTCATCCTACTAAAATAGAGTGTCTAAATTCAGAGATTTTATAAGGGTTATTTCAGAGCATGAACAAAAAGAGGAATCAACAAATAAAAAAATTAAAAAGTTCTGAATATAAAAATATATTTAGTAAAAAAAAATTTTTCCAGACTAAAAAAAGACTTTATGTGGTAAAGTTGTAATACATCTAAGTAAACAACAAGAAGGTTAATTAAGTGATAAAAAGATCTATGTAAATGAAGAATAAATTTTAAAAAGTTTGTGTGTAACCAAGTTGATTATATATATGTAACACAAATAGTTAAAGCTATTCAAGGTTTTCCCCTAAGGTCAAATATTAATGTACTGGTATAAACCAAAATTTAAACTGTTGAAATGACAAGAATTTCTTAAAACATTAATTCACTCCTAACATTGTGTTTGTTAAGTTTTATTCTATGGAGCAACTAGTCTTAGAGGAATTAAGCTTTTTACTACTCTGGTTAAATGGCAACTGTTATTTTACAATATTGTACTACATTATGGAGTCTGAAATTTTCTTTAAAAGCTAAACTTGGTTAATATAAAAACATCAGTGCAATTATGAGGCTATTATTCTTTTTTACATATTAAATGTGTTCATATCTTTCCAGTATACAAGTCCTTAATGTAAAAGGTTCAAAGGAACATTTCATCAAGCTGGTGTTCTACAAATTAAGGTTGTCTGTAATGGTAATTTTAGACTTATAAGAATGATAAATTTTATTGGAGATTTATTTATATCATTTGATGTTTTGTAACCAAACATAAACCTTATGTTACCTTTTATACTGGGATATAAAAATTTAAACATATTTTAAAAAAGAGCCTGATTTGTTTAAAGGTTAATAATATGACTCAAAAAACAATATATGTAAACTTTATAAAATGATATTGAAAAAAGAGACAAAGATCAGCTGCAGAACTAGAACATTTTATCTAAGATTTATAAGCCCCACCTTACCTGAGATAAGGCTCTGCCTCCCACCTAACTATATGTTAAAATGACTCAAAAGTGGGTCAAACTTCAGTTTATTTGAAGTTGTGTACAAAACATTGATTTTTTTTTTTACAAAGATTACTGTGATCTCAAGCAGGAGATATAACATATAACTCAGATTAAACCATTTATAGACAGATAGTAAATAAAGGAGGTAAAAATAACTGTAAAATAATAAACATTAAAGTTAAAGCCCAGTACTCTTACTTTAAGACTGATAAGTTTTGCTTACTAGATGTTTAAGATCAAGACTTAAAGACTAAGATTAAAATAAAGAGTCCAAGAAAACCAATATTTGGCTCTTGCCCTGAGTCAGCTTGAACCCAGGGAACAAGGGGAAGAGCTTTAAAACTCTGGGTCACATGACCCCCTGATCAGGGAGACTATTGGGACCCTAAAAAGAAAGCCAATCAGTGCACATACTGCAAGAGAAGAGGGTCATTGGAAAGGGGAGACATCCCTGATGCTTCCAAGGGAAGCCACATAGTCAGCAAGAACTCAATCCTAGCACAGATAGCACTAGCAGAGCTAAGAGGCTGCTCACAAGTTCTCCAAAAGTGTCCCCCAATAGAACTCAGCTGACTCTTATCAATAGACAGAAGCAAAGTCCATTTGACCATCTCTATCTTAAACACCTAGCAAAAACAGTTAAAACCAAAACACAGCCATTCCTGGGCATTTAAAAACACAATAATTATTTTGTGTAAATTAAGATGTACACTTGGGTTAGCCCCCCAAGAATAAGTACGACTGGAGGCAACAAAAGAGAGATTCCTGGGCAAGAGTGCCCGATAACTATCAAAAGAAACTGACAGAGTCAGAAGTTTTTAGTCAGTTCAAGACCTACAGATCTTCCTAACTCACACAGGTAGGCTTAATCAATGTTTGCTAGTATGATTCTCTATCCCAAAATAACAAAGATAAAGGGTTCTCTACTAAGCACAAAGGACATGCCAATAAAAAGATATTTTACAAAAATCAGATGACATTAAGTAACTTAATTAAGTATTGTGTTTACATTCCTGATAACTCTGGCAATATTAAAGATTTACATTTCCAAATTAAGAACTTATTAGACTTTGTTAGGCATTGTTATGGGGACAACTTCTCAGTTCTTGCATGTGCTGATGAGAGATTATTCTGTCATCTTCATGATATTAATTGACATGTTCCAGATGCTGCAACATTTATTTTGTGTTAATCTTATTTCAGTACTTGTATGTTTTTGTTTCTCTCATAGAAGCACCCACCCCTAGGTGAATTTACAACCTGTTCTTCCTGAACCTGACTTTTATCATGGGCCTCTTGACCAACTCAGTTTCTAAAAAGGGACTCCAAACTGCTTGCCCCACTACACATCGCCTCCTCTCAGCTCAAAGCAGCAAGAGCAGTCAGTTGCCCTTTTCCTTACAGCAGTAGGAGGTCTCTAAAATTAGAGGGGAAAATTACAGTCAGTTTAGATAGGTAATTGGGTTGAATCACAAAATGGAGACTAGTTTGAGTCTAAAAATGTTAATCATGTTTTTTTACTCTTGCTTGGACTATAAGGCCTGAGCTGCTAAAACAACATATTTTGTCAGGCAAGTTAATGTATATGCATGGCCATTACAATTCCTTACCTAATTTAAAAGTTAAATCAAAGGTTTGATTGTTTCTATAAAAGAGGGGAATGTCATGAGCCAGGCTATATGGGCAATGACCAGACTATTTTTCCCTGAGACACCATGTCATGTAAGAAATGCTTCTCCCATGAGAACACCCCGCCTCTGTACCCACAGATGGTTGCTTAGCATAGCATGTTTGGTAACACAAAATGGCAATTCTTACACAATGTTAAATTGTTCTCTCTTTGGTTCCCATTTTTCTTGGACAATGTACTCTATCAGAGAATGATTGTCTAATGATTCTTTAACTTGTACTCAACTAGGGTTGTTTTGACCCACTTTCCCCTTCTGCTTATGATTTTAGATCTCATAACATTTGTTTATGATTTTAAATCATAGCAATAGCCACTTATAATTAATATGGTTTTGGACCATGAAAGATGGACTGAAACCCTGGGAGGGGTTCAAAAGGGTGTAGACTTGCAACCTACCCTTTCGCCCACCAGCTGGTGGATCCAGACCGCCAGCTGGTAAATAAAGATGATTCCATCTCCTGCTTTAAGATAAACTCTGTGATTTATTACAGTCTCACCATAACAGGAGAAGACATAGTCCTAGCCATGACCTTGTGACCTGCCTCCCCCAGCTATACTCCACCTGCCTACAGTAACCACCTAGTAATCCATTCAAATTATTAATCTATCAAATGGATTAATCTACTGATGAAGCCAGAGCCCTAATAATCCAATATTTTCACCTTTAAATATTGCTGCATTGCCTAATACATGACCTTTTGGGAGGACATTTCAGATCCAGACCGTATCAAATAATGCATGCAAACATACTAATAATCTTATCAAAAATAAGGAAAGAATTGCTTCAGGATTTATTTTCTCTGCATGAGAGCATAAGTTAGAGTAATAAATGATATTGGAAAGTGTTTATCACAAATCAGTAGCAGAGAGTACCACACTAATAAGAAGAAAGTCAGATCATATGATTTGTTTCAAACAGAATAATGGTCCTTTGGGATTTCCATGCCCTAATCATGAATATGTTGTTTTCAGATGTGATTAAGGTTATGAAACTTTAGATGGGGAACCTAGTCACAAAATTATTAAGCATAGAAACTTTACTTCGAGTGAGTGGGGGTGGGGGAGAGAGAAAGAAAGAGAGAGAGAGAGATGGAGATGACACCCTGAGAAAGATTTAATGACCTGATTCAAGTTCTTTTGGCATTTATGGTGTCTTCTGATTCCAGAATATAGAGAGGACTGTATGACAGAGGACTGAATTTTTCCAAAAATTTGAATGAAGGTGGACCTACAACCTCTAGAAGGGAATGCAGTCCTGCTAATGCATTGATTTTCATTCATTGAGACCATATTGAACTTCTGATCCACATAACAGTAAGAGAATAGACTTGTGTTGTTGTAAACTACTACACTTGTGAGAATTTGTGATAGACACAATAGAAAACAAAGACACCATCTAAATCTATTAATTTCCTGACAAACTCAAGTTTCTCAGTAAGTGTATCAATGTGAACTTGAAAAATGTATCTAGCAACAGATAACATTGACCCAAAGATGTATCACCTTTCAAAACACTGTCTAGCTATTCCTTCATTAATACATTGACTTGTATATTCATTCAGTCTAATATTATTTAAAATCAGATATGATCAAGATGATAGAGTGGATCTAGGTTGCCATACCCAAGCCCTCCACATTCCAGAAAGGAAGAAGTAAAAGAAAAGCTGACCATAGAGGAGTGCTGATACTAGGAACAGTAGAGAGTACACATTGAGTGAAAGGATCAAAGGCTGAATATTCACCCAGTCCAGGACTCTTAAAATAAATAAGCTCACTGAGTAGCCTTTGCATAAAAGAAGTGATAATCATCCCAACAGATGGGTAAACATACAAGCGGCATGAAAAATAAAGGGAATGAACCATCCCAAACACTTCAGCAATTGATCAACAACTGATCCCATTGACATCAGTGCAGGAAATGTTAGAGAAAGAATTTAGAAAGTTAATAGTTAAAATGTTTAATGATCTAAAAGAGGATGTAAGGAATGAACTTAGAAAACACAAGAAGTGAAAGATCATTTCAATAAAGAGAGATTCTGAAAAAGAACCAAATGGAAATCCTGGAAATGAAAGACTTAATCAAATTAAAAATTCAATGAAAAGCTTCATGAATAGATTAGACCACTTTGAAGACAGATTCTCAGGCCTTGAAGACAAAGTATAGAATATTGAAAATAAAATCAACAGTAAAGAAAATATGTTAAGAGACTATAATCAGATAGTCAAGAAATTTGGAATAACATAAAGAGACAAAACTTAAGAATCATTGGCACAGATGAAGACTCTGAAACAGAAAGTAAAGGAATGCACAACCTTTTCAATGAATTAATATTAGAAAAATTTCTAAATCTTGGGAGTGAGATGGAAATCAAATACAAGATATATATAGACACCCAATAGGCAAGATCAAAAAGATACTCTTTAAAACACATTGCAATTAAAATGCCTAATATACAGAATAAGGATAGAAATTCAAAAGTAGTAAGAGAAAAATGGCACATCACATTTAGAGGTAAGCCATTTCAGGTTTCAACTGATTTCTCAACCCAGACCCTAAAAACCAGGAAGGCTTGGAATAATATATACCAACCCCTGAAAGAAAACAGGTACCAAACAAGTTACTATATCCAGCAAAACTATCCTTTATAAATGAAGATGAAATAAAAACCTTTCATGATAAGTAGAGAGTAATAGAATTCATAAACAGCAAGCATAAACAATAAAACATTCACTGAAATATTTCATGAAGAATAAACAAAAACTAAAAATGAAAACCCACATGGTGATGAATCACACTAGAAGAATAGCCAATTAAAAAAGAATGAAATCTGAATTAAGCATTAGAAATAAGTCAAAATGGGAAATAAAAATCATTTGACTATAATATCATTGATGTAAATGATCTAAAATCTTCAATCAAAAGACAAAGATTGGCAAATTGGATTAAAAAATAACACCCAACTATTTGTTGCTTACAAGAGACTCACCTTAAGGCAAAGATATCCACAGACTGAAGGATGGAGAAAGGTATACCATGCAAATGAAACTGAAAGCAAGAAGAAGTAGCTACTCTCATATGAGACAAAGTAGAATTCAAGCCAAAATTTATCAGGAGAGAAAAAAGGTCACTTCATGCTAGTTAAGGAAATAATTCAACAATAAGATTTAGTGATTGTAAATACTTATGCTCCAAACAATGGTGAACCTACATATAAAGAATCAAATAGATCACAATATAATAATACTGAGTGATTTCAACACACCTCTCTTACCAGGCATCATCCAGACATAAACTAAGTAAACACTATTCAGAACTAAAAAACACATGGAAGTTTATCTAAAGTAGACCATATTTTAGGGCTCAAAGCAAATCTTAGCAAAAACAAACAACAACAACAACAGAAAAAATAATTCATTGTATCTGTTCAGTTTGTAATAGAAGGAAATTGCAAGATAAAAACCAGAAACCATTTGAACACCTGGAAATTAAATAATATACTTTGAATGAGAAATGGATCACAGAGAAAATCAGGGGAGAAATGAAAAAAACTTTTTAGAAACAAATGAGAATAAAAATACAACACATCAAAAGTTCTGGTACAGTATCAAAGCTGTTCTAAAAGGAACATTTACAGTATTGAGTTCCTATGTTAAAAATATAAAGATACTTGTAACAGTCTACTTGAATTGTCAACTTGATTGGATTAAGAGATGCAAAAGATTAAGACGCTTCTGGGTGTGTCAATGAGGATATGTTTAGGAATGATTGGCACGTGGGATAGTGAATTGAAGTGGAGACCTTTCCTAAGCATGGGAAGCACCATCCAATAGGTTGGAAGCTTGGATGGAATAAAAGTTGGAAGAACAAGGAGGCTGTAGCAGATGCAAGCTTGATTCTTCTTGCATGGCTTCTTTTTTCACCCCACCGTCTTTCCTGCCCCCATGACCCCTTTCCTCTCCTTCCTCCCCTTTGACCAAAGTTCCTCCATCCTCCCCATGCCCATCCCCCATTATGGATCAGCATCCACTTATCGGAGGCTGGGGATATAGCTCAGGTGGTAGAGTGTTTGCCTTGCATGCACAAGTCCCTGGGTTCAATCCCCAACACCACCACCACCAAAACAAAACAAAATGAAGCAAAAACCTCACTTGCATGGGTTCTTGATGGCTGCTGTAATCATCTGAAGGTAGGTAAATTAGAATAGTCAATTATGTCCACTTTCAAAGTAGACTCTTCCAGTGATTCTCCAGGGAGTTTCCAGAAGCCTTCAGGCTTGGACTGGTGTAGCATCATTGATCCATCTTGTTCTGAGGCTTCAGCATCTTGGACTGCACAGCTACTGGCTCCTGCAGCTCTTCAACCTGCAGATGATGGTTGTGGACTAACCAGTCTCTGGTTGTGTAAGCCAATATAATAAGTCCCCTCTGTTCCTCTAGAAAATGCTGACTAATACAATGCCAAATAAATAATTTACCATTATACTTCAAGGCCCTAGAAAAAAAAGAACAAATAGCCAAATCAGCAGAAGACAGGAAATAATAAGATCAAAACTGAAATTAATAAAATTGAGAATAAAAAAACAGACGAATGAAACAAAGGGTTGGTTCTTTGAAAAAATAAACAAGGTAGATAAACTGTAGCTAAATTAACCAAAAGATAAAGAAGACCCAAATAAACAAAATTAGAGATGAAAAAGGACATATAATCACAGATGCTTCTGAAATCCAGAGGATCATTAGAAACTATTTTGAAAATTTATACTCCAATAAACTAGAAAATCTTGAAGACTGACAAATTCCTAGAGACATGGCTTACTCAAATTGAACCATATAAAAAACTTAAACTGACCAATGTTAAGCAATGAAATTGAAGCATCTGTTAAAAGTCTTCCTACAAAGAAAAACCTAGACACAAGGTTATACCAGACCTTTAGAGAAGAACTAATGCTAACCCTCCTCAAATTATTCTCTGAAGTAGAAGAGAACATTGCCAAATTCATTCTATGAGGCCAGTATACCCCTGATAACAAAACAAAAGACACACCAAGAAAAGGAAACTTCAAACCAATATTCCTGATGAACATGTATACAATCCTTAATAAAATATTAGCAAGGTGCATTCAAAAACCATCAAGTGGGTTTCATCCCAGGGATGCAAGTTTTGTTCAACATATGCAAATCAATGGATATTCACCACATAAATAGAATTAAGGACAAGAATTGCATGATTATCTCAGTAGATACAGAAGCAGGATTTAACAAAGTCCAGCACCCAATCATGTTTAAAATGCTGGAGAAACTAGGGATAAGAGGAACTTAACTCAACATTGTAAAAGTGACATATGACAAGCCCAAGGCCAATATCATCTCGAAGGAAGAAAAACTGAAAAAATTTCCTCTAAAATCAGTAACAAGACAAAGATATCCACTTTCACTATTCAGATCAACATAATCTTTGATAGTCTAGACAGTGCACTCTGGCAAGAGAAGGAAATTAAAGAAATATACAAAGAAGAAGTCAAATTATCTGTTTGCTGATGACAAGATCCTATATTTAGAAGATTCAAAAAATTTCACCAGAAGACTTCTAGAGTTGAAAAACAAATATAGCATAGTAAAAGGATACAAGGTCACATACATAAATTAATACCTTTTCTATACTCCAGTAGTGGATCTTCCTTACATTATTGGGGAAAATCTTTGACTGACCTCTTGCACCAGAAATGGCCAGCACTAGCCAGGTTACTTAAGGTGAGTGGGACAACAGTGGACAGCCACAGAACCCTGGTGGAGTGAGGAGCTCTAAAGGTAGGTATGACTGATCAATAGATATTTAACATTCACAACTCCTGCTCCCACCTCAGAACCCCAGAAATAGCACAAGTAGAATTCAGAGTGAATTTTCCAACTCCAGATCCTTTGTAAGTGGTTCTACCCATAAGCAGAATGGTTGTCTGGTGGATTGGTAAAAACCACAGCAGCTTAACAACAATTTTGTATGCTCTCTTTGGCAACCCATTTAGAGGTCTCCAGACTGTCATAGGACTTGTATCTTTCATTCCACATTACCCAAAAGGAGAGCTGATACTGTTAGCAATTTTTCTTACTTACCCAAATAATGAGATATCTTATAATTTCAGTGTCTATTAAGAAAATACTCCAATCAAATTATATGTACACATGAACTGCAATTATCTGAATAGGAAAACCTAGAAATTAACAAAGTCCAATAAATATTTTCTAAAAGGTATAGGGACAGAAAATATATATAGGGACAGAAAATCATAAACATATGGAAGAGTAAAGAATGAAGATTATAAATAAAAATCACAAAGACAAGGAGAAGAAAATTAAGGAGAAAGAAAGGAAAATATAGGGAAGAGAAACGTCAGAAAATAGGTTGCATCATCAAATGGATGATTTGCACTCAGCTTGCAGAATATTATTTACATCTACTCTTATCAAATATTTGTGTAGGTATTATAACTGTTTCTGTGCAAATATCTTGTAAACTCCATGTAAAGGAAGCCTCTATTCCTGCTTTGTGGATGAGACACTAATTTTTAAAAAGAATTCTCAGATTACGCAAAAGCAAAATCTGTGAAGTCTCTAGTTAAGGTAAATTCTATTGGATTGGCACGCAATTGGCCATGTCAACATCAGCAGGTAGGAGTTGGGAGAGAAAGTTGTTGTCATGGAAACTGCAGTTTTGAAAGGCAAGCTTAAGTCTGAACATTTACATTTCCTGGCCACCTGGCTTGGGACATGTGACTTTAGATGCCCAAATTTTAGTTTTCCATCTCTGAATGGGGCCATCTACTCCCTGACAATAAGACTGATATGCAGATTAAGTGAGATAATGGAAGTCAAATGCCTACTACAGTGCTTGGTACATATTGGGAGTCCAGTGGGAGATGGCTTCTGTCAAAAAAAAAAAAAGAAAGAAAGAAAGAAAAAGAAAAATAAATTAAGAAAATTATCCTATTTACAATAATATCAATAAAATAAAATAAAGTACTTGGGAATAATTTGATCAAGAAGTAAAAGACCTCTATAATGAAAACTATAGAACACTGAAGAAAGAAATTGATGAAGATCTTAGAAGATGAAAAGACCTCCCATGTTATTGGATAGGCAGAATAATATCAAAATGACCATACTACCAAAAACAGTGTAGAGGGGCTGGGATTGTAGCTCAGTGGTAGAGCGCTTGCCTCATATGTTTTAGGCACTGGGTTCGATCCTCAGCACTACATAAAAATAAATAAATAAAATAAAGATATTAAAAAATGTTAAAAAAATTGTACAGATTCAGTGCTATTCCCATTAAAATACCAATGACATTCTTCACAGAACTAGAAAAAAAAAACACTTATAAAATTCATTTGGAAGAGTAAGAGACCCCAAATAGCCAAAGCAATCTTGAAAAAGAAGGGTGGCACTAGAGGCATCACACTACTATAGCACAAATTATACTACAGAACTATAGTAACAAAAACAGAATGATATTTGCACTAGAACAGACATGAAGACAGATGGAATAGAATAGAAGGCACAGAGAAAAATCAACATAGGTACAGTCATCTGATAGCGGACAAAGGTGACAAAAACATGCTGAAGAAAAGATAGTTCTTTTAATAAAAAGTTTGGGGGAAACTGGATATCCACATGCAGACAAATGAAACTAGATCCTTACCTCTCAGTCTTCACAAAAGTCATCTCAAAGTGGATCAAATATATAGCAATTAGACCCAAATTTTGCAACTCCTAGAAGAAAACATGGGCTTAATACTGGAACATGTTGGCACAGGCAACAACCTCCTTAAATAGACTCCTAAGGTTTAAGCAATAAAACCAAGAATCAATAAGTGGGATGACATCAAATTAAAAACATCTTCACAACAAAGGAAAAAAGATGTGAAGAGAGACCCTATAGAATGGGAGATTTTTGCCATCTGCTCCTCAGACAAGGGACTAATAGCCAGAATATATAAGAATACTCAAAAAGCTTAACACGCCCTCAAAAATAACCCAATCAATAAATGAGCAAAAGACCTAAACAGACACTTCCCAAAAGAAGAAATACAAAGGCCCCAAAAATATATAAACAAATGTTGAATATCTCTATCAATCAGGGAAATGCAAATCAAAACTATATTGAGATTTCATGTCACTCCAGTCAGAATGACAATTATTAAGAATACAAAGAATAATAAATAACTGCAAGGATGTGGGGGAAAAGGAAAGTTAGTACCACCACTCTGGAAAGCAGTATGGACATTCCTCAAAAAATTAGGGATGGAACCATCATAGGATCCAGCTATCCTGCTCCTCAGAATATATCCAAAAGAACTAAAATCAGCATAGTATAGTGATACATGCAAACCAATATTTATAGCAGCACAATTCACAATAGCCAAATTTTGAAACCAGATCAGGTGTCCATCTACGTATGAATGGATAAAAAAATGTGGTATATATACACAATGGAATTTTTTAAAAAATTTATTTTATTGGTTCTTTTTAGTTATGCATGATAGTACAATCAAATTTGATATAATTATACAAGCATGGAATACATTTTATTCTAATTCAGACCCTAGTAACTCCTTCCCCTTCCCTTTCCTCACCCTTACTCCCTTCCCTCTATTGATCTTTCTGCCATTTACCCACAGTTAGTTTTCAAAATTAATTTCTTATAGATGGACATGATGGTGAGATTCACCATGGGGTATTCATATATGTACATAGGAAAGTTATGTCACATCTGTCCCAATGTCTTTTCTTTTCCTATGCCCCTCTCTTCCCTTGAGAGAAAATATTTGACCTTTGATTTTTTGGGATTGGCTTATTTTACTTAGCATGTTAGTCTCCAGACTCACCCATTACTCGCATATATCATAAAGTCATTCTTCTTTATGGCTGAATAATACTCCAGTGTGTGTGTGTGTGTGTGTATTACTTTGTCTTTATCTATCTATCTATCTATCTATCTATCTACACACACACACACACACACACACACACAAACTACTTTGTCTTTATCCATAATCAGTTGAAGGGAATTGTGCTACTATAAACATTGATGTGTCTGTATTACTCTAGTATGCTCATTTCAAATAATCTGGATATATACTGAGGAGTGGGATAACTGGATCAAATGATGGTTTCATTCCTAGTTTTTTGAGGAATCTCCATACTGCTTTCCAGAATGGTTGTGTCAGTTTGCAGTCTCACCAACAATGTGTAAGAATACCTTTTTCCTCACATCCTCACCAACATTTATTGTTACTTTTATTTTTGATAATTGCCATTCTGACTGGAATAAGATGAAATCTCAGTGTAGTTTTAATTTGCATTTCTGTAATTGCTAGAGATGTCAAACTTTTTTTCATGTATTTTTCTTTTGATAAGTGTCTGTTTAGTTTTTTGCCCCTTTATTGATTGAGTTATTTACTTTTTGGTGTTAAATTTTTTTGAGTTCTTTGCATATCCTGGATATTAATACTCTACCTGAGATGCAGGTGGCAAAGATTTTCTTCCATTCTGTAGTCTCTCTCTTCACATTCTTATTGTTTACTTTGCTGTGAAGAAGCTTTTAGTTTGATTCCATCCCACTGTTGATTTTTTTTTTTTTGTACCAGACATTGAACTCAGGGGCAATTGACCACTGAGCCACATCCTCAGCCCTATTTCTTTTTTTATGCAGAGACAG
>CM053407.1:10943671-10966707 GCA_028644305.1 Xerus rutilus
TTGGACACCCGTGGAGTTTCCTGAGGGTAGATTTGTGCCCTCTGTGGTTCCTGCCAGTCCACAGGAACTCTGGAGCAGTAAAGCTGTTTTAAATGGCTGTAGAATTTTGGGGTAGTTGTTCTTTTCTTTAAAGATATAGTTCCATTGTCTTCAGGGCTCTGTAAGATTTTTCAAGATCTTTCTAGATTTTTTTCTCTTATCTTTGGTTTCCACAAGTTTAATTATCATGTGTCCATTGTGGTTTTCTTTGACTTTATTTTTATAACATTATTTGTTTTACCAAATTATAAAATTTTCAGCCATTATTTTTTCAAATATGTTTTCCACATCAATCTGTTCTCCTTCTGGAACTCCTCCCCTCCAATCCAACTGCTTTCAGGACTGGCTGGGAGGCACGCATCTGGCTAGGAACTTGAAGGCAAGAGTCTTGTTAAGAAAGCTGGTTTCTAAGCCAACATGTTGGAGTGTTGGGCCTACATTTTCTTCTAGCGAGTGCAGGGTGTTTCTGGTTTAATTCCTAGGTCTTTAATTCACTTTGATTTGAGTTTTGTGCAGGGTATAAATTTCATACAATAAATAGGGGTTAGATGTCAAACAATAGAGTTTTATTCAGCCATAAAGAAGAAAGTGTATCAATTTCTGATAAATGGATGGAACTGGAGAATAACATGCTAAATGAAATCAATCAGACTCAGGAAGTCAGAAGTTTTCTCTTATATGTGGAAACTAGAAGAAAATAAGGGGGAAAAAGTATAGGGAGTAATCCCATGAAAATAGAAGAGAGAGATCAGTGGAGTAGAGGAAGAGGTTAGAGAGGGAGGAAGGAGGGACTAGAAAAAAGGAGAATATGGTGAAATAAAATTGGCCAAACTATCCTATGTATATATATGAATATATCACAGTGAATTTCACCTTTGTGTATATTTATGAAGCACTAATTAAGAAAAACTAGAAATAAATTGAAGGAAGATCCCTAGTATAGAGGAAAGGAAACAGGGGAAAAGAGGAGGGAAGGGAAAAGAGAAGTACAAAGGACTGAATTTGAGCAAATTGATTTCATGCTTGTATGATTATGTAAAAATGAACTCCAATATTATGTCTAAATCCAATATTATGTGTAACTATAAGGTGCTAATAGTAAAATCAGATATGATCTAGATATAATGCAAAGTTGACTAAACCACATGTTTTTGCTCAAAAGCATACATTCTTTAGCCATATTTAGGATCCTGAGTCTAGAATTAACTAGTCCAATTAATTAATGACATATAATAATCACTGCTTGCAGAATGAGCAATAAGACTATACAAATAGCCCCATCTCGAAGATCACATATAGTTACAGAAAAACTAAATAACAGAGTCAAAAATCTGTCATTATTTTCACAGATGATTAATGCAAATTATATTAACATGTAGGACTGGCTGAAGGGGTCAACCATCAAATGATTTTAAAATGACTAGTATTATGAATTTACCTTTCTTTCCTATGAATAAAAAGGCTCAGAATATTGCAATTGTTGGAAAACATATGAATGGGTTAGCATTATTTTCCAATACCTCCATAGTGTTATGGTTAACCTTGTTCAGGATATAGCCTAATATCTTATGTATGTAGATTTTGTGATCTACTTGGAATATGATAGGACACAGACTAAATATATATATAATGTGAATATATATGATATAATATATGTTAAAAATATATATTATATTAATATATATGTATAGATGTAAACTTTTCTCACCTAGATCATTATTTCAAATATATCTGGTATTCAGAGACTATTTACTAAACAGAATGTTGATGTAGGAATAGGTGAACTGTGTTTTTCAGGTCAAAGAGGAAAACTCTCACATTGACCGAGATACATGAAGAATAAATTCTCTTTTGGAGCTTCCTAGCTTTAGTCGTGAGCATGGATGTCACTCACGTACCACGGCAAGGGCTTTAGAATGCCTTGTCTAAGGGAAGTTCTGTTGAGTTTCATCTGAACCTCTGCATCCCAGGAGAACCTCAGTGAATGGTCCCTATAGCCTTCCTCTTTGAGCTGCTCAGGCTTTAGGCTGCTGACCACCTCTCTGATTTTCTAGAGACCAACCACCAAGGTCTTACTCTCTACATCACCCAACAGACTTTTGACAACTCAACATAACGTCCCTTAGGGAGAGGGGTGTTCAAGCTAATTCAATAAAAAATATTAAGCACTAAGACAATGATTGTTCTAGAAGCTATAGAAGGTACAAATCAATAGGTATAATTTTCACAGTTCATAAAACTTCAATTTTCTTTTAAAATAATTCAATTTGTTTACTGGCTTCAAACCCTCATCCTACTTAATACAGATATCAAAGGAAGCCAACTTCTAATAAATTCAGTCCAATATAAGAGTTTTTCAATTATTTAGGTTTAAAGTTCAGTTCCTTTGGAATGGCAGCCCTGGGTCTTTTTTCTATTTTAAAGAAGTCTTACTATTAGGGCAGGAGTTGTGTTCAGCCTGTGATTATTCACTACTGGTATCTGCTGCCAAGATACTTGGCTTGTTTCTCTTTTGCTGGCAAATGTGTCAACCACCTGAAAGGTAACAGTTATAATAGAATACTATGAGGACCCTAGGCCTCATGGGACTGGTCTTGCACAGAAAAATAAAATGAAGAGAAGATTGTATTGGGGGATAATAAAATAGTGAGTTAAGTTTTCTGTATGTCAACTTTGTGTTGTTTCTTAAACTTTGACCAATAGCTAGTCCACAAGTGAAGGGCTGTATCTTTCAGAGGAAGAGATATAGAAATTAGAAATCATGACTACTCCCACACTTTTTTGGGGGATGTATTTGTTGCGTTTGTTTGATTTCACTTTATTCCCTTGGTTTATGCTCCAGTTATTCAATTTGGAGAAGAAGAAACATACAGTCCCTTGGGTTTAATTCATTGTGAGTGAGCCCCTTGGAGGGATGACTTGCACTAGGTACAGAGCCATCAATTGCTGAATCCTCATATTTGTGCAGAAAGAGGGAGATGGACTTGTGTTTATGATAGTGTGGTACTCATAATAACCCAAAATGTCTGGGGTGGACTCAAGCATCTTCTGGAAGGAGCTGCCAAGTTGTAATGAAAGTATTTCTCTGGACTACTTAGAGGTCAGAGAAGAACACTTCCCTATTCTGACCATACTAACCTTTTTTTTGTTTTACTTTTTTGGATGTACATCCTCATAGATCTGCAGTTGTGTGACAAAATCTAGAAGTTTTCTAGGTTTCTTCCTGACTCTTTACTCCTGACTCCCAGTGAAGGGATAAGGACACCACTTGGCTGGGTCAAGATTCTGCCCTTATTTCTGTTGAGGCTACATTTCCATATATATCTACTTTTTAAAAAAATATTTTTAGTTGTTAATGGATTGATTGATTGATTGATTGATGGCACTGAGATCAAACCCAAGGTCTCACACATGCCAGGCAAGCACTCTACCACTGAACCACAAACCCAGCCCTCCATATAAATCTACTTTACATGAAATAATTAGAATCAGGGCTGAAATCAATGAAATTGAAGCAAAGAAAACAATTCAAAAAACTGACAAGACAAAAAGCTGGTTCTTTAAAAAAATAAATAAAATTGACTAACCCTTAGCCAACCTAATGAAAAGAAGAGAGAAAATCAAAATTACTAAAATTTGTGATGAAAAAGGAAATGTCACGACAGACACTATTTAAATACAGAGGATAATTAGAAACTATTTTGAAAATCTATACTCCAGTAAAATAGAAAACCCTGAAGACACTGACAAATTTCTAGAGACATATGACCTACCTGAATCAGGAGGACATTCACAACTCAAACAGATCAATTACAAGCAAGCAAATAGAAGATGCCATCAAGAGCCTTCCAACCAAGAAAAAGCCCTGAACCAGATGAATTCTCAGCCAAGTTCTACAAGACCTACAAAGAAGAACTAACTCCAATACTCCTCAAATTATTCCATGAAATAGAAAAGGAAGGAACCCTTCCAAACTCATTCTATGAGGCTAGTGTCACCCTGATACCAAAACCAGACAGAGATACATCAAAAAAGGAAAATTTCAGAGAAATATCCCTGATGTATATAAATGCACATATTCTCAATAAAATTTTTGGAAATCACATACAAAAGCATATTAAAAAAATAGTGCACCATGATCAAGTGGGGTTCATTCCAGGGATGCAAGGTTGGTTCAACATACCGAAATCAATAAATGTATTTCATCACATCAATAGGCTTAAGGATAAGAATCACATGATTTTATCAATTGATGCAGAGAAAGCATTTGAAAAAAAACAGCACCCTTTCATGTTTAATTAGAAAAACTAAGGATAGTAGGAACATACCTCAACAATATTAAAGCAATCTATGCTTGTTGCATCCAACCCGCACCTCTCCCCAAGAAGTGCAGCCCAGACAACTCTGCAGAAGCAGCAAAGTTTGTTGAGGAAATAGGCACACAGGTCAATCGATTGGGGTCAGCTCTCCTTTCCTTCAGAGAGTGACCCCGAAATGAGGGTTTCAGAGGTTATTGTAGGGTGGGCTAGCTACATGAGTCAGAAAAACATGATGTGTGACTCTATCTTGTTTGCAACCAGAGAGATGCAAAATTGAGCTCTATATATGTACTATGACTTGAATGCATTTAAAAAATAAATATAAATAAATAAATATTTTTAGTTGTTAATGGATTTATTTATTTATTTATTTATTTATTTATTTATTTATTTGTGGTGCTGAGGATCAAACCCAGGGTCTCACACATGACAGGCAAGCACTCTACCACTGAACCACAACCCCAGCCCCTCCATATAAATCTACTTCTATTCCTTTAGAACTTAATTCTCATGGTTTGCGAAGTAGCTCGTGGAAACTCAAGATGTCATAGCTTTAATGTAAAATCTCATGCCTCTGTCTGTGGAGGTCAAGGGCTGGCCTTTTTTGAGGTTGGAATTTTCCAGAACAGGATAAATTAGGTTTTTCAGGTATTGAATGACCTCCTCCTTATTTATACCACGACCATATATAAAAAACCCAGACATGCTTGCCTGATTTTACAGAGCTTCCCAGATTTATATTTATGTCTGCTGGCCACTGGTCACCACCAAAGCCACTCTACCAGTTAGTGTCTCTACTTCCTCAGTTCTGGCCATTTCCTCTGAGAGACTTCCACCAGTAGTAAGCAGGCTGCAAATTGCCTTTGGGACTCAAAACAGTGCTTCAGTTAAGTATTAAGAAATGTGAAGCCACTAAGAGGGCTAATATAACCAACAGTTTGCTGAAAGGAAGGAGGGAGGTCAGAAAATGTGAGCAGGGAAGTTGTTTTCAAAGAAGGAAACAGAGAGAGAGAGAGAGAGAGACAGACAGACAGACATGCTTCATTTCTTCAATAGTCCAGGGATAGTAGTGGTAATGGCAGAGGTGAATGTGGAGTCTGAGTGCTTCTGTATAAGGAAGACTGTGGCCAATAGCACTTCTCAAGACAGTGGGAATATTTACCAAGTGCCCTGTCTAAGCTGGTAGCCACCAGCCACAGGTGGCCATTGAGTCCTGAGAAGTGAGCTAGTCCTTGGATGTGTTGTAAGTGTAAACTACCCAGCCGATTTGAAAGATTTAATATGAATCAAAGAACTTAAAACATCTCATCAATGATTTCTTAATATTAGTTACATTCTGAAATAATATATAGACTATATTATGTTAAATAAAATATATTATTGACCTATTTATAATTATTATAATTTATAATTATTATAATTTCACCTATTTCTTTTTGCTTTTTGGAAAAATATGACTCTCTAGAAATTTCCAAATTGCATCTGTAGCTTAAATATATTTCATATATCTTTCTATTGAACAATTCTACTCTAGACAATCCAAAATTCTAGGTACATCAGAGGATGAAGGAACTCCAGGAGGTACAATTGTGCACAGAATGGGAGCAGGAGCTAAAATTTGCAGTTTGAAATGCTACCTGTAGAGGTCTTCACAGGGACCTCCAAGTGAGGTGCCTGGGAGAGTGTGCAGGGAAATCAGAAGGTGTCCCTGTCAGGCTGCCTGCATGGTGGTTCAAATCCTGGCTCTGCCGCTTGCTGGCTATATGTAAATCACTCACCTCCTCTCATCTCAGTTTTCCCATAAAGGTAAAAATAATATTTCCTTGTTTATTTTCTATCTCCCAGGCAGAATGTAAGTTTCATAAGATTGGGACGAAAAATTCCTGATTCACTTCTGTAACACCAAGCACCCATAGGATATGATGGCATACATAGATAATTGATAAATATTAACTAAGTGACTAAATATTTATTTCATGTGTTGATTTTTAACAGGGCATATGATAAAGTCCCAAAATATTAATATGCAACATATTTTTGATACATGCTCAGCATATACTCAATTTCATTGTTCTAATTAATATATGAAATGGTCCTTTCCAATGATTATGTTTTCCTGGCCTGGATTTTGATACCTGTTTGGGAGCATTGGCCTGGAGGACGAGGTCCCACGTTCTTTCCCAGACACATTTGGTCTCTCCTGAGTCTTCTGCTGTCCCTCAGCACAATCCACTCTAGCCCTCTTGGTGACTTGCTGTTCCATCTGCCAGAGTGCCCTCTGCTCACTTTGTGCCCCAGAACTTGCTCACATTCCCTTTCTTCTATCAGGAAGCACTTGCTGGCCCTCTCTCATGAAGCCCCTCGGGACTTCTTTTGTTCTGTTCCAGCCTCCTGTATTATGTCCAAGCTCCTCAGGCAGGCTGCACAGGAACCCAGTGTCCTTGAGTGTCATAGTCCTTTGTCACTGGCTGAAAAGAAGCCTAGCTTTACCACAGGCAGAGTAACTCCCATCTCCTGGAACCTGAAGGCAGATCTAGAGGGCAATGGAATGAGGAAGACCAAGAAACAAGGAGACTTGGCTGCCCATCCTTACTCTGCCTCTCATTTTCTCTGGGTTTTAGGGCTACTGACTTTCCTCTCTGAGAACGGCTTTTTTCTTCTGTACTTCTTCTTTTGTCCTTCTTTATACTAAAGGGTATGGGGTGGTGAGAACCATTAATTTCTAGATTAATGTTCTAGAAATTTAGGGTACTCTGGGGATTTTCAGGATGGATTTTGGAGGAAAGACAACAAAACACAGAGAAGATTTTGAACAGTTTATTTTACAGACCACAACAAATACCCCTGCCAAACTTACTTGGAGAAAATCACATGGGTGCTGGTAGACACAGAAGGGGTTTCCATTAATATATGAGCAGGACACGCTCAGTATAAAATCGGTTTGCTTCGTTGGGAACCACTGAAATATCGTCAACACAGATATCTCTCTCATTAACTATGTCCATCAGTACTGTAATAGTTGAAGTCTCTGGAAAAGATGAGGACCGAGATCATTCCTTGGACATTCTGGGGTCCTGTCTCTTCTGCTGAGATCAGGCACCTGCCCACTGGGTTCATATTCCCCCAATCATTTGCAAATTGATTTCCCTTCTTAGCTTTTCCCATGCAGTGCCTCCCTTTTAGAACCTGGGCTTTGTCCCCATGGACTTCCCCCAGGGTCCTCCTTCCCAGTTGTCCCTCTGTTCTTCCCCCCAGAGCTTGTGCTGAACATTTGTTTCTGGTCTCCTCACTAGTGGGTGGATAACTCCTTCCTTGGACAACACTTGTACTTACGGCTGGTCTGAAAGTCCCACAAGATGTGTACTGGTTCACTGTCACAGACACAGCGGGTGTATATGTAGTTGAAGGGACCCTCAATTTGGGGGTTGCTTTGGAGATGAGCTTTAACCTGGTGGGGAAAGAGGACTCAGTGTTAGTCTGGGGAACAGGAAGGGGAGGGAAAGAGAAGAAGAAGGCAGAGGTGGGCTAGAGGCATGGAGCCCATTTTTGTGGTGTCCTTTCATGGGTCAGTCAGCGTCAGGCTCTTTCTCTTCCAGTCCTCAAACTTCTGCCTGAGAAGTGTGGGTGTGAGACTCAGGAGGAGATAGGTAGATGCTGGTGACTCCAAGGGCAAGGAGAGCTCACCCCAGTGCTGCCATTATCAGGGAGCAGCTTGCTTTGATTAACAGCTGGAGCTTTGGGGAATTGACCTGCATGAAGTTTTGGTCTGAGACCTAGTGAGACAGCATCGTGGCTGCTCAGGTGTACATGTCAAGGTCAGACCTTGTTGTCAGCATGTGACTGGGACCTCCTGATGCTGCGACCTGGGATGACAAAAGTTAGGCCTTTCCCTCCGACTTCCTCCATTGTGAGGTAGAAACAGCCATGAAATCCCAAGCCTGGCTGTTAGATAAGCAAACAGAACCAGGATGGTTCTTTTTTTTCCCTTTGAGCTTGAGATTGTTTTAATATCTCTGATTATTGCTTCTGTCAGTTTCAGTTGTCTAGTTAGCATTTTTTTCCCTGAGATCCACCCACCCAGAAGGATCTGTGGATGGAATACACTAAGTCTGTGAATTCAGACGGAAAGAAACTTTTTCTTCACTTCACCAAACTTTAACTGAACTTCAGCATTCCCTCAGTTATGAAGATCATTCACAACTGAGGCTACATGGTTACCTCAGTAGCATATGCAACTTTTCCACCAGGAGCAACAAAATACACTTTTTAGATTCAAATACATTGAACATGGCCTGCACTCATCACCAGCCTGAACAAAAGGTGGTAATCAAAGTGGCTGTACCAGCATGGCCGAAACACCTGCAGCCTACCCATCCCTGAAGCTTGCTCAGATACCTGGCAACTCCACCCTGAATAATCCTCCACATTCTCCCCATTGGAATGCTGCTCAGAACCCTTGGGGTGGGGGTCCTGTGTTTAGAGAAGCCTACACTTGCCTTTACTTTTTTAAAATCACATTTGCAATAAAATATCATCATGAATGGAATGTCAACACTTGTATAACTGCAGCAAAAAAATCAGATTCCAGTGGAATTCCAGCATAGCATGAATGAATGACATGTTGTCAAAGACTAGCACAGTTTAGTGGATTTCTTTATTCAAGCTGAGCAACAACAACCATCACAGTGTCTCCATAAAGTGAAATGTAACTTGTTTATATTCTAAGTGTATTTTTTCCAGCTATATATATATATGATATATGTGATGGTAAACACATATATCACTGTATCACAACTTCTGTTGTTGTTATTCAGTATGGTAGCTATCTTGTGTAATCCATTGCACTTTATGCATTTAAAAGCAATGTTCTGATAACTATTTCATACATTTTATGAGACCAGTAAAATGGTTCATAACACAAAAATGCTTAAGTACTTTGGTTAACCACAAGTGTTTTTTAGCCTTAAAGTCTTATATGGTCTTTATCTTCAAATACTTAATATAGGAACAATCTATTCTGCTTTGAATCTAAAATAAACAAATGTGAAACTAAGACCTCAATTTATCAAAAATTCAGTTGTAGAAGTACTGTAGATAGAAAATTAGGTGGTATAAATTTCAAATTTATATAAACAAATTACATTTTCCTGAAAGTATAAAAATATAGAGATGTTTTTGTAATTATATTCTTTTTTCTTGAAAGCTACAAACAAAATTGGTTGACTAAAACTGATATCATTTCCTTTACCTGAGATATTTCCTGTTTGCATAATTACTCAGTCTAAGGAGTTCCTTGTTCTTTTTATTTGTACTTGGGTGGGTTTTTAAAGGTCACTCTATCTTATTGTACTAACAAGATACTTAAAAGCATAATTTTATTGATCATAAAATTACATGTAATTTTATTGATTTAAATACTTTATTACACCAATCACTTTTTTAGGGGTGGAAACAGACTTTCATTATCTATCACCACCAGAAACTGCCATTATCACAAAAATTTTATGCATACATTGTATACACATTTTCCCCATTCTCATCTTCAGTTTTGATTAAACAAATAACAAAATCGAAAACCATGACTCAGCCTCTCTCCCATCCAATTTAGTGTACATGGCTCAGATTCTTGGACTTCAAATAGAAAAATTTGATAAAGCAGCTGGAATGTTCTATGCTTTATGATCAGAAATCTTTTACCAGTACAGATGTATTTCCAGAATATATCTAAATGAGTAGCTATCTTCATGCTCCCAATTTTGTGTTCTATTTAATCACTATCCTTAAACCTCACTTGAATCAGGGAACTCATGTTGTAGGGAAATACAGAGTGATGTAATGCTCTAACCCCAAGCTGCTCAAAGTACTGTCCTTGGAATACAGCTTTTGCATGCTCTGGAGTTTGTTAGAAATCTAGAAGCTCTGGCTTCTCTCTGGACCTTGGATTCAGAATCTGCCCTTTGACAAGATGGCCAGGTGAGTTTTAGGCTTATCATGATTCAAGAACTTCTGTTCTACTACAATCTAGTCTACAAATTAGACTTTTCTCCAAGAACTGCTGAACTGGGAAAAGGAGGAGAATGTCTTTGTGGAGGGGAAGGTGGGGCCAGACAAGAGCCAACTTTTGGTGACCGGAAGCAAAAGAGCAGAGGAAGGAGAGAAAGGCAGACCTGGCTCAGGGCTCAATGGAGAGGAGACACCATGCCCTGCACGTCCTCTTCTTCCATGCCTCAATCTACCACATGGGGTTGCAATCAGTCTTACCAAGAAGCCCCTGTCTGGTACTCCATCCCAGACCGGTAATGCTCAGGGCCTTAGACTGGTTCTCCAGCAGCTCTTAGGCTTTGTTTTTCTTTTATTTTCCCTCTTTCTCGCTTCTCTTTACTTTTTCTTTCTCACTTCTTATCCTTCTTTCTCATCTTCCCTAAACCTCTTGGGATCAGAGTTTCTTCATCTATAAAATGAGAATGGTCATCTGCCCCACGTTCCTACAATTGTTCTGAGGCTCAAGTAGCAAAACTTATGAGGAGGTTCAGTATATCATGCAACACAAAAGCAAGAGAGCAATTCGATTGCATTATTAATTAAGGATTCAGATTTGTCACTCCTCAGGCCCCTACTTACCACCATGCATTCTCTCAATTCTGTTTCAAGTTGAAGTTTCAGGGTGATGGGTTCATTTGCTTTTGCTTCTTGTGGCATATCCACATTAAAATTCAGCACATTCCGATTGCTTCTGGGAAGAGAAAAATAGGGTGCAGAGATCAGAGACTAGTTCATGGGACTGGCAGGGGACTGGGGCCACCCACAAGGCAGGGAGATGGTGGGGTTGGATGAACTGCTTAGCATTAGAACTCCAGGAATTTTTGCCTGTGGGTTGGTTTGGATGTTTGGTATGGATTTAGTTTCATTTAAAAAAGCAACTGGGATTCTACTTAAATGGAGCATCATCCTGTTTTTCCCCCCATTGATAAAAAAGAACAAATTTAAAAACAGACAAAAAGAAAATTTAAGTACACTACATGTCATTTACTAATAACATCTTACAGGTTCTGCTGCTTATCTGCTGTGGGATGGGAGAGCGAAGTCACCCTTAGGAGAACACTGCATAGCCACAGAATCACATCAGGCCAGCAGACATGTCCATGCATGGACTTTTTAGGACTGTCCTTAAAGATCCTCTTTCTTTGGTTCTGGATAGAACCAGAAATTAGTATTTATTTAGTTCTTTGGAATGCTAGTCCCCCAAGGGAGTTTTAAAAATCTACAGGAAGGGATGTACAGATTTCCTGATTAGGAGAGGAGCCCTCCCTAAGGCTTCTCTGTGGAAGAAGGGCTTGGCTCACGTGTTTTCCCCAGCTTTGTTGAGTCCTAGCTGCAGACATAGGACCAGGAGCAGGGCGGCAGGGCCACCCCTGAGTGGCAGCTGGAGAGAGCGCATGCTGGAGAAGGGAGAAGGTGACTTCCTAGAGCAGTGGTGTTTATGGTGTTCAGCACACTTCTTATACGTAAATCCAGAGAGAGGAGGAGCTGCCAGCTAGGTCCACGAAGTAAATCACCCAATCCCGCTCCCAAATCATGATCTTCCCTTGTTGAGCTGAACTTTGTTTTTCTTCCTTGTTTTCTCAGTACCAGAGCGTCTCAGAATGGCTCTTGCCTGGCTTACAGACATGGTTCTTCCCCTACACTGTCTGCAGTGAGGTGTAGCCCTACCTCTTATCCCTGCTCTCACTTTCTGAAGGCAGTGATCCATCTGTGCTGGTAGAATCCAGGCCACCCCTCTAGAGCACATTGGCTTGATCCTCTTCTACTAAGTTCAAGAGCAGATGTTATTCAAACATTGTCTTGGAGTGGTAGGCTGATCAGGGCTTCGCTAGGGACCACCAGTAATCATATAGGATGAGAACTAGAGAAGAAGCAGGCTGCTCTGGGTGATAGAAAATTGCCACCAGAGTAGGGTCAGGGAAAGGTAGGCGAGGAGTGGGCAATATAAAGATGTTTGTGATTGTTAAGTCCTTCTGAACTTCAAGTGTAGTGGTAAATCCTACAGATGACCAAGATCTCAGCTTACGCAAAGTCCTCAGTGTAGGAGACTAATAAATCTTGTAATTCTAGATAAATCCTGTGTATTTGGGAATTAACAATCCTGAATCAGACTTTTTGGCATTGAAGAGTCTGTTCATTTCCATATTGACTTGGCCACTTTCTCACACTTGTCTTGTGGCATAAGGCACATAGGAAGAGACCATGGAAAGGACTCTCTCCACTGGAACAACACAAGCCATGTCCAGGGGAAGCCCTGGCCCTAGGATTCCTCCCCATGAAATGATGAGGAGACTCTTACTGACAGTGGCATTTTGCTCTTTCTCTTAAATAAATTAGATCTGTACTTCAGTCTATATTTCATGAATTCTGCTATTTGCTTCTATCCTCCACACGACAGGAGCCCAGGAATACCCTTTTGGGCATGAGAGTAAAATCACCATTCTAAGGGTTACCTACATGTGTCGCTACAGCTAGCATTCAGAATTGAAGTCTGAATTCCAGTTTCTAAATGTCTTTTTAAAATCCCTCTGCCCTGCTTGCTGTGCTCCTGTGCCTCTCTCCACATTCTTGAGTTGGGAATGATTGATGTCATTCTTCACTCATAACTTCAGCCCTTGTTGTGATAGCATGCTTTCTTCTGTTCCTGTTCCCAGAACTCAAGAACAACGCCTTCTGAATGTTCTCTCTGATAAGTGGATGCTGATCCATAATGGCGGGGTGAGGGGCATGGGGAGAATGGAGGAACTTTGGGCAAAGGGGAGGGGGGAAGAGAAGGAGGCTTGGGGGCAGGAACAATGGTGGAATGAGATGGACATCATTACCCTAGGTACATGTATGACTGCACATGTGGTGCGACTCTACACCGTGCACAACCAGAGAAATGAAAAGTTGTGCTCCATTTGTGTACAATGAATCGAAATGCATTCTGCTATCATGTGTAACTAATTAGAACAAATTAAAAAGAAAACAAACACATTAGAAAAAAAGAATAAATACTAAATTCTATAATTCAATAAAATTTGCTGAAATTTAAAAAAAAAAACAGTGCCTTCATTCCACCTTGCCCTGGTCACAGTGACCTCTTTTCATGAATATTCTTTCATTTCTTCATTTTCTTTACACTGTACCTTCTTTCAGTTATTTGAATAATTCCCACCAGAACGATATATATGGGCCAATAGACTTGATGCATTGAGTCACAAATCACTACAGGCTAGTTTCCTCAACTACCATCCACGGTGCCTAGATCTGGGTGGGTATAGCCCCATCCTGAACACCTGCAGCTGAGTGTTTCCTTATACATTTTGCTGGGTTTAGCTTACAATCAGAGTCTAGGCAAACTCATCATGCCAAAATCCACGTGTCCTCAGTCTGTTGCACAGTGGACACAGGGGTATTAGCATTCATGAGCTTGAGTGCATTTGGGAAGAGTTGGTGTTTCAGAAGCCAGATAGAATCTAAATAGCTTTTCAGTTCTGTAGATGACATGTAGCAGTGTTTTAATGAGCTTTATGGCAAAATTTTGATGATAATGATAGTTTCTGGCCCATGCAATGGTTAGGGAATCCAATCTAGCAGAGGACTATTAGGGGGAAAATGTGAACTACAGTCACGTTTGTGCTATGAACAATGAACCAGTTGATTAAGGATTAGGAGACCAAACGGAGGTTGAAAAAAACCATTGTGAACAACTCAGGAGGCTTGAAGAATCGATGTGCATGGCTAAAAAAAGAAAGGATTAAGAATTCAGAATTAAGGAGAAGCTTGTCACAGGCTCAAATTGCAAAAAGAAAGATGATCCTAGACTTGACAGGGCTGGTGGGAGAGCAAGGTGAGGAATGGCCAGAGAAGGGAGTTAAAGAAGCCAAAGTACTTAGAAGATGTGGCACGTACATCACACCATTCTAAACATTTCAAATGCGTTAACTCACTGATCCTCATGACAACTTTGTAAAGTAGGCTGCCATTTTTCATTCCATTTTACAAATGGGGAAATGGAGGGTCGGAGGAGGTAAGTGTCTAGCTTACATCATAGAGCCAGTATGTAACTGGTGGAGCCAAAATTGGAACCAGGTTTTGTGGTACCTGAGATTTTTATTTACATTCTTAGGGAACCCTTTGAGAAATAGAACACAAACTTGTAAATATAAAAAAACAGATTGAGAGCTGAGTGTGGTGGCGCACGCCTGTAATCCCAGCATTTAGGGAGGCTGAGACAGGAGAATCGCGAGTTCAAAGCCAGCCTCAGCAACAGCAAGGTGCTAAGCAACTCAGTGAGACCCTGTCTCTACATAAAACACAAAAGAGGGCTGGGGATGTGGCTCAGTGGTCGAGTGCCCCTGAGTTCAATCTCCAGTACCAAAAAAAAAAAAAAAAACCCAAAAAAACAGATTGAGGACCCTGAAGAGGTGCCTGAAAGTAAGGAGCCCTGCCATTTCACATTATTAACTTAATGGTGAACACACTGGTGGATGCAGTCAGTTTCAACACAGGTTTTCTGGCTCTAGAACCTGAACTTTGAACCCGAACAGTGTCTACAGGTGAGAACCAGTTGCAAAATTAGTAACTGGCAAAATCAGGGTTCAAAATCTAGTAGTCTGATACCAGTGTCTATGTCCTAAGAGTAAGGATGTTTTAAAGTTGAGGAAGGGAAACTCATTGAGGTTTTTATAACTTGTTCAAATTGCAGCCAACAAATAACAAAGGTGTTATTGAAATCAGATAGAAGGGATCCATAGTTGGTACTTAGAAAGCTACCTCTTCATTTCCTCTTAATGACTGGATGCTTGAGTGCTTTAGAATTTATACAGAGACATTGAACTTGTCCTGAAGAAGCAATGACTGAGGATACAATGAGTTGCTCACCAGAGAAGGTTACTTTCAAGCCCATTTGAGTGTGTGTGTGTGTATGCACACGCGCATGTGTGCACAACAGTTTTCTACTTGCCTTAATGGATTAATACTAAATAAAATCTCAGTGACAATACAACAGAAGTTTATTTGTAGCTCACATAAAATCTGTCAGAAAGATAGAGGTGGGAGTATATGTCATCTTAGAAACTGTCATCGTTAGTGTCATGTCTAAGGTCAATTTAGGCATTAGTATCTGGCTGTCAAAAGATGACAGAGTGGAGAAGTATGGAGGGTGTTTTTATGGGCAAGATTTGGAAGTGGCTCATGTCATTTATTCTGCATCCCCACAGCCACAGTCAGTCACATGGCTACACTAAATTGCAAGACTGGGAACTATCAAAGTTAATTTTTAATCCACACCTGACACACAAACACACAAATGGCCTGAAGGTAATTGTATATAATATTTTAATGCACCTACATTCTGACTGTGACCAGTTTCATGAGGTCAGGTGTGGAATTTTCTACTTGTGGTGTTAGGTCAGCATTCAAAAAGTTTTGGCTTTTGAAGTACTTAAGTATTTTTATTTCAGATTTGGCATGTGCAATCCATACTTCATGTTTTTTCTTGACTTGAGGAACCACTTAGAACCTCTTATACAATATTGAATAGAAGCAACTATAGTGAAAATCCTGTGGCTTTCCTGGTTGCAAAGGCAAAATGAAATAGTTCAATATTAACTTTGATAGTTGCTATAAAATTTGTAAATATTCTTTATGAGTAAAGAAATCTCCTTTTTTAAAAAACTAGTTGTAAGTAGGGTAATAACTCAAGTCTAAATTCTCACTCCAAGAAATGAGGGTAGGTTCTAGCTGAGTAGGCCAGGAAGTGGATTCTCCCTGAGCTTCCAGAAAGGAAAACATTTGCTCTATAGACAAATGCTCTGTAGACATTTCACTTTAACCCACTGACACCTGCACTTAACTCTACGGTACCCATGGAACTCCACAATAATGAATTTGTGGTGTATAACTTTGAAGTTTGTAACAATTTATGATAGCAGCAATAAAAACTAATTCCCTAGTTTGATGAGAATGTTTAAAAATCACAGAGAATGAATTTTATCAAAATTTTTTTTTCTGAAGTTGAAATGATTGCATGATCCTTTCCTTAATTTTGTTTACATGGAACATGACATTGCTTTTGTTACAGTAACCTTTCTTAGGAGGCATAAACTCAATTGATCAAAACATTTTATATATAAACACAAATTATACATGTATATATGTGTATCATGTGTATACATATAAACGTATACATAGATGTAGGAGGTGAATATAGGTTGGATATAGATGATAGAAGGATTTAGTCTCATAGAACTTTCTTAGCATCTTTGTTGCTCTGTTGATGAATTATATTGACTGTAATACTTTTTCACAAATGTGTGTGTCAGCATTTGTTATTTGGGTTAGGATGTCCTAATAAATTGAAAGAGTTGTTCTTTGGTTCTCTGTAATGATTACATATAATTATTATTTCTTCTTGAAATATTTGATAGAATTATTGAATTATCGGGTGAAGTGAACTGGTCTTTGGGTTCTCTTTGTGGGAGGGTTTTCAAATATTGATTCAATGTCTTCGATAATTACTGGATTATCCAGACTTTATTTCTTCTTCACTAAAGAACTTTAAAACTTTTTAAATTAGAGCATTATAATTATACATAGTATTTGGGTTCCTTCTGGCAAGATTTTCCATACAAGGAATTTGATTTCCATCCATATTCTCCCTCTTTTTCCTTCCCCTCACCATGTTCACTTTTCTCCCTTTTATACCGATCTTTCACTCTGTTATTTATTTATTTTTGATCGGGAATTTATACAGATACATAGAGGAGAAGTTCCCTTTGGCACATTTATATATGTATATAACATGATTCTGTTAGAGTCATTCCATATTTCTTTTCCTTCCTTCCTCGCTCCCTTTCATTCTGCTGCTTCTACTCCACTGATCTTTCCTATATCTTTATATCTGAGGCCCCACTTCCCATATTTTGCTCTAGCTTCCACATATGAGAGAAAACATTTGACTCTTGATTTTCTCAGTCTGGCTTATTTAAGTTAGCATGATTTTCTCAGTTTCCATCCATTTACCATCAAATGCCATAATTTCATTTGTCTTTATGGCTGAGTAAAATTTCACTGTGTGTATATGCAGCATTTTCTTGATCCATTCATCTGTTGATGAGCATCTGGGTTGATTCCATAATTTGACTATTGTGAATTATGCTGATGTAAACATTGTGGTGGCTATATTCTTCTAGTATGCTGATTTTAGTTCTTTTGGAGAAATACTGAGGGGTATGGTAGCTGGATCATATGGTAGTTCCATTCCCAGGTCTTTTTTATTTTTTATTTTGAGACAGAGACTTGCTAAGTTGCTTAGGGCCTCACTAAGTTGCTGAGGCTGACCTTGAACTTGCAATCCTCCTGCCTCAGCCTCCTGAGTCACTGGTATTATGAGTATATGCCACTGCACCCAGCCACTCATTCTTTTTTTAGAATTTTTAAAATTTATTCTAATCAGTTATACATGACGGTAGAATGAATCTTGACACCATTCCTAAATTTTTGAGGAATTTCCACACTACTTTCCAAAGTAGTAGTACTAATTTACAGTCCCACGAAAAATAAGTGTACCCTTTCCTCACATACTTGCCAGCATTTATTATTATTCATATTGATAATTGTCACTCTCACTGGAGTGAGATGAAATCTCAATATAATTTGTGTGTGTGTGTGTGTGTGTGTGTGTGTGTGTGTGTGGTGCTGGGCATTGAACTCAGGGCTTTGTATATGCAAGGCAAGCACTCTACCAACTGAGCTATATCCCCAGCCTTTAATGTAATTTTGATTTTTATTTCCCTTATTGCTAGAGATAGCAAACATTTTTTCACATATTTATTGGCCATTTGTATTTCTTCTTTTGAGAAATTTCTATTTAGCTCTTTTGCTCATTTATTGATTAGGTTATTTATTTTTTGGCATTGAGTTTTTTGAGTTTTTTATATATTCTGGATATTAATCTCCTGTCATAGGAGAATCAAGCAAAGATTTTTGCCATTCCATGGTGGTCTCTCTTTACTATTTTCATCATTTCCTTTGCTGTGCAGAAGCTTTTTAATTTGATGGCATTCCACATAGTGATTCCTAGTTTTATTTCTTAAACTTTAGGGGTTGTGTTGAGGAAGTTGGTGCCTGCATGCATGTGATGGAGTGTTGACCCTAAGTTTTCTTGTAGCAGTTGCAAGGTTTCTGGTCTAATTCCTAAGTCTTTGGTTCATTTTGACTTGACATTTTTTCAGGAAGAAAGATAAGGATTTAATTTTATTTTTCTACATATGGATATCCACTTTCCCCAACATCAGTTGTTAGAAAGGTTGTCTTTTCTTCAACACATATTTTTGGCACCTATGACAAGAATTTATCAGATAGCTGTACATATATGGACTTTTTCTGTGTGTTCTACTCCATTGGTCTTCATGGCTATTTAATACCAGTATCATGCTGTTTTTGCTACTATACCTCTGTAGTATAATTTCAGATTGGATATTGTGATGCCTCCTGCATCAATTTTCTTGCTCAGCATTGTTTTGGCTATTATGGGTCTTTTATTCTTCCAAATGAATTTAAGGACTATATTTTCTAGTTATGTGAAGAATATTATTGGTGCTTTGATGGGAATTGCCTTGGATTTGTATATTGCTTTTGGTAGTATGGCTATTTTGACAATATTAATTCTGCCTATCCATGAACATGAGAGTCTTTTCATATTCTGAAGTCTTCTTCAATTCCTTTCTTCAGTGTTCTTTGGCTTTCTTTTTTCTTTTTCTTTATCTTTTTGCTTTTGGTACTAGGGATTGAACTCAGGGGCACTCAACCACTGAGCCACATCCCCAGCCTTATTTTGTGTTTTATTTAGAGACAGGGTCTCACTGAGTTGTTTAGCGCCTTGCCGTTACTGAGGCTGGCTTTGAACTCGCAATCCTCCTGTCTCAACCTCCCAAGCCGCTGGGATTACAGCTGTGCACCACTGTGCCCAGTTTATGGTTTTCATTGTAAATATCTTTCATTTCCTTAGATTAATTCCCAGCCTTTTCATTTTTGAGGATATTGCTAAGGGGATGGATTTCCTTATTTCTTTCTCAGCTGAATTGCTGTTAGAGTATAGAAAAGCTATTGATTTATGAGTGTTGAGCTTGTATCCCACTACTTGGCTAAATTTATTTATAAACTCTGGGAATCTTCCAGAGGAATTTTTTGGTCGTATAGTGTCATGTAATCAGCAAACAGTGATAGTTTGACTTATTTTTTCCTCTTTGTATAAATTTAATTTCTCTTGTGTAATCCTCTGGCTAGTTTTGAGAACTATATTGAATAGAAGTTATAAGAGTTGATATTCTTGTCTTGTTACTAATTTTAGAGGAAAAGCTTTCAGTTTTTCTCCATTTGGTATAATGTTGGCTTTGTGTTTGTTGTATATAGCCTTCATAATATTGAGGTAAGTTCCTTCTATCACTAGTTGCTCCAGAATTTTTAACATGAATGGTTGCTATATGTTATCAAAGGCCTTTTTCTGCATCTATTGAGATGATCATATGGTTTTTGTTTTTAATTCTATTTACATGATGAATTATATTTATTGATTTGTGTATATTGAACCAACTTGGCATGCTTGGATGAAACCCATTTGGTCATAGTGTATTATTTTCTTAATGGGGTTTTGAATGTGGTTTGCTAATATTCTATTAAAGATTTTTGCATCTATGTGCATCATAAATTTTGGTCTGTAGTTTTCTTTCCTAGATGTCTCTTTGGTTTTGTTATCAGGGTTATACTGGCTTCACAAAATGTGTTTGGGAGTAGCCCTTCCCTTTCAATTTTATGGAATAATTTGAGAAAGGCCAGTGTTAGTTATTCTTTAAAGGTATGGTAGAACCAGCTAAGAATGCATCTGGTCCTGAGCTTTGCTTTGTTGAAAGGCTTTTAATTACTGTTTCAATTTCATTATTTGATATTGATCTATTAATATTTTTGATATCCTTCTGGTTCAGTTTGGGCAGGTCATATGTGTCTAAAAAATTGTCAGTGTCTTCTAGATTTTGCAGTTTATTGTGGCATAAAATTTCAAAATAGTTTCTAATGATCCTCTGGATTTCAGAAATGTCTGCAGTGATATCTCATATTTTACCTATAATTTTGTTGATTTGGTTCTTCTCTCTTTCTTTTGGTTAGTTTGGTTAGAGGTTTATTAATCTTATTTATTTTTTCAAAGAACTAACTCTTGGTTGAATTGATATTGTTTATTATCTTTTTATTTTCAATTTCAGCTCTGGTTTTAATTATTTCCTGTCTTCTACTGATTTGAGGTTAGTTTATTCTGCTTTTTCTAAGGCCTTGAGGAGAAGCATAAGCTTATTTATTTGAGATCTCTCTATTTTTTTTTTTTTTTTGTACTGGGGATTGATCTCAGCGGCACTCGACCACTGAGCCACACCCCCAGCCCCATTTTGTGTTTTATGTAGAGACAGGGTCTCACTGAGTTGCTTACCACCTCGCCATTGCTGAGGCTGGCTTTGAACTCGCAATTCTCCTGTCTCAGCCTCCCTAAGTGCTGGGATTACAGGCTTGAGCCACCGCGCCCGGCTGAGATCTCTATTTTTTAATATCGGCTTTAAATTTTTTTTAACATTTCTTCTTAGAACTGCTTTCATAGTGTCAGAGATTTTGATATGTTGTATTTTGTTTTCATTTATTTCTAAGAATTTCTTGATTCATTCTCTCATTTCTTCTATTATCCATTTCATTTAAAATGATATTGTTTAATATGCATGTGTTTTTGTGGTTTCTGCTATTCTGGCTATTGATTTCTAGTTTCATTCCATTATGATTAAATAGTATGCATGGAATTTTATTGATTTTTTAATATTTGCTAAGACTTACACCATGACCTAGAATATGGTCTATTTTGGAAAGTGTTCCATGGGCTGCTGAGAAGAAAATAAATTCAGCTGTTTTGGGGTTAAGTATTCTGTAGATATCTATTAGATCCATTTGATTGATCATATCATTGAGGTGTATGTACCTTTATTGATTTTTGGCTTTGATGGCCTGTCTATTGGTGATAACAATGTGTTGAAGTCACCCAGGGTTACTGTACTGGGGTCTATCTGAGATTTAATGTCAAAGAGTATCTTTTTAATGTATTTGGATGCCCTGACATTTGGGCATATATATATTTACTATTGTTATATCTTCTTGCTGGATTGTTCTCTTCACCAGGATATAATGGCCTTCTTTGTCTCTTGATTCATTTTTGCTTCAAATCAACTTTGCAAAATATGAGAATAGTTATTCCAGCTTGTTTATAGACTCCATTTATATGGAACATTTTTTCTATCCTTTCACTTTTAGCCTGTGAGTGTCTTTGCTTATGAGATGTGTGTCTTGCAGACAGCTTATAGTTGTTTCTTGTTTTTGATTCATTCTGCTAATCTATGTCTTAATGGAGGAATTGAGACTATTTAAATTCAGTGTTATTATAGGTATGTGTTTGTTGTTTACTGTCATTTTAATTTTTTGTTATGTTTAAGTCTGTCTGATTTAGGTGATCAGTCTTCTATTGATCTTTGTTTATTTAGGAGTCTTGGGGTTTATCTGTGTACAGTTTATATTTGAGAGTTCTTTATAGTGCTGCCTTGGTTGTCATGAATTATTTTAGTTTATACTTGTCATAAAAAGTTTTATTTCCAAATTAAATATGAAAGAGTGTTTTACTGGGTACAGCAATATTGGTTTGCAATTGTTTTCTTTTAAAGATTAAATATATCATTCCAGGTCCTCCTTGCTTTTAGTGTCTGAGTTGAGAAGTCAGAAGTTAGCCTTATTGGCTTCCCCCAATTTTGATCTAATATTTCTCTCTTGTAGATTTATATATTCTTTCCTTATTTTCTATGTTAGGAATTTTGATTATGATATGTGTTGAAGAACTTCTCTTCTAATCATTCTATTTGGGATTATGTATGTCTCCTGTATGTGGATGTCTATCTCTCTTCTGATGTGGGGAAAGCTTTCTGTGACTATCTTGTTGAAAAGGTTCCTAATGTCTTTAACTTGTATCTCCAAGTTCTTTTCTACTCCAGTTACTCTTAGGTTTGATGTCTTGAGGTTGTCCCAGAGTTTCTGTATATAGTGAGAATGTCCTATTATTTTTTCCCTTTATTTTTATTCTATGTTAAAATTCACATATTCTGTCTTCAAAGCCTGAGGTTCTGTCTTTAAGAGCTGAAGTTCCATTTTCTACACAATTTAATATGTGATGATGCTTTCAAGTGAATTTTTAATTTGATTCATTGTCTTTTGTTTCCAGCAGTTCTGATTGATTTCTTTTTAATATTTCTATTTGTTTATTGAAATGATCTTTCATCTCCTATTTATGCTCTCTTAATTCATTCCATAGATTTTCTTTTAGTTTATTGGTAATTTTAATAATCAGTTTTTAATAATCTTTCTCTGAAATATTATCCTTTTCCATATTTATGGAATCTTTTGGGGGGGGATTTTGAATGTGAGGGGAGGGGCTTGCCTATTTGAAGAGGTCCAGGACTTGTACATAAATTGAGATGGATTCCCCTTCCTATTTTATATGTGTGTTCTTATGTGTGTAGTTCTTTTTCATTCTAGGATTTCTGTCTATTTTTGATATATGAGTAGATGTCAAGG
>CM053407.1:10967207-10997468 GCA_028644305.1 Xerus rutilus
TATTGCTTTAACCATGTTGAGGTATGTTCCTACTATCCCTAGTTTCTCTAGCGTTTTGAACATGAAAGGGTGCTGTATTTTGTCAAATGCTTTCTCTGCATCAATTGATAGAATCATGTGATTCTTATCTTTAAGTCTATTGATGGAACTCACGATTTTCCTGTCTCAGTCTCCCTCAGTGCTGGGATTACAGGTGTAAGTCTTGGGTGACTTAAGCTACATGGTCCAGCTTCTGAGTTGCTGTTAGAATCTTGTGTAGGCAAAACCTAGAGATGTTTTTGTTCTATATATTCGTGTCTTGATGGAACACAAATCCTAGATGTACATAAAATCAAATGAGGCTCCTATATAGACATGACCTAGAAAAAAAATTTTATCAGAATTTTCTAACTTGCTGCAAGGAATCTTGGGATTCCAGTTCTAAGTCAGTGTAGTTGTTATGAACTAAACTATGGCCAAATGGAATTGCAAGGGACCTTGTAGATCAGCCAGGTCTATCTCTTTCCATCTGAGTGCCAACATTCCCCGTGCAACACACTTACCAGCCTGGCTTAGAGACTCTGCTCAAACCAAACCCAGGGATGCGATGCAGCACTCAAAGATGATGAAGCAGCCCCCTCTTTTGTGACAAAGTTTTAAATTTTGAACTGAAACTCTATGCTAGATGTGACTCCCATTAACATTCACTGTTGTTCAATGTGTCCCTCTGTGAGTTATCTAGGCTAACTAGCACATGAGTGAAGATTCCATTGCAAAATATTCTGATTTATAATTAAGATGTTGCCATTGAACAATTTTTGGCCTATTGCCATCCACATTGCTTTTTCTAGTCCCTAGGTGGGGTTGGAACTGGTTGTGGTGTGAGCTTAGGCAACTGAGGAAGAGTGGGATGGCCTCTCTCCCTGCTTTGTTTACTACTCCTCTGTTACCATCAACTGAGATTGTATTCCACGTCTTAAGTTGCAATGCTAACTTGTGTTCCAAATTCATCTAAAAACCTCATTTTCTTTTTTACTTTTTACAAATAAAATTGTTTTATAAAGCAAAATTTACACAAAATGGCATGCTTGACGACACAGACATACTTTCAAGGTTTTTCAGCCATTCTATGACATTCTAGATAAAAGTGCTTTCCTATTCTCCATACTAACTTTCTTGGTTCAGACCCTCATCATATTTATATGAAATTTTAAATTCTCAGCTTATGTTTGAAAAGCAGCACAGCACAGTTAAAAACCTCATTTTTAAGGACAGCTGAAATGTATTGAATACCCACTACATCCTAGGTGCAGGAAATACAAAGTGCACTCAATATAAGGAGCTGAGACTCTAGTGTGGGAAGACAAAACTGTCTTTTGGAAACCACTCGGAGGGCAGGGGAAGGAGGACCTCATTCTCTCTAGTTTAAGCTGAAAGTTATGTCAAGACAGCTTTTTGTTATTTGAGTAGAACTTTGAGGTATGGAAAGCAATTTCACAGGTTAAGAAAAGGAAATGTGAACTTCTGAGAGGCAACTGAAAATGTAAACTAACATAGACATAAAATGGTGTGTTGTGTAGACAATCAAGGCTCTAGGAGATGGAATGAATAAAAGGGCTTCTGGAAAGTAGCCATGTGTGTCTTCACTAATCTAGTCTAAGTTCTTCAGGGGACTTGTGAGTGGTCCCTGAAAGAAGTTCCACTCACTGAAACAGCAGGCCACATCTGATTATGACAAGCTTCACAGTGCAAATAGTGCCTTGGTGTGGAAATGATATGATATGATATCAAATGATATGATATGATATGCCAGGGCAATGATATGATAGTCATAAAACTGCCTTTAGTGCTGTAATTTTATTGACTTCACTTTTGCAAATATCCTAAGTCAGTTCAGAGACAGCTTAGCTTTTTTGAAATGCCCAGTGTCCCTCTCTGCCAGCAGCTGAGTTGGTCAAACACTGTGGCCCTTCCTGGCTGCTTTGTTCAGGTCCTCCAGGGAGCAGTAACCTTAGGTGTGGGGACCGAGAAGATGGGAGAACCTATCTTCTGGTTGCCTCTTCTGTGTCTGTGGAGAAGAGCAAAGAAAATCTGTGATATCCCTTCTTCAATCATGGGCAGCTTGTACTATAGCAAGGACAAAGGACTCATATACAGTCCTTTGGACTTAAGCCCAGGTTGGGAGAAATAAGAACTTCTGTGTTAGTTTTCTACCAACTGAGAGAGGTGGCAGGAACACAGGCATGAGTTGTGAGCTGTCCAGTTGCTAATGAAGGCAGATCCTCTTGCGTTAGAAGATCCAGTGTCCATAAGAAAGAAGAACTTATAAAGGAGATACTGTGATTTTACCTCCACAGGACTTGGCTTATGTCTAACTTAAGGGAAGGAGAATGACAAAGATGTTGGGTTGCACAGGGGACAGAATCTAAGGTAAGGCCCAGAGGCAGAATGTTAGTCCATGATGCTTTGGTGCCCTCCTGAGAACCAGCTGTGAAATCACCAGGAATTAAATATAACCATTCTTAAAAATTAAATAGCAGAAACTCATAGTCAAATAAATCGTGCTTAAGCTGGGCATGGTGGCATATGCCTATAATCCCAATGGCTGGGGAGGCTGAGACAGGAGGATCATGAGTTCAGAGCCAGCCTCAGCAACAGCAAGGTGCTAAGCAACTCAGTAAAACCTTGTCTCTAAATAAAACACAAAATAGAGTGGGGGATATAGCTCAGTGGTTGAGTGCCCCTGAGTTCAATCTTCAGTACCTCATAACCCCCCACCAAAAAAACTTTGCTCAGAGCAAAGGTGATAAAAATTCAAAACACCTGGTTAGTTTACCAGATTTTACTTTTATCAGGATGGTGGGAATATTGTACAGTGCTGTTGCTGAGTATCTCTTCCCAATCCCAAACTCAGTGACATCATGGGAATATTCACATCATGGAAGTTGGCAAATGCTAGAAGTCAGCAAATGGAAGCTGATGGTTAAATATTTACTATCCTTCTGCAATATTTGTCAGGCATTGTTGCAAGGAATGTATTTATATCAGGACATATAACACTTAAAGAATTAGTGAAATATATGAATGAATATGGCCACCTAGAAGATTTCCAACTTTGACCCAAAGACTCTTTCACCTTTCCAACTCCTAAAATCCCATCTATGCAGTCCTTTGTTACTTCTGGCCACCACAGGACCAAACCTACCTTTATTTTAAAAAATGAGTATATTCCTTTACACCCCACCACCCCTAAATATCCATATCCTTAATATCTTGCTCCCTAATCCTCTCAACTGAAAGAAACAACCTAGTTTGGGGTTTCCCATTGGGATTTACATGTATGGCAATGGAGTCTAGTGCTAGCTCTTTAGAACTCTTTATTTCTAATGGTTGCGAACTAGAACACCGAATCTCTGGGGCTGGAACATGAGGTAAATGGAGAGCTAGTGGGAAGATGTTCAGGGGTAGGAAAGACATTTTTGAGTCATGAACTCCTGCCACTGATTCTGCCTATATTTAAATAAGTTCTGGATGTTTAAAACAACCTTGTCCTTCTATCACCCTGAAGTGTGTTCCAGTGAAAGCTACTTCTGTGGAGTGGTATGGCTCTTGGCTTCCATGCAGCTGTGTCAAAAGATCTTAGATAGACTAATGATACAGACCAATTATTTTCATCTCCCTAGGTAAATGGCATTAGAACAAAGGATCAAATCCATTATGCAATTAACATTGTTCATGAACTGAATAAAAATGTGTTCGAAATAAAACATTAATATTTAAAAGTGACACTGAATCCATAATTGCCTCCTGCCAATAACTGATGCTTTCCAGTGATGGGTACTAACCACACAATGACTGTTACTAAGGGCTATTAGAATTGTTGTCATTGCAAGACTAGGAACTAGATAGGAACTTGATGCCTACACACTAAATGAGGGCTTAGCTGAGGCAAATATAGCAGCTTCAGATGCTGGAGATCCCAGCTTTCAGTTATTTCCACTTTTATTTTTGTTTTTTAAGTTTTAAATTTGTTTTAATTAGTTCTACATGACAGTAGAATGCACTTTGATACATCATATATAATGGAGTATGATTTCTCATTCTTCTGTTTGTACATGATGTAGAATCACACTGGTTGTATAATTATATATGTACACATGGCAATAATGTCTGAATATTTCCACTTTTTTTTGTGTGTATGTGGTGCTAGAGATTAAACCCTGGGCACTGTGTATGCAAAGCAAGCACTCTACCAACTGAGCTATATCCCCAGCCCATATTTCCACCATTGATACAGATGAAGAAGAGATTTCAAGGACAGAGAGATGGAAAAGATGTCAAAGAATCAGATTCTACTGTCAGTTCTGCCATTTTTTGGACTGACTTATTTTTCTTAACATGGATCCCTAATTCATTAAAGAATGTTCGAAACACTGCTTGGCTACAGCCCAAGAGTCAGTACCTTTCTGTGCTGTCACCAAAATATATTGAAATTAATTGTACTTTCCCCCTTTTCAGTGTATGGGGGAACTCCTTGAAGTTAGAATCCACATTTCTTTCCTCTTAAATGGGCAGTGCTAGGCAGTGTTTTGCTTGTGATGGGTGATCAGAGAATCTTTTCTAATGAAAGGACTTCGAGGATAAAACTGAATGGAAAATATGTGGAAAAGTGTGCAAACTGTGAAGAGATATTATCAGCAGAAAACTTCTTAATTTATTCATGATCCTTTCATTTATCACACTAATACTTCCAAAGTGGTGAGCAGAAATAAATCTGATAAAAAATCAATTAATTCCACAGCAGTAGCAAACACCAGCATCATTGCTCTGATTCATGATTAAAGGAGAAGCAATATTTTGAATGAGAAACCCAAACTAGGAACCTAAAGAGTGCCTCTGACTGGGTGAAAGCCATCTCAGCAAGAAAGAAGCACGCTTTCAGAAAGCCAGAGAGAGGAGTGCCTCTTTTAGGAAGGAGCCATCCTGGGGTGGCACAGAGAGCATGTATGAGAACTACTGGGGACGTCCTTGAGCCTCATCTCTGAAGCTGTACTCTGAATGCACCAAATGACCCCACAAAGAAACAAGTGTTTTCTTCCATAGTACATTTTTAAAAAGCTTGTTATTTACAACAAATTAGTAGTTTTTGTTGTTTATAAGTAAGTGGTACTACAAACACACTCTTGCTTGTAGGTTACAGACCACAAATAAAGAAATGTAGTTTGGGCTCATGCATTGCTGGTGGGACTGCAAATTGGTGCAACCAATCTGGAAAGCAGTATGGAGATTCCTTAGAAAACTTGGAATGGAACCACCATTTGATCCAGCTATCCCACTCCTCAGTCTATACCCAGAAGACTTAAAAACAGCATACTACAGTGACGCAGCCTCTTCAATGTTTATAGCAGCTCAATTCACAGTAGTTCAACTGTGGAACCAACCTAGATGCCCTTTGATAGATGAATGGATAAAGAAACCGTGGTATATATACACAATGGAATATTACTCAGCAATAAAATAATAAAATTATGGCATTTGCAGGTAAATGGATGGAGTTGGAGAATATCATGCTAAGCAAAGTAAGCCAATCCCAAAAAAACCAAAGGCCAAAGGTTCTCTCTGATAAGTGGATGCTGATCCATAATGGGGGAGGGGACACGGGAAGAATGGAGGAACTTTGGTCAAAAGGGAGGGAGGAGGAGTGGGCATGGGACAGTAAAGATGGTGGAATGAGATGGACATCATAGCCCTAGCTTCATGTATGACTGCATATATGATGTGGTTCTACATCATGTACAACCAGAGAAATGAAAAGTCGTGCTCCATTTGTGTACAATGAGTCAAAATGCATTCTGCTATCATGTATACCTAAGTAGAATAAAAAAAAAAAAAAGAAATGTAGTTTGGTAGGTTAAAGTGTGTTTATAGAAACAAATGTGGTAGAATAATTTAAATTGGGCTGATTCAGAAAATCTTGGATAAGTTAAAACTAAAAGAACATCTTTATTCTGAGGCCACAGTAATTGAAAGATTTTTACCATTTCAGTCTCTATATGGAGGAGGGAAGGGCAGTGGAGACATTTCATTCCAAAAGGAATATGGGGCGCAATGTGTCTTCAGGGATTTTATACTTATGAGTACATGTGTGCATGTGCATATGTTTACACATACATATTCATACACATATGTTACACACATGTACACACATGCACACATGCATATTCATATGCATATGTAGCAGTTGGACAAAGGAATGTACTAGATTTATTACCATCCCTGCCTTCAGGCACATGAATGTTTCTAATATACAAAAGAGCAATTTATTTTATCTTTCTAAAACTCTGCCTCTTTATTCTTTGGAAAACACATAATTCCTGAAAGCTTTGTTCTTATGCTAAAGGATATTTCATCTTGTTTTCATTTATGTTCATTTTTCTGTTTTTCTCACGCACAAGGGGACCTGATGCTTCATGTCCTCACAATGTCCACCTTGTATTCAGGGTGTCCTTGGGTGTCGCCTGATCTGGAAGCTGTCCCTCATCCCCAGCCAGGTCTTGGTGTTCCTCTCATATCATGTGCTCTTATAAAACCTCCAAAAAGCCATCTTGCATTTCCTCTGACAAGGCTGCCATAGGCCATTATGGAAATGCTCCTCATTCCCACTGGAATAAATAAAAACAGCTTTTATTTTTTCACTAGGCTGAGTTTGGTTGGGATGAGGATTATATAGGCCTTCTTTAACTTCTTATCATGTATCTATTATAGTGTCTGACAGGTGGAGTAAATCTTGTGGAATAAATGATCTTGGTGAAATAAATGAATAAATAGGCAAATGATTATATAAAGAATTGTACACACACACACATACACAAATAATTTGTTTTGGTCAATTTTACTTTTCTGGTTAATCCCATGTAGCCCAAGCATTCATGATGCATACACTCATCAATGGGGCACACACAGTGGTAGATAAGCACACCCAGAAAACACACATGCATGCCTGTACACACACACACACACACACACACACACACACACACACACACTGAGTCTGAGTGATAGCTCTTGATCAGAGAGCACTTCTTGGCTGCTCTTCCTTGAAAGTAAAGCCCACGTACTTTCCCTGTACTAAAGGCCCCTGAGCTGACTCCCAGTTCTGGGCTACCTGCAGAGTTCTTATAGCTTACAGGGGGTATGGACGGCATTTCTGTGGTGGGTTATGACAGGCCAGACATAGTAGCACTGAAAATTCATTTTCATTATTATTCAGAGACACAAAGGAAAAAAACTAAAGAAACTGGACAATGACTTCCCATCCAGCCAGATACTCTGCCTCCTCTCTGAACTGCTTGCCAGAGCCTGGTCAGGTGTCTGGTGCTCGTGCTAATGCCTCATAAAGGCCTTTCAGTCTCTGCATCTGGCCCCGTAGAACCGCCTTCACTGCCTCATTGCGGAAGGTAAAGATAAAGGGATTGAGGAAGGGGGTGAGGATGGCTGTTACCAAGGCTACAACCTTATTGACTTCTACAGAGTGTGTTTTGCCAGGCCTGATGTACAGGAAGATGGTGCTACTGTACCCAATGAAGACCAGGGTGAGGTGAGATCCACATGTGGAGAAAGCCTTCTGGCGGCCACTGCCAGAGGGGATCCGCAGCACAGTGCTCACAATGTAACCGTAGGAAATGAGAGTCACTAGGAAGGAGCTTAGGACAAAGGCCAGGGCCATCACAAAGTCCCAGGTTTCCAGCAGGTGGGTGTCAGAGCAGGACAGCTGCAGCAGAGGTGCATTGTCACAGAAGAAGTGGTTAATGATGTTGCCATGGCAATAGTTGAGATGAGCTCTGGAGACGACAGTGGGTACCATAGCTAGGAATGGAGTGGCCCAGGCAGCCCCAGCCAGTCGGACACACATAGCCCAGCTCATCAAGGTTCCATAGCGCAGTGGGTGGCAGATGGCCACAAAACGGTCAAGGGCCATATCTGACAGAATGAGGAAGGAGGTGGAACCCAGGGAAAAGTAGAAGTAGAACTGGAGCATGCAGCCAGTGAAGGAGATGACTTTGTGAGAGACCAGCAGATCAGACAGCATCCTGGGTACTGCAGTCATGGTCACCAAAATCTCCAGCAGGGAAAAGTTTCCCAGGAAGAAGTACATGGGAGTATGTAGGTGAGTGTCAGCTATAACCATGACTATGATGAGGGTGTTTCCCAGGAAGGCAAAGAGATACAATATGAGGAAAGGTCCATACAGAAGAACCTGTAGCTCACCAAAAGAGGAGAAGCCCAAGAGGACAAATTCAGTGTGGTTCAGATTTGCCATGGTCCAGGGCTTGTATCTCTGTGTGAAAGGGAAACAAGGAACAGAAGAAAAGCAGAATCATTGACCATGAAACTGTGGACCGGAAATAGGCAGGAATAGGAAGGCAAGGAGCCAGTTGGTGATACAGAGAGAAAAAGCAATAAAACAAAAATGGGAATATGAAAATCACACAGAAACAGGGAGCGGGGAAGTGAGAGATGTGGCAAGCCATTGAGAAGAGGAGGGAAAAACAAGAACAGATTAAGAAAGAAAACAGAGCAATAGACATGGACATTCAGAGAGAAATCAAGAAGGAAATAAAAGGGAAATAAAAGAGACAAGGAATTGAGGAACACCACATATGGGAGAAGGAGAAACAGAGACAGATAGGAGGAAACATGGAAGGAAAGAGGGAAGATTAGTGTAAATCACCCAGAACCCCAAGCATAGGTTGGTGCTGGGACCCTGTGCTGTGCACCAGAAGTTCTCCACCAAGACCCTTTTAAAGGGGCCCTGGAAATCTCTCTGCACTGTCTTTCTGAAGACTCTCACTTGTTCACATTTTGCAGCTATGACCATGAAAGTAGCAGAAAGTCAGTGTTTTGGGTTAATAAATTAGCTTTCTTTAGAATAACCCTCTGGTAGTGCTTACAAAGACGGAGAGCAGAAGGACATCAAGGCCAGGGATACCTGTGGGAATCCAGGCAGCTGCTCTGCCAGTGTCTGCCAGGTCCTCAGGGATGTGCCTGATGGCCTTCTTTACTGCTGTGGAGTCCCTTCCCCTTCCCTTCATGATGCAGAGCATGAGCTATGGGCCAGTGGGGTGGGGGCTACCTCTGCTGGATTCTGAATCCAACACTTACTCATTGTGGACCATAAATCTGCTCCTCTTTTACTGACTCCTTCAGAGTCTCTTTACTCAGAGACAAAATGAAGATAGTAATGATACTTAGCCTCTAGGGTTATTGTACAAGATTAAATAGGTAAGCCACTAAGTACAGTGACTTACATGTTCTGTACTAAGAATTCAACAAATACATGTTGCCCTTTTATCATTGTTCTTGTATTTGTCATTGCTACTGAAGCTTAAATTTTCTTGGTCTTCCATCTCTCCATATTTCTTTAATGCCCATGTGTGTGTGGTGTGCACTGTGAGCTACTAAAAGGATACCGAGAAGCATTTTAGACACAAAAGCACATACACATCACAACAGACCTATCAGGAGTGGAGAGAGCAAAGCTGTATACAGGTAACTCTTCTCCTTTCCTGACTCCCTAAAAGCTTCATCTGAGGTAGTGTCCCATCCACCTAGCAATCATATTCCAATTTAAAGAAGCCTTCTACCTCCATCATTGACAAACCTTAACAGTAGGTCAAATCTACACCCAGTATTGACTAAATCCCAATTCAGTCCTAGGTCTCTGCTAATGAGAACCTGATGGATATACAAACAAGCCACTCACCTTAGCGACTGAGCAGTCTCCTTGTACTGCTCTCATGTAGACACCTATGCCCAGAGACTCCCGACTATTGGGCCCACTTTGTGACATGGGTGACAGAAGATATGCCATCCATTGCCCTTTGCTGGTGTCTTACAGCTGGCAGGGGAGGACAGAGCTTCATGCACAGCTGGGCAGGGAGGGCACTGCTAGTTGAGTGAGTCCACAAACTAAACATCACCAGTGCTTATGCCGGTCTCCTAATTCAAGTTCAGCCTGTCTCACTACAAAGCTCAGGTGGCAACACTGATGTGGGTCTTTGAGTGGGGAAAGAAGTCCTTTGAGAGACCAGAGGGGACAGGGACTGTTTCTTCTCTCCCCGGGATGAGTGTTCTTGGTTCTATCTGCCAGTCTCCAAACCCTGGGTTTCTTGACGATGGTTAGAGCTGAGCTCACGCCGGATGGGAGCTTGCTCTCCAGCATAGCATTCTCTGTGGGAATGAGGGGAAGGCAGTGGGCCCCCCGGGACTACTGAGACACTGGTGATGCTCCTTAGGCTAATGAGAGGCCCTCTGTTCTGATGAAGTAACATTGACAAGGAGATCTGAGTCAAGACAGGGTGCATGGGCTTAAGCTTGGTTCCATGGCAATGCCTACCTCTTGGCAGTTTCTTTCCTTCTAGGATAATGGAAAAATTAAAAATTAAAAAAACCAAGATCATAGTGAAAAGTTACAAAGGAATTTCCCCAGCTGGACTAAAATTAGAACAAACTGGGTATATGGCCAGGGCTAGATTTAGAGTTTCCATTTGGAAATTTGTCTCCCTCCCAGATCCAGGATTTTGGTATCTAGGGAGACAGTGAATAGAGGTTCTGAAACATAGTGCCCTCTTTTTAAATTCTCCCAAGTGTTAACTGAATCAAAACAGTAAACTTGAGAGAAAAAGTCTATCTCTTGGAGGAAGGGCCCCTGATAGACTTGTCTGGGACCTGGCCAGCCTGAAGGCTTTGTCTCTGACTCCCATGCACACCTTGGGTCCATAATAGATGACAAAGAAGGTGCACCCAGGAATCTTGACTCACAGTCCTTTATTTCAGAGATATTCAAACTTTTTACAGGTGACTCCACCTGCACCCACAGATGAGATAAATCACACAAAGATACCAAGCAAAATCTTTACAACTGAAGTAACACAAATGAGACCCAAGTTTAAGAACAGCCATGGGTGGGAGGGGTTGAACAGATCATCAGGCCTGAGCCTTGAATTAAATTTGCAGGGTTGAACCAAAGATGGCAAAGAATTTAGGTCATTAAGAGTAGAAGTGGGGGATGATGCAGAAAGGATGCTAATAGAAGCTTTAGCAGGTGGACAGAGTTGATCCAAACAGAGTTGCAGGCAGGATATCTTGAGAATAGACAGACAAGAGAACAGGCTGGGTTTAAGGGGACTTTCATGACTGTATCCATGATCTGCTCCTGTAAGCAAATAATCCAAATCTGGTACTTAAACAATGCAACTTCATTACTTGATGGATTCTATAGACTGGAAGCTTGCCACAGGCCTCAATGGGATAAAACCAATGTTGCTCTCTGGGGTGTCCTTATCTTCTCCAGCTTTTAGAGGCTGCTCATGGTTCAGTAGCTCATGGTTCCTTACCTCAGGATTCAAAGACTCCACATGGCATCTCTGTGACTATTCTTCTGACATCACATGCCCCCCTGACTGAACTCAGAGGGAAGTTTCTCCACATTTATAGGTTCCTTGAGTCAGATTTAGCTCACCTGGATCATTGAGCATAATTCCCCATCTCAAGATCCTTAACTTAATTACATCTGCAGCATCCCTTTTGTTAAGAAGGACAACACATTCACCTGTTCCAGTGATGTGGGTCTAGACATTTTTGAGAGGCCTACCGTTGTGACTATGTGCAGCTTTTGAGTCTTGCAAGTCCCTTCTCTGGCCAGATTCAGTCATTTAAATACAGATATATACATTTATCCAGAAACACACAGTGTCGACTCTGTTAAATGATAACATGGCACAGCCTCCACAACCCAGGAGCAAACTCCTGAATCTGTTCCTGTTCCCCTTGGGACTGCAAGCATGGGGAGCAATGTGAGTTCTTATTTCCACTGTAGCCTTCCCAAAGACAAGAAGCCAGGACTGAAGGGGCCATGGTGATTATTCTCGTGCCTTGGTTTTCTGCCTCCTGGGCTCCCCCGGGTTTGAAGAGCCACATTGCATCCTTTCCATTAACCTCTTCCCTCACTTGGCAAGATGAATGGGAAATGCGGTTGCTCTCAGGGGGTCCTCTGAGTTGAAGGTCTGTAGTTGGCTGCAGTTTCTTCCTTAATCACTTCTCCATCTTTTTTTTTTAATATTTTTTTAGTTGTAGATGGACACAATGTCTTTATTTTATTGCTGTGTATGTGGTGCTGAGGATGGAACCCAGGGCCTCACGCATGCGAGGCAAGTACTCTACCGCTGAGCTACAATTCCAGCCCACTTAATCCATCTTTTAACACAGTCTGTACTTTCTTAATGGATATGTTCAGTGTTGTGCTTCTTGGATACTTTGATTGACTCTCATACCAACATCATCTCCTTCGGCCTCTGACTGAGAGCAAGCCTCCTCTTCCTCCTGTGCCTCCCATGTCACTGTGGTACCATCAGCTATGGCAGGGGCTTGTTCCAAGCAAACCCAGGCAACCTGTAGCACAAGAGTTTCCCTGTGGCTTTTCATGGTGATCGCGTCTCTGAACTTCCTCCTTACCCTCTGGAACAACAAAGTTAAAGAGGTCCCTTGTGATGCTGGGAAATGATGCTATCGACTTTACTGTCAACTAACTGTAACCTAAATCAGATTCAGGTGGAACAATCCTCACCATGGATTCTAAAGTAATATGGAAAGTACTTGCAAAAAGCTGAAACATCTCTATTTCCACCACCAAATAGTATGGAATCATCACATTTGAGACCTTGGAACTGGGCAACCCTCCGTCCTACCCCCCAAATACAACACATTTGCTCATCAGTTACTAATAATCTAAGCTACTTCTGGTTTCAGTAATTTTGTAATGCAATTATTGCTTTATTTTTGAAAATGTAAAGGAACAAAATACTTAAGTGGGGAAAGACTATGAGGAGAAAGGAGATGCAGATAGCTCCCAGAGGAAGTCAGATTGTACCATGACCATCTTGTAATGTGCATTTCTAGGGATGGATGGGAGAGATCCCAGAGACCAAAGTGAAATTTGTGACCCCTCTGCTCAGGTTCTGCTATACTATTTCCTGGGATCTCTTGACCCATTCACTTGCATTATCAGACTCAATCTCATTACACTGTGCCAGGCCATTAAGTCAGAGGCAGATAATTCCATGGTGCCTTCTTGTTCTTGGATGTGAAATATCAAATTCTGTCATTACTGCAAAACATCTCTGGTTTTCTGAAAGATCCACTTGGAGCAGTATGAGGATAAGATGATAGAGGTGAATGGAGAACATCGGTGTTTGGTGGTTGGGAAAGAAGTATTTATAATCAGTTTTAGGGCACTACTTAACTCACCTCTTTTTGCTGGTGGTGAAGGGAGGAGGAAAGGATTGGATGTCTGACTCTAGGTGTTTGGATTCTTATTGGTATGCTGCAGGAATCCTCTGTTTTTGTGGCATTCTTGGACTCTGAAAGCTTCATATTGCTGATGTGACTCCTTATATCTCTTGTTTTTCTGCATCCAATCTCCAACTTTCTCTTAGCACGTCTCTTCAGATTTTTATTGCTGGCAGGGAGTGGGAGTTACGTCCTTGACTTCAACACGCTAACAAATCAGGGTAGGGTTATGTCATCCTTGCAAGGATGAATCTTAGGATAGGAGGGAAACAAAACTCCGGCGTTAAGGGAGAAGAGGTGACTTTCTAGTTATCTATTGCTAACCTCAAAACTTATTATGTCTCAAAATTATTTCCCATTCATGCTACATGTCTATCAATCATTGCCCAGGAACTAGACTCTGCTCATGATTATTGCTCAGGGCCCCATGTTGACAGAAGCTCCATTTTAACACATTTTTCCATGACCCCAAAGGCAGGGAAAGAGAATGGTGAATCAAATGCCGGCTCTCCAGGCTTCTGCTCAAAGTGATTTGTGTCACTTCTATCCACAGCTCACTGGCCCAGGCAAGTCACTTGGCCATCCCTGAGTTCAATGAAGCAAAAAGTGTGGCTTTTCCTCTGGGAGCATCAGCTTCAGGAAGGACAACAGTGACGGGTGAACAGCAACTGTATATTACAGGATTTTTTTATTGTTGTTTTGAACTTTTTCTCTTCCTTGTGATATTTAGATTTGATTTATCAAATAATATAGATAATTTCAGTTGACCAGTCCCTGTCATTGTCAAGCTACAGAATATTTGAAATGGTCATTGCATTATCATTCTCTCTCCCTCTTTCTTTCTTGCTCCCCTACGTCCTCCTTCTCCCCCTCCTTCCTGTTTTCCTAGACATATGCATTGCATTGACAGATTATCTGGAACAACCATAACCCTGGCTCTATACCCTATGCTTCTGAAAAAATAAATTCCAGATGGTTCCAACAGATTTTATGTAAAATGTAACAAATGAGAATTTTTCCTTTTTAATTAATTTAGGATATGAATGTAGGCTTTTTCTAAGGAAAACACAGATCCCAGGAGACTAAAAACTGCTAAATGGAACTGCATAAGAATAAAATATTTATGCATGATAAGAACAAAATATAAAAATAAAAAACATATGAAGTAAAGGTTTATTTGATTTACACACAAAATTATCTTGCAAACCAATAAGTTCATTAAAGAGAAATATAAACATTTCTATAAATTAGAAAAAGAATTTGGCCTTGTTCACAATTAAATTTAAAGATAATTTAAGCTGAGCACTGTGGTGCCGGGTACTTGAAGGTCAACGCAGGAGAATCTCAAGTTCAAGGCTAGGCTCAGCAACTTCGTGAGATTCTGTCTTGAAATAAAAAATAAGGGTTGGGGGTGAAGCTCAATGATAGAGTGCCCCTGGGTTAAATCCCCAGTTCTGGAAAAAAAAATTAACCAGAATAGTTTTCGAGTAACAGTGCTTTTTGACAGTGTGTTGGAGCACGTTGTCACACTAGTGATGAAAGGGACTGAGAAACCATATTTGATGAAGACGGGTATCACCATACATTATAAAAACATGCACACACACAATTACAATGAGTGAATCATTTTGAGAAGGAAAGTGCGCAGTTGGAACAATCCTTGTAGTGGCGTAAAGGAGATGTGAGGGTGTGGGCATTTACACCCCTGCACCAGTAGGGCCTTGGAAGCAGGATGTCTCTGAGGAGGGGCTGTAATATTGGAGGAGGCGTTTCTCTTTGGGGGTGGTTTCTGGGGAGAGCCTCAACTGTGGCTAGAGAAGTGAGTACCTTGGTCCTCTCACCTGGCAGCATCCACTCTGACAGGGCACCTGGATGTGTCTGCAGAGGTCAGGGGAGGCATCTTCAAGAGAGTGATATTATCTGACGCCTGGAGCTGACTCAGAAGAGCTGGGCAGGAGGCAGAATAAGCATTCCAAGGGAAGGAGAAGTGGGTGTCAAAGCCCTCGAAGGAACTAGGAGAACCTCGGTGTTTGGGGGCGGCATGAGGTAAAGGAAGAACAAGAGGTGATTTTAGAGAAAAACATTTCTAGAGGACTTGAGGCTTTAGCCAGAGGGCAATGAGAGAGATTTTAGTCATGGGAGAGAGCTGACCTGAGAATGTGCTTTAGAAGCTCACTGGGCCTGCTATGAGAGCAGAATAGACAGAGAGAGGCGAGGTTAGACATGAAGCTCAGGTAGGAGGCTTTGGTGACAGTCAAGTAAAGGATTCCTTCTCATTTCCTCTTTTGTGGACAAAGGACCTATTCGTGGGGGTAATGGCCTTATCTGTAATAATGAACACATTATTAACATGATAACACTTATTAGGGTAATAAACCCATCTGTTTTACTAGGTCACAAAATGGCTTTTCCTTTCTTTGGGCCAAGATGACTTCTTTTTCACCTGTGTTCCCAGTGGGAAAGTTGAACATAGACATGGATGATCTTGGACTTAACACTGTTTACCAAATAGTTTTATCTACCTATAAAATTAGTAACCTACCATGAGTTTATGCATGGGATCAGGTGTGGCCTGTAACAGTCCTTGAAGATATTCAGAGAGAAGTTGGCTTTGCGAAGGGTTGTAAGAACAACCAGTGGGGAGGCTGGGTGGAGGCAGAGAGGCTCAGTCCTCTACCAGGAAGACAAACAATGAGCTCTATTCCTGTTCCACGACTTTGGTCAAGGTAGAGATGGAACAAAAATTGCATATCATATACATCGATGCCCTGATATCATAGATGAGGAAAGCAAACCCAGAGGCATGCTAATAAACACCATTGCACAGCTATTAAGTATAAAAGGAATAAGCATTCAAGTTTCCTGACTCCAATTTTGTGAATTTATTCTTGATGTTATCCTGAAATCCTTCCACTTTCACCAAAGATGTTGTGCACTTTAAAATTGTATGTTTTCAAAATTGTGGATTCTACTGGAAGGAGATATCTGTCTTCCCTTTTACAAAGAAAATTCTCTATTCTCAAAGGAGGGTTTGCAGAAAGTTACTCAAAAACATTTTAAAAGAACTTGGCCAAAGAGACGTCTGTTTGGAGAAATGTCTGGGAGTCACTTGTCACATTCTGATATCTGTTAGGGTTACATAAGCTTTTTCCTCCTCCTAGATTCTCTTTGGCTCTCCCACCGCACATGTCTACTCCACCCCAAAGCCACATTCTAATAACCACACTTTCTCTTCTTACTCTATTTGTCTCCTGATTCATACCAGGGTTATCTTCATCCTTTGCCTGCCTTTACCTCATCGCCCATCAGGCCCCTAAAGAGGAGCAACATCCTCTGTTACGTATTTGGATTTATTTAAAAAAAATTTCAACTTAACTAAGTAAATTTCATGCAGTAAATGGAATATTTTTAAGTGCAAGTTGTAATGAGTTTTGACAAATTTATATCCACTCCAAATTTCCACTGCAATCAAATTATAGAACATGTTCATCACCTGACAGGTTTCTTTGTGTCTCTTCCAAGTCAGTATCCAATCCCATCCTCAGTTTCAGGCAACCATTTGCTTTCTGTTACTATAGATTTAAGATTTTTTAAAAAAAATTCTTAAGTTTATTAATAGACTAATAAAGCATTGGTTGTTATGTCTAGATCCTTTAGCTTAACATAACCTTTTAGAAACTCATTCATGACTCCTGGTGATGTGTCTATTAATAGTGCATTCCTTTTAATTGCCTACTAGTTTTCCACTGTATGGATATTCCACAATTTATTTGTCCATTCACTGATCAATTATCATTTGAGTTGTTAGTAGTTTTTTAAAATAAGTCCATAAATACATTGTTTGGTATGTGGACACATAGTTTCATTTATCTTGGGAAAGTGAATGATGCATTATGGGTAGGTATGGTAGGTGTATGTTTAATTTTTGTTGTTCGTACTATTGTACGTATTGAGCACTCTCATTAGCCAGGTATGTAAATTCTAGTTGCTCCAGATATTCACCAACATTTAGTGTGCTTAAAATCAATAGAAGATATATGTTTGGATCTGAGTCTGAATTCTCTATTATATTTGTATATGTGCTCATTTACTGTACTATCTTGATTACTGTGGCTTTATAGTAGGTCTTGAAATTAGATATTATGAGTACCCACCTCCAGATTTTTGTTTTTCTTTTTTAACACTGTTTTGGCTATTCTAGGTCCTTCACAATTTGGATCAAATTGCATTGAATCTATAGACTAATTTGGAGAGAACTGACATTTTAACAAAATTGAGTTCTCTGATTCATGAAAATAGAATATTTCACCATTCACTTAGGTCTTCGATTTTTCTTGGAAATGTTTTATCGTTTTAAGTGTGTAGATCTTACCTATACATTGTTAAATGTATTCCTTCATTTTCTTCATGTTTTTGGATGTTATTGCAAACTATATTTTTATATTCCCATTTACAATGTTTATTACTAAGAAATAGCAATACCATAGATTTTGTATATTAATCTTTTATCCTATGGCTTTAATAATCACATTTATTAGTTCTACTAGACTTTTTAAGATTCAGCATATGGGAGTAGGTCATCTTTAAATAATTTTATTTCTTTATTTAATAACTGTATGCTTTTAATTTCATTTTTTTTTGCTTTATTGAATTGGGTAGGAATTCCATTACAATGTTGAATAGAAATAGAGTAGATATTCTTGCCTTGGTCCCTATCTTGCAGGAATAGTATCAAGTCTGTCATGAGTAAGTTTGATGTTAGTTCCGGGTTTTTTTCTAAGATTCTGTTTATTAGTTCAGGGAAGATCTCTTCTGTTCCTAGTTTGTTCAGTTTTAAATCAATGGATGTTGATTTGTGTGAATTGCCTTTTATGCCCTTACAAAAATGATTAATGGGGGACTGGGCATCTCAGTGGTAGAGTTGCTTACCTAGCACATGTGAGGCACTGAGTTCAATCTTAGCACCACATAGAAAGAAATAAATAAATAAAGCACAAGGTGTCCATCTACAACGAAAAAAATTAAAAAAATGATCCATGGGGCCAAGCACAGAGGCACACGCCTGTAATCCCAGAGGCTTGGGAGGCTGAGGCAGGAGAATTGTGAATTCAAAGCCAGCTGCAGCAACTAGGCAAGGCCCTAAGCAACTCAATGAAACCCTGTATCTAAATAAAATACAAAAAAGGGGCTGGGGATGTGGCTCAGTTGTCGAGTACCCCTGGGTTCAATCCCTGGTACCCACCCCCCAAAAAATGATACATGGCTTTCCCCCTTTCATTCTGTTAACACAGTGAATTACATTGATTGATCTTCTAATGTTAAATAACCTTGCATTTCTAAGATAAAATCACCAATTTGTTGTGATATATTATCTTCCCTACACATTGCTGGATTTGATTCTTACAATATTTTGTTAAAATTTTTTGCATGTTGTTCATAGGAATATTTGTGTGTTGATTTATTTTCTTGTATTGGTTTTGGTGTCAGGATAAACCTGGACTTATAAAATGAATTGGGAAGTATTCCTTTCTCAACTTTCTAGACAATTTTGTGTAGGATTGCTATTATTCCTTCCCTAAATATTTGATAGAATACACCAGTAAAGCCATCTGGATTTGGATCTGGAGTCTTCTGTGCAGGAAGGTTTATAAGTATGAATTCAATTTACTTGATATATTTAGGAATATGCAGTCGTTCTACTTATTTTTGAGTGGGTTTAGGCAACTTTTATTTTTCAAAAGATTTTTCATTTTATCAGGTTTGTCAATTGGTATTTGAGGTATCTTATTTTGTTCTATTCAATTTAAAGTTAAATCTTAATTACATCTCTGTTCATTTGGAAATGACAAAAAATTGACCATAGAGGTGTAGCTAAGAAAGAATAAGGCATCCACATAGTGGAATATTATGTGAAAAAAAGAGTCCAGGCAATACAGGTTCACATGGAAAGGGATCTTCATTTGTTAGTACACGCGAAATAAAAGGTTGCAAAGCAAATTTGCACAGCATTCTTTTAAAAAGACAATGGAGATCCAAACTTAGAACATTTCTCTAAAATCATGTATCAAACTGGTTGGGTTTTGGCATTTTAAGGAAGTGAGAAGGAAGATTATTCTCGATTTATACCCTAAAGCACCAGTTGACATTCTCAGATTTAATGAGCATACTTACAATGAAAATCAAAACCCAGATAAATGTTTTATAACCCTCACTTTTTCCATTTTCTCCAGCACCAAGCAGATTTCCGATTTACATTTTATTGATTCTTCCAGGTTGTGAATATAGCTGCCTACAGAGGCTTCCGTCTGCTCTACCCACTTTGAAGTGGCCCAGATGGTAATCAGAAACTGCCGCAGAAAAAAGTGGCAGGGAGAACTTTGGGCGAATGTATACAGCTGTGCGCATGCTCAAGAGTGGAACCCTAAGGCACTCCAGAGTGGAGCTTAAGTCCGGGGCAGAGCCTCTCTACAGCATCCTGTGGGGTCCACAGTACCAAGAGTAGCAGCCTGTACAAAACGAATGGTTTCATAGGGGATTTGTGATAAAGTTAAGGCTGTGATCAAAACCAATGTGCAGGGCCTCAGGGAAGTTGGCGGGTGGTTTAGAGCCCAGTTGTGGTGCCCCTCCTATTGAAGGAAGGAGCTGATTTGGGCTCTGGGGAGGTAAGAGGATCCTGGGAGTGACCCGGGATGAAAAGCAGATGTCTTTTGGAAACCTAGGCTTGAGGTCTTTGGGAAGGTGGCTCGGCATTAAGAAGTCCCTGATGGGAAAGATTTCAGGTTTTTCCACTAAACAAAAACTTCCAAAAGTTCTGAAATTTAATTGATCAAAAATAGAAATAACTAAAAGTTTTTTTTTTTCTGTTCTTCCCAGGCTGATTGCTTAGGGAGTCCCTGAACCTGGGCTAATTAAGAGAAGGTACCTCAGTGACTAAGTCCTCTTGGGAAGGAGGAGGGAGGGAAGGCGAGGGGATACCCTCAACGCTGCACAACACTGTTATTACTGGACTTCTTCTTGAGCCTGCGTGAGGACAACTTCCTTCTTCATGGTGAATGGAGACAGCAGCAGCTCACGTGACTCAGTACCAGCAGTTCAGGAATGAACAAATCCTCTCCATAGAGGTGAGTGCCTTCTCAAGCGTTCCCCTACGTGAAGGAGACAGTAGGAGGGATCCGGTGGGCAGTGCTGGGCCTGGCTGCCTTAAAGAACCAGGACACCTGCATCCGGAGCAGTGGGCTAGGTGGGCAGCAGAGCAGACAAGCTCAGCCCCAAGTCCTTCCCACACAGCAGAGAGCACCTTTAGCACTGCAAAACCTTCCCAGTGCTGGACACAGCACAGCTTCTTGACATTAGTGAGCTTCCTGGTTAGGACAGGCATTATTTATACCATGTATCATACATCTACCATTTAGGAAATATTTTCAGCATTATTTATTTGGCTTAAGAGCTTCACACACACACATACACACATACAAATATATGTTTAGTTTTTGGTACCAGGGACTGAACCCAAAGGCACTTAACCACTGAGCCACATCCCCATCTCTCTCTTTTTTTTTTTTGGTACTGGGGATTGAACTCAGGGGCACTCAACCACTGAGCCACATCCCCAGCCCTATTTTGTGTTTTATGTAGAGACAGGGTCTCACTGAGTTGCTTAGTGCCTCGCCATTGCTGAGGCTGGCTTTGAACTCGTGATTCTCCTGTTTCAGCCTCCCTAAGTGCTGGGATTACAGGCCTGAGCCACTGCGCCCGGCTCCCCATCCCTTTTTTAATTTTTATTTTGAGACGGGGTCTCACTGAATTGCTTTACAGCTTTGCTAAATTGCTGAGGCTGGCTTTGAACCTGTGATCCCCCTGCCCCAGCCTCCTGAGCCACTGGGTTATAGGTGTGTGCCACTGCACTTAGCTTACATGTTCATATGTATATATGTGTATACATATATCTATAAGTTTTATGTGCCAGTCTTGGAATACAGGTTTGAAGGTGTCCCTACCCCTCATAGAATTTATATTTGAACATCACAGATGAAAAATAAATAAAATAAAATTTCCTATACCTCTTCCTGACTTTATTTTTTCTATATAGTATGATTAATATACTAGTTTATGATGTGTTATATTTACTTTTCCTGTGTGTGTGATTTATATTCCCTGAATATAATAAATTCCACAGGGCAGGAATTTTCTTTTGTTCTGTTCATGACTCCATTTGTTCAAAGTTAAATGAAGAATGAAATAAACAATTAGACATATAAAGTCAGGCAATGAAAATTGCTATGAAAAAAGTGAAGCCCAAAAATAATGAGCATGCCTTTCTGTTTTGAGTAGGGCGACTGGAAAAGCCCTCGAAGAGGTGATCTTTGAGTATCGGGATAGTGAAGTGAGAGGGAGCCAGGCATCCCAGCATCTGCCGGTCCAGGGCCTGTTCCCTTCTGTGCCAGGTACTCTTCCTCCCAGGACTTTGAGGGAAAACAGAGTTAGAGAAGCTGGGTAGCTTTCAGAAATTATCCTATACCCCAGGGTTCTCATGTGGAGATCTTGCCACTCTGGCAGGTGGAGATTTTAAAGTCTGGCAACAGTAAGGATGCTGGTCCTAGTTGCCCACAGTGGGTCTCCATGTGACCATTACTGTCGAGATCTGGAATGCCTCTATGTCTTCTGGCACAGTTAACTGGGAGGGAATTGGGCAATTCCAGGACCAGAGTGGCCTGATTAATGCAGCCTTCAAACTGGCCTATTTAATGTAACTATAGTGCACCTATTAGAAAACATAAATAAGTGAAAGGAAGACCAGAAGATTAGAGAAAGGAGGTCAGAGGAGGAAGGAGGGGCGGGGAATAAATAATTTCTGGGAATTGAAATGCAGCCAATTATGTTATATGCATTTATGAATATGTTAGACTGAGCCCCACTATTATGTATTACTATAATGCACTAAAAAATAAAGAATAAAGTTAAACATATAAAATTAAAAACACAGTGGCTTATTTAAAAGGTCTTAGGCTCCTTCACCCCAAAAGAAGGTATATTCATTGGGAAGAGGGATGAGGCATAGGCATAGACCTTCACCTCATAGGCATCTCATTGTAGGGAGTGAGCACAGTGAAAAGGGAATCTCACTTTCAGACTCAAGGTGACAACAGTGAGTTCTGCTGTGTGCAGAGCACAGTGGCGGGGCACACTGCCCGATCCTCAGGTTGGAAATAGTTTCTCATCCTGATCTTTCTTCCTTCTCTCTTGGGAGCAGGACCATGTGGAGCAACACTCTTTTTCTTTCTTTTTCTCTCCAGGTTTCACAAGAAGCAGAAATGAGAACCCAGTGATGGACAATCATTCCAGTGCCACTGAATTCTGCCTTCGAGGCTTTCCTGGGTCCCAAGAACTACGCAGTGTCCTTTTTGCTGTCTTCTGCTTCTTCTACTTAGTGACACTCATGGGAAACATGGTCATCATCACCATTGTCTGTGTTGACAGACGTCTCCAGTCCCCCATGTATTTTTTCCTTGTCCACCTCTCGGTCCTGGAGATTCTGGTCACAACCGTAATTGTCCCTGTGATGCTTTGGGGATTGCTGCTCCCTGGGATGCAGACAATATCTCTGACTGGATGTGTTGTCCAGCTCTTCCTGTACCTTGCCTTGGGGACCACAGAGTTCGCATTGCTTGGAGCCATGGCTGTGGACCGTTATGTGGCTGTGTGTAACCCTTTGAGGTACAACATCATCATGAGCAGCCGCACCTGCAACTCTGTGGTAATTGTGTCATGGGTGTTTGGGTTCCTTTCTGAAATCTGGCCAGTTTATGCTACATTCCAGTTTACTTTCTGCAAATCCAATCTGCTAGACCATTTTTACTGTGACCGAGGACAATTGCTCAAACTATCCTGTGATGATACTCTTTTCACAGAGTTTATTCTTTTTTTGATGGCTGTTTTCATTATCATTGGTTCATTGACTCCTACGATTATCTCCTACACCTACATCATCTCCACTATCCTCAAGATCCCCTCGGCCTCAGGCCGGAGGAAAGCCTTCTCCACCTGTGCCTCCCACTTCACTTTCGTTGTGATTGGCTACGGCAGCTGCTTGTTCCTCTATGTGAAACCCAAGCAAACGCAGGCGGCCAAGTACAACAGGGTGGCATCACTGCTGGTTTCTGTGGTGACCCCTTTCCTGAACCCTTTCATCTTCACTCTCCGGAATGACAAGGTCAAAGAGGCCCTTCAGGATGGACTGAAACACTGCTGTCAGCTCCTCAAAGATTAGCCCTTTTCTAAGTCTGTTGTAGGTGGTATCTGCTCTCTGTGGATTATTTAGTATCTTAAGAAATCCTAACACCTCTCTGCCACATTGTACAATTCCCAGTTGTGCCATGGAAGTAGATAGACAGACAAAAACAAATTCCAGGCTTGGCCCATTAGAATCTCATAAATTTGATTTCCACCCATGTCTACTGTTGAATTCAAGAAAGCATGTGCCTGGGATGTGGGAGGAGCTAGAGAAGAGAAACCAGCTACTTATAATCCACTTATTAAAATGTATTTCCTGAGCTGGGCACGGTGGTGCATGCCTGTAATCCCAGCACTTTGGGAGGCTGAGATCGGAGAATCGTGAGTTCAAAGCCAACCTCAGCAATGGTGAGGCGCTAAGCAACTCAGTGTGACCCTGTCTCCAAATAAAAACACAAAATAGGGCTGAGGATGTGGCTCAGTGGTCTGGTGTCCCTGAGTTCAATCTCTGGTACCCCCTAAAGAATGTATTTCCTGGAGGAAGAGAGGAAGTGGGAAGGGAGGTGAGTGTGAGTGGTGCCATCACCAGAATGCAGAGGAGAGATGCTCACTTTGGTCTTTTATCAGCATTGCCAAGTCCTTCCCTGTACCTTTGTGTGATTTTTGGATGATACGGCCATATACACTTGAAATATCTCTAGGCTTTCTTTCTGAGGTTGTGGTCGTATCATCCTGATGCTCTTGCTACTACAGAGTAGCATTGTTCACATCTTCCCATAGAACTAATCTAGAGTGGAGAGATGGGGTGTGGAATGTTCTTCACTTGGCAACTCTTGCTCATGTTCAGAAGATGAAACTCTTTGGAGATAGGTGTAGGAAAATGTTCCTTCTGCTGAACTTCAGAGTCTTGCATAAATTTCACCTCTTTGTGGCAGGCATAGAAACAAGGACAAATAAGAATCAAATGACTAATTCTAGAAAGATCATCTTGTGTATTACAGATGCATAAAACATCCAAGTCTATCGAGACATTTCCTAGACCCAGACTGCAAACTTCATAATGCCTATTGATTTTGTCTCTCTTAAATCCAGTAGTCTCAGTAGACTTCTATAAATCTTGTCTTTGGCAGAATTTTTTTTAAAAATGTGAGGTTAGAACTGGGGATATAGTTTAGTTGGTAGAGTGCTTGCTTCTCATGCACAAGGTCCTGGGTTCAATCCTCAGCACCACAAAAAAAAAAAAAAAAAAAAAGTGAGGTTACTCTTCCTTTGATTCCCAAATCCCTAGCAATTCAAGGACTTGACTTTTGGCAATGCAATTGTGGGAATTTTGTATAATGTTGGAAGAAGTGTTTAGAAGGAAACATTTACCTGAATGTGTACAATCAATAGATCCTGCCAGTCCTGAAGTGGAGGAAGAAATTGAGCCGCTCAGCAGTGAGTGACAGGGCTATTACAATTCCAAAGAGTACTACTGTAGGAGAAGGCTCATCTTGTCTTGCGAGGGTGGGCAAAACCATCAGGTATTACCAGGTAGTTTGCACTGCATCAAGGCACCAGACAAGGTAGTGTGTGGGGCCTTAAATCCAGCCAGCTCATGCTCTGGGAGCCGACCCATGAGCCCAGTGAGGCTGCACTGGTTGGACTCCTGGTTTCCAAGCCCAGTTTATGATCATCTCTTCCCATCAGAAGAAATACCATTTTTTTTTCTAATTCATTAATCCAGAGAAGGAGCCTCTAACAGATGAGAAAATAGAGGCTCAGGGAGGTGAAGTAACTTGCCCAAGTTTACTTAGCCATCAACTCTATCACAATCCTTTCTGGAACTCTGGAGTACTAATCGTTAACATGGATGCTGGAGAATGAGTGTTTATTGATTTCTGATACGAATAAAAATGAACGGTGTAAGTAAGATGGTTGAAATCCTAATAAGCATGAACGGTATGTATCCTCTGGCCTACGTTCTTGTGGAGGATGCTGGTGAGTAAGGAAGTCCTCCTGCCTCAGGCTGTGTTCATTACATTTTCTCTGGATTCCTTCTGACAGTTTTTATCTCTCTGCTGCAATTTCTATCTTTATGCATATCCTCCACCTTTCCATGACATCATTTAGCATCTTAGTTTTTATAATATTTTACATTAAGTATTTTCCGGTAGGATTTTGAATCATTTATTGATCATTTCACTGTATTCTTAGTGGATGTGCTAGGGCTTATCTGATCAGAATTGACTTAATATTTTGACTTAACCGCACCAGGGAGAAGAAACATTGCTCCTATGTGCCTGGATTCCCCCTTCCTCCCTCTTGGGCTATAATTGTAGCACATGTTTTGTCCATTTAGTTACAATCTCAAAAATATATTGTTAAAATTATTATTTATAATTTTTAAAGAAGTTGGGAGAAGAAAAGAGAGCAAGTACAGTTCTAGCATTTGTTGTTTTAAACTTATTTACAGTTTCTAATTCTTTTCATTTGCTCTCCAGATTCAAGTTACCATCGAGTGTCATCTCTTTACTCCAAAACAGTTTTGCTACCTACCTATCTTTTGAGCTTTTATTGTTAAATACCTTACATTTCTTTATGTTTTCTATTTAGCAGCACAATTATGTATGTACTGTTTCAAACAGTTGCTTTTTAAATCAGGTAAGAGAAAGAAGGAGAAGAAATATGAATTTATAGTTGCTCTTATTAAAAAATTGCCTCTATCACTGCTGTTGGTTTTATTTGTGTGAATTTTAATACTGTCTGAGGTCACTTTCTTTCATTACAAAGAACTTTTTTTAAAATGTTTTTTATTTTTATTTTTTTTAACAATTATTTTATTTAAATGTGTTTCAAGTCATAGTACATATATAGAACTCAATTTTTACATTTCTCTGGTTGCAAACCAGATAGAGTCACACCATTTGTGTCTTCATACATGCACCAAGGGTAGTGATGACAATCTCAATCAACCATCTTTACTATACCCATTCCCCTTTCCTTCCTTCCACCTCCCCCCTACCGCATCCAGTTCCTCCATTTCTCCTATGTTCCCCATTCCCACCTCCCTTAAGTATCATCATCCACTAATCAGAGAGAACATTTGGCATTTGGTTTTTTGGGATTGGCTTACTTCACTTAGCATAATATTCTCCAATTCCATCCATTTGCCTGCAAATACCATAATTTTATTCTCTTTTATTGCTGAATTATTCCATTGTGTATATGTACCACAGTTTCTTTATCCATTCATCTATTGAAGGGCATCTGGGTTGCTTCTACAGTTTTTCAATTGTGAATTGTGTGGCTATAAACATTGAAGTGACTGCTTTACTGTACTGTGCTGTTTTTAAATCTTTAGGGTATAAGCCAAGGAGTGGGATAGCTGGATCAAATGGTGGTTCCATTCCAAGTTTTTTAAGAAATCTCCATACTGCTTTCCAGATTGGTTGCACCAATTTGCAGTCCCACAAGCAATGTTTGAGTGTACCTTTTTCACCACATCCTCGCCAGCACCTATTATTGCTGGTATTTTGGATAGCTGCCATTCTGACTGGAGTGAAATGAAATCTGAGAGTTGTTTTGATTTGCATTTCTCTAATGGCTGGAGATATCGAACATTTCTTCATATATATATTTATTGATTGTATATCTTCATCTGAGAGGTTTCTATTCAGCTCCTTAGCCCATTTATTGATTGGGTTGTTTGTTTTTTTGGTGTTAAGTTTTTTTGAGTTCTTTATATATCCTTGAAATCAGTGCTCTATCTGATGTGCATGTGGCAAAAATTTGCTCCCAGAATGTAGGCTCTCTGTTCACCTCATTGATAGTTTCTTTTGCTGAGAAGAAGTTTTTTTTTCTTTTGCTGAGAAGAAGTTTAAGTCCATCCCATTTATTGATTCTTGCTTTTATTTCTTGTGCTGTAGGAGTCTTGTTAAGGAATCCAGGGCCTAATCCAACGTGATGAAGATTTGGGCCTACTTTCTCCTCAATTAGATACAGGGTCTCTGGTCTAATTCCTAGGTCTTTGATTCACTTTGAGTCGAGTTTTGTGCATGGTGAGAGGTAGGGGTTTAGTTTCATTTTCCTGCGAATGGATTTCCAGTTTTCCCAGCACCATTTGTTGAAAAGGCTATCCTTTCTCCAATGAATTCTTTTGGCACATTTTTCTAGTATGAGATAGCTGTATTTATGTGCATTACTCTCTGTGTCTTCTATTCTGTACCATTGGTCTACATGTCTATTTTGGTGCCAGTACCATGCTGTTTGTGTTACTATTGCTTTGTAGTAAAGTTTAAAGTCTGGTATTGTGATGCCTCCTGCCTTACTCTTCTTGCTCAGGATTGCTTTGGCTATTCTGGGTCTCTTATTTTTCCAAATGAATTTCATGATTGCCTTTTCTATTTCTATAAGAAAGGACTCTGGGGTTTTAATGGGATTGCATTGAATCTGTATAGCGCTTTGGGTAGCATGGCTATTTTAATAATATTGATTCTGCCTACCCAGGAACATGGGAGGTCTTTCCATCTTCTAAGATCTTCTTCAATTTCTTTCTTTAGTGTCTTGTAATTTTCGCTGTAGAGGTCTTTCACCACTCTTGTTAGATTGATTCCCAAGTATTTTATTTTTTTGGAGTATTTGCGAATGGAGTAGTTTTTCTAACTTCTCTTTCAGAGGACTCATTGCTGATGTATAGAAATGCATTTGATTTATGGACATTAATTTTATATCCTGCAACTTTGCTGAATTCATTTATCAGTTCTAGAAGTTTTCTGGTGGAACTTTTTGGATCCTCTAAGTATAGAATCATGTCATCTGCAAATAATGATAGTTTGAGTTCTTCTTTTCCTATCCGTATCCCTTTATTTTCCTTCATCTGTCTGATTGCTCTGGTTAGAGTTTCAAGGACTATATTGAACAGGAGTGGTGAGAGAGGGCATTCCTGTCTTGTTCCCGTTTTTAGAGGGAATGCTTCCAATTTTTCTCCATTTAGGATGATGTTGGCCTTAGGCTTAGCTTATAATGCTTTAACCATGTTGAAGTATATTCCTACTATCCCTAGTTTCTCTAGTGTTTTGAACATGAAAGGGTGCTGTATTTTGTTAAATGCTTTCTCTGTGTCAATTGATAGAATCATATGCTTCTTATCTTCAAGTCTATTGATGTGATGGATTACGTGTATTGACTTCCGTATGTTGAACCAACCTTGCATCCCTGGAATGAACCCCACTTGATCATGGTGCACTATTTTTTTACTATGCTTTTGTATGTGATTTGCCAAAATTTTATTGAGAATTTTTGCATCTATGTTCATCAGGGATATTGGTCTGAAATTTTCCTTTTTTGACATGTCTCTGTCTGGTTTTGGATCAAGGTGATACTAGCCTCATAGAATGAGTTTAGAAGGATTCCTTCTCTTTCTATTTCATGGAATAACTTGAGGAGTATTGGAGTTAGTTCTTCTTTGTAGGTCTTGTAGAACTCGGCTGAGAATCCATCTGGTCCAGGGCTTTTCTTGTTTGGAAGGCTCTTGATGGCCTCTTCTATTGCATGTAATTGATCTGTTTAAGTCATGAATGACCTCCTGGTTTAGTTTGGGTAGGTCATATGTGTCTAGGAATTTGTTGATGTCTTCAGGGTTTTCCATTTTACTGGAATATAAGTTTTCAAAATAGTTTCTGATTATCCTCTGTATTTCAGCAGGGTCTATTGTGATGTTTCCTTTTTCATTACAAATTTTGGTAATTTCGGTTTTCTCTCTCCTTCTTTTTGTTAGGGTGGCTAAAGGTTTGTCAATTTTGTTATTTTTTTCGAAGAACCAGCTTTTTGTTTTATCTATTTTTTGAATTGTTTCTTGTGTTTCAATTTCATTGATTTCAGCTCTGATTTTAATTATTTCCTGTATTCTACTTCTTTTGGTGTTACTTTGTTCTTCTTTTTTCTAGGGCTTTGAGTTGTAGTGTCGAGTCATTGATTTGTTTACTTTTACATCTTCGAATATGTGAGCTTAATGCAATGAACTTTCCTCTCAACACTGCCTTCATAGTGTCCCAGAGATTATGGTATGTTGTATCAGAGTTCTCATTTACCTCCAAGAATTTTTTTATCTCTTCCCTGATGTCTTCCGTTACACATGCATTATTCAATAGCAACTTATTGAGTCTCCAGGTGTTATAGTGGCTTCTTTTTTTAAAGCTGTCATTAATTTCTAGTTTCAGTCCATTATGGACAGATAGAATACAGGGTAGTATCTCTATTGTTTTGTTTTTACTAAGACTTGCTTTGTGGCATAGCATACGATCTATTTTGGAGAAGGATCCATGTGCTGCTGAGAAAAACGTGTATCTGCTTGTTGAAGGATGGAATATTATATATATATCCATTAAGTCTAGATCATTGATTGTTCTATTAAGTCTTGTAGATTCCTTGTTTAGGTTTTGTTTGGAAGATCTGTCCAGTGGTGAGAGAGTTGTGTTAAAGTAACCCAATATTATTGTGTTGGGATCTATTTGGTTCTTGAATTTGAGAAGGGTTTGTTTGATGAACATGGCTGCCCCATTGTTTGGGGCATAGATATTTAAGATTGTTATGTCTTGTTGATGTATGATTCCCTTGAGCAGTATGAAATGACCTTCTTTATCCCTTTTCACTAATTTTGGTTTGAAGTCTACTTTATCTGAGACGAAGATGGAAACTCCTGCTTGTTTACGCAGTCCATGTGAG